>JAFMSR010000019.1:10292492-10359080 GCA_022818135.1 Saxidomus purpurata
TGATGATAATATTGGTGGCCGCCTTGTCTGCTGGAACTAAGACATACTTAGAATGAAATTCTTGGATTTCCTTTTTCAGATGTCTTAAAGTAAACTTGGGTTTTGATGGAAGTAGGTGTTCATTTGTTTGGTAAAATTTTATACGAGAATCGACAATGTTAAAAATACTTCGTTTCCAAGACGTTAATGCATTTGGATCAGCATTCTCACGACGACACCATTTAACACAAAAAGTTTCGATGGATTCCGCAATATGACCACGACAAGCATGAAAATCAATAGTAGAAGGAATTCTGTATTTTGGTCCTTTAAAGAATAAATTACGAATACGCTTGTCTTTAATAATATCAAAATTACCAGTGATGACATGACCGGCATCTGAATAGCAAAATTTCGAGTTTTTACATTCGCAGTAAGAAGGGGTATTTGTTTGAACATCTAGGTCGGAAACAATTTTATTGTAATTGAATATAACATTTCTAACAGGTGTTTTATATTTATAACAGATAATAGGAACTTCGGAGTTTCGGAAATACTTAGGCACAGAATCAATGACACGTCTATCACGAAATATACTGGGTATATCGATGAAGTCAATACCTTTATTAATGAAATGAATTTTAAGAAAATGTCTATCATGATCAGATTGAGTGTCAATATGTGGACGGAGAACGTGTTGTGTGTAATGTTGGATAAGATATGACACAGTGTAAAACGGATCTGTTTGAATAACGCACTGGTCCGCTTCCTCGTCTAGGTTTTTAAGAGACTGAATAGATAAAGATGTGAGACGAGAAAGCATTGAATGTCTACCAGAGTTTGAAAGAATTATATACCAAAGTTTGTTTACATATTAGTATTTCTGGAGGAAGCATTTGCGTGGTATGAGTGTACTTCAAAATCCCCTTGGTCCAAACATGGCATAGTAGTCATCCCCTTGATGAATATTACAAGTGTAAAAGCATAATATTGAATAGAAAAATTACTGAAAGTTTTATTTGTCTCTAGTTTAACTTTACTGTAGCGAATGATTGAAAAAAAAAAAAAAATTGAAATTAAAATATTAAATATATCAAGGAGATTATGACTACTATGCCATTGCTGGACCAAGGGGATTCTGACCAAGAGGAATTTGAACGTCTCCCGTCTGTTATCATTTTTTATTCGCACTATAACATAACAGTACCGCGTGTTATGCATTACCAGGCAGTCTAATCCGTTATGTTGAGGGCCTGAATTTTAGCCCATGTCTCTGGGGAGGTAAATTTATTTCGACATCCGCTTGACGTTGACAATTTTGCAAAACGGAAAATTATTATACTGTAGACCTTTTCCCAAAATGGACTTTTGTCTCGCATAAATTTCCCAATTGAAAGGCCAATGCCTCTTCCGAATTTCCTGATGAAAAGCTCTGCCGTTTTAAGTATTAGATAGAGTACTGTTGGCTAGAATAATTATGACGTAATTATTCGAGCCAACAGTTACTCTATCTGATTTGTATCATGGCATATTAGTTACTACAGTGGCGCCTGCGTGTAGGTTCCCCGTGTTTGCGTGTAAAAGCGTGTTGCACGCGTGTCGGACACGATCGTGTTGCACGGTATGTTACTGCGCATGCCCAGCGTGCAGCGTGTAGCGTGTAGAACCGTGCAATTGCTAGTGCGCATGCCCAGCGTGCAGCGCGTAGGAAACCGTGCAATTGCTAGTGCGCATGCCCAACATGTAGTCGCTAAACGTGAAACGTGCAAGCGCATATCATTGGGCTACATGTCTTGCTCTGGATAACACCTGGTCAATTCCAGCATATTTCAATCTATCACCTGCATTTTTCGCCAATAGTCTTCTTATCATCCAATCAACCTCGCCGATGCAAAAGGAAGTCGGTAATCGGCATGTTTAGATTTTATCCAAAGAAGTATGGAAAATAGACAAATTTTTTAAGATGAAAACATCAGCCCATATACCAGTTATATACGCTAGACAAAGCCTCTGTGCCGAGCTGATACTGTTGTTCAGGCTCAGTGGTAAGTTACATGATATGTGACAGGAGATATTTACGGTTGCACAGAGGTGACTTGTATGCACTACTCTTTTTGTTTTTTTAATTGCACTTCTATTTTTTTATGTCGTTCCCAAATCTCACTATTTCCACTTCGAAGGCAGACCGATTTTACAGGTTGACATGACAGTAATAAAATACTGGCCTTTTACCAGTAGCTACTTACTGGAGGGAACGACCACTGGTAATACCCTCCCGGTAACGAGTTACTAAGTGGTGGGCATGACATCAATAAAAGAAGTTAATGTTACTTTTGCAATTTGTTGTTTAGTGGCTTGACTCCAGCAGGAGCCCACATATTTATTTATAAATGACATTAATTTTTTTTAATTTTTAATTCTTTCACACAATACTTTAATAGGACTTCAGTACTGGCAAACTTATATTTTATATTCCGATGAGAAACACTGTCGGACCACTAAGAAGTAACCTTGGACACTTCACAGTAACAAGGGGAGCAGTGGTGTAGAGGTTAAAGTGTCGGCCACTCATCCCAGAGGTTGCGGGTTCGAGCCCAATTGGGGTCACGACCGTACCTCCTCATATGACACCAGTACTGGTTTTTCCAGGAAGTGGACTCAAGAGTGACTTGATAAGCTGCAAGCTTTCTTCACAATCAAGCTAAAATAAATTAGCATAAACTTAACTAAACTGTAACGATCGGAACCGTTTTTAATTAGAGTTTTATCGTTGGTACTAGATAATCCATACAACCAACGCCCCCAGAAGAGGTTAGTTATTTTAAGTTTTCGGAGGATAGTGCAAGATACAGAAAGCGTCCCAATTGCAGAGACACTCTAGGTTCTTTTACATGCCAAGTGTATTACATAATGGAACCTCAGTTTTAAGTCACATCCGAAAGACTGTTTCGGTAGTAATTTTAGTTGGTCAGCCCCGGGAATCAAACCCACAACCCTGAGATTACAAGTCTCATTCACTACCGACTGAACTAACAGGGCCAACTTTTGAAACTTTTTCAAGGGCTATGTCCGTCTTTATTTTTTGTGACTATTTTATTGTCTTAATTCTTTGAGAACACAGTTTACACATCTGACAGGTTACTCCTGAAGGAAACATATACTCGTGAAATGTGCGGTATACCCATCACTTGGCTATATATAAATATAATCAAATCTCTTCTATGTCAAAGGTGCCAAATGTTGTAAGATGCGGCCTTATCAGGATAAAAGTGATTCCAATTGTGTTGCAACAATATACTGGTAGTTTGTAAAACAGGGCCTGGCTAATGTGTACCGCAGTTCAAAATACCTGTACCGCGAGTAAAATGAGCTACTCATTTTACACATTGTTAATTAGATTGACACGTCTCGACAAAAATACCACATTACAATTGTTATTTATTAAGGTCTCTGCCACTAAGTCTTGTCGGCGGCCAGTCTGGTGTATAAAAAAAATGCCGCCTGGTTATATTAGAGTTTGAATTGTGTTTATAGTAATAAAAACAATTATGTAATTTTATATAAATTGCTTTTCCATAATGTACAGTGATAGCTATTAGTAAAATGCGTCAAAAGTTTGTCGGTTTATGTCATAGCTTACACTTTAAAATGCAATTTTTTAAGAGATTAACCAGCGTAAGGTATTCAATGTCGGCATGATCAAGTGCATAAATCTCTACTTACAACATGCTAATTTTCATCCTATCTTAATTTCAGGAAAGAAAGATATTAGTCCAACATGATGATTGATCCAATCGGAAGCTGCGAGTCGCTTCCCCAGTGCTCAGATGTACTAGCTATTGTCCATAGTGCCACAGTCAGCAGATTTGTCAAGAAAAGAAGGGATCAAATTTGTGTCAGGCACTGTCTGAATAACTTTATATTAAAAGCCTTGATCAAATAAAGATTAGAAAGTTCAGTGTTAAAATTTAGAAATCTACTGTGAAAGAGAAAGTAATGTTCGAGTGGTTGCTGAAAAATCCTTTGGATAGAACAAAAACTTCCAATACACAAAATATTTCTTAAATAATTTACAACTGTGCAGAAGTATGGACTACTCATTTTATATGCACTTTGCAGCATGCTCATGTTTTTCGCTCACTTAATGTAATCGAAAGCAGGATGTACAGAATGAACTGCAGTGTATATCATAAGTACAGGTACATGTATATATAATGAATACTACCTGGATTTTTTAATCATTTTGTTAACGTTGCCACTTGCCAGTCCTGAGACATTCCTTTTAAAGGAGGCTGGCAGAGCAGGTAAGAGTTTAGAAAGAGCTGACCATTTCCTGCTTATAGCAAAAGAGCAATAATTCTGACCATGAGCTGAAAAACTACACAGTGACACTGAATACAACAAGAGTTTCGCCATGCAGTTTTCCTAGAAAACAACCACAGTATATATTTTGATGTCTTTGGTGCTGCAGTATTTGTGTGCGACTGGGTGGCAGAAGACCATAGATCAATCTAGTTAGTCATGTTCAGGCAAATTTTGCATTAGTTGCGTGGCGGACTCGGACAATGAATAAGATGGAGTTAGATAGAGACTACAGCTTTGGAGCATTGAATATAACTTACTGAAATAGAGAAGTGGCCTAATAAATTTTTCTAGTTTGACTTGAGTGAGGAAATATGAAACATCTCATGATTAAAATGATGATGAAAAGAATATTCTATCGGTGTGAGTGCTGGTCAGAACACACGGGAACAGTCATCATGAGTAGATGATATACATTGCAAGAACTTGTTCCACAATCAGAGTGAATTAAATAAGTTTTAACTAAATGATGTTCTTAGTCCATCAGTACTGATGCTTCATTTAATCGAGTGTACACTTCATATTTCAAAAAACAACTGTAGTACAAGCCTTGAAATTGCTCTACAAAAGTTGACACATTTTCAAGAATAAGTCATGTTTAAAGTCCCAGGATCACATTTACAAGTAGCTTTCATTTTATCAAGAAAGATATCTTGCTGACAGAAAAGACCTTTATTTGTGCCAAAACCATTCCTAACTTTGCTTTTTAAATCGATAAGTACATATCAGAAACATAGTGCAGTATTTTTTTCAATGCTTTTGCAAATGGCAACTCTTTTTCTGAAAGAAACTACTTGAATACAAAAGAAATGCATAATTATGTCAACGTCATTGTTTTAGATTGAATAGAACATGATTCTATCATCATCCTATCAATAAATTTATGTAACTGTATCAGTACATTTTAAGTGATCCAGGGGCTTTAATATCTATACAGAAATTACATATTGGTACAGTCCATTGTATTAAATTTATCAGTGCATTCATTGCAAAAGGTAGTTGTCTTTCAAATTTACAAAATGTCTATTACATAAAGTTAATAAGAGACAAGATCAGGGCGTTTTTCCTTTTCTTTTAACCATTAGGGCATACAATACACATTAACTGGCAAGGACCGCCACCTCCATTTAATCACAAACTGCCACCTCTAAGCACCAGTGAACTGAGGAATGAATTGAATAATACAGCGGATATTTTCCAAGTGCCTAGCCTCAAAAGATGTGCAGGGGGATATGCCCTATCTCTGGCTTAAGGTTTTTGCAGTGGAAAATATTCAAATCCATTAGTGCGATGTTAATGAAAATATTTAGAAAACAAGTCGTTAGAGCTGTCAATGGAAAGTAACAAATGCCCCAAAAGTGGTGTCTCACAGTATCAAGATGTGAACCAAACTTTTAATGTGCCTTTCAAAGTTCCTTCAGGAGCATTGACATACATGTTGCAAAAGCCCCTCTATTCATCAGTGCGACAAGTACATGTATGTGGGATGCAAAATATTTTTGAGCCATGGACCAAAGTCTATGAATAGCTTCGTGAAAACGAGTCGAATTGTAAATTAGTGCTTACAACTGAATATAATCAATGAAAATAAAAGTTGTTATATTTATGTAATATAATTTAATTCATATAAGTAACATTGACAATTTACTGTTCTAAACTTGTAATACAAGAAAGTGAAATGTCAATTTCCTTTTATATAGGTTGGAAAGCACCTGTCTGAAAATCACCATAACCAGTCAGGGTTGTAACTTGTTTTAGTTATTTTGAAAATAATTTCTACAAGTTATGTTTATCTTTTACACATCATCCACTAAAATAACTTCTGCCACGACAAAACCGTCTGAAGTAGGACATTCTTCAGGTCATCTCTAAGACAATTTTGCCAATAAATCCATTATGTCTAACTGAAAAGTCATTACTGTCAGCTATAAAGAAAGAACTTGCATTTCTCTCTCTTATTTAAAGGTATTTGCAGAGGTAATCTGCTTGTAATGAAGAAATTCAGGAAAAACTGAAATGTTGAATTGTTACCTGTACAAGTTTTCAGAAATTCCCATTATTTTGGTCACCTCTACTTTCAAGAGAGTTATTTCTTTCAGCAAAGGGAAGCAATTTTATTGACAAAATGTTTCAATTATCACTTACTGTAGTTATTTTCAAAATTACCTAAACAAGTTACAACTTACACCCCTGGCTGGTAACAACAAAAATTTATTTGAGCTCTTCAGAGGGTTAACTTCCTTTTACACTGAAAACAAACAGTAAAATTAATACATGTACTGTGCCGTACTGTACAGACCAAATTTTGGTAATGTTTTGAAGTGAACTGCAAAAGTAAAAGAAACTGCAGTGTATCGTGAACCGCGATGAATCATAACGCCTCTAATACTGACAAAGTTACATCAAGATCCAATATAAAACTGCAACCAATATTTCGTACACAAGGTTTTCCTATATTTGACCCTGTGATCTAGTTTTTGACCCCAGAAGATCCATATTCAAACATGACCTAGATTGTATTAAAGGTGGATAATCAGATTTATGACATGTAACAGATTTGTTTGAAACTTTAACATCTGATCATTTACACTCATTTATGTTCACTTTGCACTTAATTCAAATCAGATTTTCACTGGAGGTTTTTTTTTATAAAATTTGATTTTCCCATCCTGGTTGCCCAACCAAGATAGAGTTATTTTATCATAAGTTCAAATTTGATACACATACTTTGCCTAAGGAAAGTATAAATATAAGACCTATTGTATTATATTTGTAAAATATTTGCATTAACAATTATACATTGTATATTTAGATGGAATTCATTAGAAATGCAAGTTTGAAAAATTATTATTACCTCCCTTTACCTACCAAGATAGATTGGAAATAAATGAATTCAGAGGCTACACGTAGTTTTAAAACTTGCGTTTTGGTTCAGAATGTTAAAATATTTGTATATTTATTCAATGCAAATGTAAAAGTAGAAATTATATTGAAAAAGAAATACTCAACTTTTTAAATACTTTCATATTATAGGGGAGTAATAACAAAATTTTATAAAAATTAATACAAGAGGGCCAAGATGGCCCTATATCGCTCACCTTCGTACAAGTCCACTTGCCTGGTGGAAGATCACTAGATAATGTTATATACAAAATAGGTTTTCCTTTATACGTCTTTGTTAAACAAGTGAGCCCCCCTCCCCTTGCAAGGTCAAGTTTGACCCCAGGGGCATAATTTGAACAAACTTTGAAGAGGTCTACTACGGAATGCTACCTGCCAAATATCTAAGCCCTAGGCCATGTGGTTACAGAGAAAAAGATTTTAGAAGTTTTTCCTATATAAGCCTATATATAGATGTAAAACTAAGTGACCACCCGTGTGGGGTCAATTTTGATCCGGGGGTCATAATTTGAACAATCTTGGTAGAGGTCCACTAGCCAATGCTACATGCCAAATATCTAAGCTCTAGGTCTTGTGGTTTCAGAGAAGAATGTTTTTAAAGTTTTTCCTATATAAGCCTATGCAAAACTAAGATGACCACCCCCGCAGAGTCAATTTTGACCCGGGGGTCATAATTTGAACAATCTTGGTAGAGGTCCACTGGAAAATGCTACATGCCAAATATCTAAGCTCCTTGTGGTTTCAGAGAAGAAGATTTTTAAAGTGTTTCCTATTTTTTGCCATAGCAACCAGAGTTCTGCATGGAATGGAACAATTTTGGTAGAGCTTCATGCAAGGAACATTCCTGTATAGTTTTATCAACATTGGCCTAGTGGTTTCAGAGGAGATGTCATTTGAATCAAAATGCTGACGGACGACGGACAATCATCAATCAGAAAAGCTCACCCTGGCATAGCCAGGTGAACTAAAAATGTAAATTTCTAATAGGGATCTAACTAGATACGTAATGGGTCTTTTTCTTCCTGAATAAATCTCTAACAGAATATACAAAAAGTAAAAAATGTCATCAAATGTTGCTCGATTGACCACCTTTAAGGTATTCATTGTGACCAAGTTCCATGAAGATCCAGTGAAAAATGCAGCCTCTATTCCATACACAACGGACACAAGGCAAAAACTCCCCTTCCTAATTATTATAAACTGAATTTAACTGTTGTCTGTCATTTTCTGTTCATTTAACCGTTTAAAATGAAGCTATAATATATAGCTTAAACTCCCAGGATAACAATTACAAGTACTATTAGTAGCTCTTATTTTACCAATAAAGATGTCTTACTGGCTCTTTGAGCCAGGTGAGCTAATAATTAAGGCTTTCTGGCAACTTTTCATGAAAATGACATATGTCAACATAGTTTTAGAGTGAATAAAACATGGTTCTTTACTTCTATCAGCATCCTATCAGTAAATATATTTTTCTTTATCAGTAAATCAATGTGATCCTGGGACTTTAAGCAGTTTAGTAATCTTATGATGACCTCAACAAATTTCATCCCTACTATTGAGATAAAAAGAAATGTTGAAAACATATTTTCTGTTTGCTTCACCCATGTTATACAAATGTTTTGGCCTACTAAACTATTTTTTTTCTATATTTACTCCCTGTCATTCAAAAATAACAATTCTGCTTGTGTGTACTATTGTTTAAACACCATTTCTACAGCTGTTCTCTCTATATGTATTATAATTCAGGATGCATCCCTAAGAATGCATACCGACAGAAGTTTCATATGGATTTTTCCACCACAGTTTGCAGTATGGCACATATTTTCATGAATATCAGCCTTTTTGCTTTCATGTGTTTCCATTCATTTAATTCACTTTCTTTGATCACTTTGTCTCGTTATCATGTTAGCTTTCATATATTTTACCATTATTTGCATATAATAATGACTTGCATATAATTATGACTATTGCTTAGGATGTTGTTTAAAAATTAATGCTACATACTACTAAGTCAGCACTGTTATTCTAGTTGCCCAGGTTATAAAACACATATCACATACACTAACATGATTGTGCCAGAGCTACAAACTGTATTTTGTGTAGCCAATCAACCTTTGAAAAGGTAATTTCTCATGTTTTTCTCCATCTTTGTGCTCTAAGATAATCATGGTGTGCAGCTGAAGTCATCTGTTAGGTGGCCTTTCACAATCATTCTCTAGTGTGACTATCCGTTCATGACCTCCAACAAGATATATTTTACACCATTTTACTGTTGTTTTTTTTTTTTCAACACAAAAAGTCATAATATATTGACTTCTCATTTTCATAAACTCCAGCACATCATGTAACTAAAAAAAATTTAGTTGCTCAAACACGACTTTACAGTATTTCAATGGCATGTTATTTTCACATACATGTCATTTCCTGTTTTAACCAATTTGCCTTCTGTTTATCTGTACCCATCAAAGGATGCAATCTTTGCTGGAAGTTAATCCCAAAAGGCTCCAATGTTTTCTCAAAAATATATCCAGTCATTACATCAGCAATAGTGTGATCTGTAGAAAAAAGAATTATCTGATGAAAGTAATTGTTCATACATGTATTTGTTAACATAACGTATAATATATAACTACATGTATATTCAAAATATTGAGCAATCTGAAGGCCCTGATACATCTTTAAGTGTGATTTAATTAGTTGGCACAAAAATCTTATGGAAAATTGTTAATTCTTTTCACTAAAATTACTTAGAAGTAGGTAGTTGTTTAATGGCAATCAAATTACAAAACAGTAAGAATTCTTCAATTTGTTTGAAATTTTATTATTAAAAGTGACCTTCTTTAGAGGGGGTGTTTTCTTTCTCATGGAAGACAGCAGTTTATTCCTTTTTGTTGTACATTGCCGTCTGTGACAGTGGAATGCCAAGCTTGTGACACATATCTATGGTCTGAAAACAAAAATGAAAAAAATATTAATTATTTCATATATATTTATAATCACTTTCATGGAACACATTCAACAAAGCTTTGAGTAGGCTAATGAGTAATTAACAAATAAACTTGTATCCCAGTCTACATAAATCAAGGAAGTTTTGACATTTTCTCTCTACACTGTCTCTATTATAGGCTTTATCCTATTTCAGTCATGATAATTAACTAAATTACATAATGATTTTGATAACTACTAATATAAACAGCTACACCCCTAACGACAAGTGAACTTTTAAAGAATAATGTAATCCCTGATTGTCTTAATGGTCAAGCTTTTAACTCATTTCTTACAGAGAAATGGAAAGATTGAATCAGTCATACAGTAAGGATTAAAGTACTTTTTTCTTAATTTGTTCTAAAGCCAAATTGAACATCATAACATTTAATGATTTTGTATATGTCAGTATCTAAGTCATTGATATAACTTTTGATGACAGTAATACAATCTTGGATATAACAGATCAGTATATCAGAAACCATTCAATAATAATAATTTATCTCATAATTATGATGTGCACATATACAAACTTAGTGACCCAAGCCAATCAGTGTAGTGTTTTATGACCCTTGTATATTGCCAAGGGCAATACTGTCCTGTTGAAAAATGTAGCTTATGAAAACATTGCATAATATTGCATAATATTATGTAATGTGACCACATGGTTCCTAAGACATCAGTGATGGACTAGCTTTTGTCTCAGCTACTGTTACAACATGTACAATAAATTTATAAAAGTTGGTAACTGAACTTCAAATAAATTTGCCAAAAAATTATGATAAGTATTGATAATTAAACTAATGCTTTTAAAATTTTAACATGAAGCCCAATAGTCTTAATAGATCTATGCCATGCATAGCTTTTAAAACTGAAATTTTCAAAGGTCATGTAGGTAAATACTAGTACTTGATAGACAATAACTTAATCATGTTTAATGGTATTCATTTATTGCAGTAAATGCATTCACATGAAACATTAACCTACAGTTTTGAGTGATATAAACTAACAAATTTGCTACAGCCTGATAAAAAAAATAAACCTGTGCACTTCTAAAAATTAACTTTCTTTTTCATTTTAGACTTTTGTAGGGATACATACTCTTAACTAATCATTAACCAAGTACTGTAACATTTATGTTATAGAAAGTAATTTTCAAAGAACTGAATCTTTTTTAGAGTTCAACTGATTGGTAAGAATAAAAATCTGCATTTTGTGTTATATTTTGGTAACAAATACATGTACATAATTCCCAAAAACCTTCCACAACTGTCACACAATTACCTAAATAAGAATTAGTTTTGCAAAGCGTCTGTTTGATATAATATAACTACATTAATTTGAATTGTTATGAAAACTTGCTGTATAATGTGAAATATTTAAGTAAATCCTAAATAAAGCGCTGTAAATACTGTTGTCGCATGAAAAAAAGTATTTAGACACATACCAGTAATTATGCAGGGTCTTACAGTGGCGCCTGCGTGTGGGTTCCCCGTGCACACGGTTTCTTTCGCGTGCAACACGAACGGCACACGCTTCACGCTTACGCTCGATTAACCGTGTAGCCAATCAGAACTATGAATAAAACGTGTATCGTGCAGAACCGGATTTAACCGTGCAGCCAATCAAATAAGCACACTAACCGTGCAGCCAATCAACATCGAGATGATATAGCAGGACATTTTAGGCAGACATGTCTGCTAACGTTTTATATTTGACAAAGTATACCGAACTAAATGCTTTTGTGAATTGGTAAGTGCTTCGGCAAATATATTCCTAATCTGTTACCATCTGTCTTGCAAAACAGAATAAAACCAAGTGATGTCATTGCTACGTTTTTATAAAAAGCTACACGGTATCTAGACACCTGGTCACCTCGTACCGTAGTCAATTCGTACTCTATTTAGTCAACACGTACCTTAGGACAATTGCATAGAAAATTAGGTCTGTGTATAAGGAATATTTTTAAAATATTTAGATTTTAAAATGATAATTCTTATTACTAGATATTTTTTTAAATGCCGTTATTTCGTTTCTTATAAAATTTATCCAAGCAATACGACTTTTTGCACTCATTAGCATTCTTGTAGCCAACTTAATTTGGCGTTTCTATGTGACCACTTTCACAGATCTGATATTTTATAACTGTCGCACCTCTACTGGTATCCTACATGTTAACCGGACGTTCAATCATCCGGACAAATTTCGATTTGCACGTAATTAAACAGTTGTCATTTGATCCAACGTGTAATGAAGATACCCAGATCATGAAGACGCTTTCCGTGTCTGTGACAGTGTAGTCAACTTATCACTTAGGTGAACAGCATTAATGAATTTGATATATATGTACCGCACTTGCCTTATGTTTTGATTGCAGACGGCCATTGTCACGTGGGGGCTTAATATATCAATGCACATGCGAACCTGCGCAAATGTTTAGCGATATTAACATTCCGTTTCAACATTAGTTTCAATAAACTTTTAACAGTTGGGAATCGGGAAGGCCTTGCGAATCATAAAGAAAATACTAAAATCTTAAAAAAGTAGATAGTTTTCGTTAAATTGATTGTATTACTCGAATTGAACAAAAACACATATTTTGTAACCTCCTCAAAGTATACGGATGCGTACAGCTGAGACCGAAGTTCATTGTGTGAAAATTTCGCGTTTCTATCTGTAATATTGGCAGAATTATTTAGAAAAAAGTCCCGTTTCTGTCCGATTAATTGAAAGAAACCAGTACGCCTAATTTTAATGTGCTCCATAATAAGCAGAAAGTGTTGTTTCAATATTAGGTACAACCGGCGCTAGCCCAACAAACTGGGCTTTTTGTTATATACGATGGCCGCCCTTCGCATGCAATATCAGTTTGTAAAATCGGTCAGTCTTGCAGTCGAAATATTGAGGCTAAACAGGTGCATAATACACCATTTACCTACTTTCAAAAACAATTTTCCTGTCTAAAATGATGAATTAAATATCACTTTAAATGAAAACTAAATAATTATGAAAAACCTCACCACTTTATAAAAATCTAATTGTTTAAACAGTCAGGGGCAGGGCTTCGATAATATGGTCAACTCAATCGGTCCGGGACGAGTATCTGACATTATTGATGTTGCAAATCATGTTACCCCACCCACTTCGGCAATACAGAAGAAGTTACTCTCTTGTTCTATTATAATGTGGTTTTACAGTGATGTCATGCTCAAAATACACGATCTTGTTTTTCAAAATTCATTTCCTCATAAATATTTTATCATGCCTGAAGTTTATTTACGTATATTTCGGAGGGAAAAGCAAGCAACTAATGTCTGCCGAGTTCAGCCAAATTTATCGAGAAACTGTTTACAGTTGCACCGTGCGACGGGAGGTAATAAAAGCAAGTCTCCGGCTCCGGTCTTCGAATGTCTCGGAAATGATCTGTATAATAATTAGCCATGAAAATATTTTTGCAGAATATTAATTTATTTTTTAATACATGAACATTCGTGACGTAGGAAAGAGCCTGCAAAAATATTGGCCGGTCGTCGATTTACGAATTACAATTGTATTTTGGAAAAAATAGGTCAACAATAATAAACCACATATATTTTTTTTTCGAATTTAAATTAAGTACATTTACAAATTGTCTTACGTTACAATAACCGACAAAGCAATCAAGGATCGGTCTTTTCCAAGTTAATAGCTGCAATCATCAAAGTATTGCCAGAGGCATTTGGCCTTGTCCTCTGATTGCTAATTACCGACCGATTAACAAAGTGACAGTCGGATTATCTTGACACGTTTATTGCTCTTCCTGGGGGCAAATAACAGATCTGTGGTTGACAGGAGCCTGTGTATTGTGATTTTCAACACATTTTGGACCGAAAATGTAAAAATTCTCGGACCGATTTAGAATGGCTTTTCAGACTTGTGAATCTGTTTTTGAAGTCAAAATTCGGTCCAGAACCGAAAAACCGAAGATTATCGAAGCCCTGGTCAGGGGTGTAACTTGTTTAAGTTATTTTAGTGTTATTTTAGATAACTTGTACAAGTTATATTTATCTTTTATTCATCAATCACTTAATCACCTATTTAAGTTATTTTTCAGTCATGATCACTTATTCAAGTTATTTTCGTCCAAACATTGCAAAGATTTAACATCATTTTTTTAACAAGAATACAAATTTTCTGGGGAGTTACACAATTTTTTTCTATTTCTATGATCATTGAACTTCAAGATCATGAAACAAAATATGTTACGCATCGACAAAACCTTATGCAAGGGCTTTAAAGTAGGACATTTTCAGGTCATCTGTTAGACAATTTTGGCAATAAATCCATTATGTCTAATTGAAAAGACATTACTGTCGGCTATAAATTAACAGATAAAGAAAGAACCTACATTTCTTCCTCTTACAGGGCTCTTGTTTGGCAAAATTTGGGGCCGAATATCGGCCCCATTCCCCTCTATGTTTTTTTCCCCCCTTTTGCCCAAAAATTCCCCCTCGAAAAAAAAATTATTTGAGAGCCGATACCGGGTACCGTAACCGGCGTTTAGTACTACCGCGGTCCATTTTGGACAGTTTATAGCGTCAGCGTAGTATTTCCGGTGCAAAATGTCGCACAATTCCCGGTTGTATCGGAAAAAATTGACAGTAAAAAGTGGATATGATATTTGATAGTGTTTTTTCTTTACATTTTTGATATGACAAAAATTCCCCTTTCAAAGAAAATTATTTGAAAATCATGCAAAATTCCCCCCTGATATGGACCCTGGCCCCAGTCTCAAAAGGCTAACGAGAGCCCTGTCTTATCTAAAGGTATTTGCAGAGGTAGTAATGAAGAAATTCAAGAAAAACTGAAATGTTGATTAGTAACCTGTATACGTTATTTTGAAATATTTTCATTATTTTGGTCACCTCAACTTTCAAGGGAGTTAATTCTTTTAGCAAAGGGAAGTAATTTTATTAGCAAATATCACTTACAGAAGTTATTTTCAAAATAACTTATACAAGTTACACCCCTGACTGTTAAACCTAAACATGCAAGTTTACACATAAGGTACAATATGCCGTTTATTTTCATATTACACCGATTGATGCAGGTGTGTAATTAGATAAATGTAACTTAGAATTGTGTTAGCATCATTTTAAAACTTAATCCTATCATATTAAATCCATAATAAATACAATTATAATTATATTGGATTTTATTGGGTTTAATTATAAGTGCCCAACAGAATTTCGTTTGGGATGTGTTCCCAACTATTGGCACTTCAAACTTGACATAGAAGGCGGACAACTGTAAAATGTCAACCTGTAAAATATAGTGAGACTAGCATTCTTGTACCTCATTGATAAATACAGTGAAAGCCTGTGAAGCAGCAAAAAATGCTTACTTGATGTTTATTCTTAGATTAACCGTGACGTCACACTGACCAGCTAACCAATCTGATTATTAGGTCGCTTTCATTTCTCCATTCAGTAAAAGGTGAAAACTCTGTCTTTACCGTTGACTCATATCAGGGTCCGTATATTACAATATAATGTAATATACGGACCCTGCTCATATGCATGTTTAAGTTTATTTTAAACGAAACAAAAAGCTTTTAACAACAGAATTATCAAAGCAATCTTGTAGTTTCAAGGTATTGGGAGATCGTCTTCTTTCATTTCTAATCTTGGTTATTGTATTATTCAAAGTTATAGATACATAGAGACCAGCGAAGAAAGCCGAGGAATCACCTTTCCCAAATGTAAATTAATTATCCGTACCCGGATGTGCGATTCCGAAAATACAAGCAATTAATCTTCTATTTCATCGCAACTGTGCTTTTATTCATTGGAGACCGTAAGCATGTCTGTCTTTCTTATAAATTTGTATCATGGCTACTGCATATTTGTATAGGAAAAACACTGAACTGTATTACTGTAATAGAGGACATGATCTTTCTGAAAAAGAGAACACTTTTCAGATTTTTTTTTATTGCCTAGATTTTTGTTTTACAATTTACAATTTTGAAAAGTTACAATCGGCCGGATAGAAATGAAATGAAAAACAAATACACTTAATTGCTCCTGTATATGATTTTGTAGGCTACAGAACACTTTAAACAGCAAACAAGTACATGTATTGATTTTCTTTCAGTAAAAAAGATTGGGGTCGCTACCACACAATTTTGTTATGTCACATGATATTACGTCACACAATATTGTATGGCATGAGAACTGTCAATCAACGTGCCATGATACAAATCAGATAGAGTAACTGTTGGCTCTAATAATTACGTCATTTCTCAGAGGTGTAACCTTCTCGAAATAACATAATTATTCTCGCCAACAGTACTCTATCAGTCTAATACTTGAAACAGCAGGGCTTTTCATCAGGAAATTGGGAAGAGGCCTTAGCCTTACAATTGGGAAATTAATGCGAGATAAAAGTCCATTTTCGGAAAAGATTTACAATACATGTAATATTTTTAACCAGGTTTTCCGAAGGAAAATCCTGGTTATTAGATTGGGGTATGTCGGCGGGCGGGCGGGCGG
This sequence comes from Saxidomus purpurata, assembly GCA_022818135.1. Classification (NCBI taxonomy): domain Eukaryota; kingdom Metazoa; phylum Mollusca; class Bivalvia; order Venerida; family Veneridae; genus Saxidomus; species Saxidomus purpurata. The sequence continues at coordinate 10,309,253 of JAFMSR010000019.1, forward strand.
GCGGCTGGGCGGGCGGGCGGACGTAAACAATTTCTTCTGTGCGCAACTCCTCCTACATTTCTCAACGGATTTCAACCAAACTTTCACAGAAGTATTGTCATGAAGTGCCCTGGCGCATATTGTCGGGGTTTTGTGATTTGGTCATTTTTGACAGAGTTATGGCCCTTTGTTTTTTTTCTCATGTAATTCTTCTGTGCGCAACTCCTCCTACATTTCTCAACAGATTTCAACCAAACTTTCACAAAAGTATTGTCATGAAGTGCCCTGGCGCATATATTCCGGGTTTTGTGATTTGGTCATTTTTGACAGAATTATGGCCCTTTGTTTTTTTTCACATGTAATTCTTCTGTGCGCAACTCCTTCTACACTTCTCAAGGGATTTCAACCAAACTTTCACAGAATTGTTGTCACCAAGTGTCGGGGTTTTGTGATTTGATCATTTTTGACAGAATTATGGGCCTTTGTTTTTTTCCACATAATGTAATATATATAGAGAAATACTCTTCTGTGTGCAACTCCTACATTTCTCAAGGGATTTCAACCAAACTTTCACAGAACTATAATTGTGAACTAAAGAATTTTGAATATATAATGTTCTGTCCCTGGTCGTCCATCCGTCCGTCCGTTAGCAATTTTGTGTCTCCTTATTTAAGTATATATAAAAGGGAGAATACTCTGTTATTATAAAAGGGAGAATACTCTGTTATTACTGTCTATTTTTAGAATAGATTACCAGTCCTGTATACTTTGGAGTATTCTGTTACAGTAAGATGACAAAATTTCTCATGAGACCAGCGGTTCAAACCCCACACAGAGCAAGTTTTTTTGTTTTTTTTTTGTTTATAATTTTTGTCTGGGTTTTTTGTTTGGATCAATTTTGCCTAAATTATGGCGCTTTGCTTTTTTTACACATGTAATATATAGAAGAAGACCTTTGTTTCTTTTTCACATTATGTATATCTACTGACTTTAAAACACATTTGCGCTCGGCCAGCAGACTGGAAAATGAAAACCTGGTTTTGTGACAATTTCCTGTCACTTGTTCTTTATGTGACATTGACAACCGGAATTCGAAATAAATTTACCTCCCCTGAGACATGGACTAAAATTCAGGCCCAGAATCAGATTAGACTGGTAATGCATAACATGCAGTACTGTGCGCTGTTATGTTATAGTGCAACGAAAAATCGATGCCACACAAATGCTTCCTCCAGAAATGCTGCAATCATGTAAACAAACTTCGGGAAAACTTACTATGCATTTTGGGAAGTTGCTCTGCCATAGTTGGGAAAGAATACTATATTTTTGGATTGGAAGTGGCCGAATATCGACTAGGTACTCTTGAATTTTTAATAACAAAACATGGGAATTCAACGTAAAAAACAAAGATTTTTTTGTAAATTGCCAACGCCCCTATATAGATCATCAAAAGTGTGCGGCCTGACTAGTTAATTTAGTGTCTTTGAAGATATGCCGCACTGTAGCGCCTGAAACACTAGTCTAAAATGCACCTTTACGCGTTTAAGTATATAACTGAAACTTATTTTTATGCTTTAAACATGTTGTAATTGTTGTATTTTATTAGATTTTATGCGTGGTTAGAAAATGGTACGAAAATGTCCACATTTTGCCGAAGTCGGTTCGTACCTGGGTACGAATAACTAAAAAATTACATTATAGGTCATACATTGTGGCATCTGTGGCCGAGTGGTTAAGTTCTCTGACTGATGATCACTTGTCTCTCACCACTGTAAGTGTGTGCCCTACTTTGGTCAAGTTCTTTGTATGTCTGGAAACTATCTAGGTTCTACCCAGGAGCCTGTTTATGAGAACGATAAAACATTTTCGATTCGATATCGATTGCCGTTTTGAAAAATCGTATATCAAATAATGTTACTATGTGCAATGATCTACAGTTTCACGTTCGAAAATTCCATCAAAACTGAACCAGAATATAAACAGTCACCCTACGCAGAGTTCAGTGTTTCTCTAACAAATGATAATTTAATGAAATGTGGTCTCAATAATCTCAGAAGGCAGAAAAGTTCAGCACTGCAAGGGTTGATATATATTATACACCAGAACCATTATGTATAGTACAAATAAAGTCAAGAGATTTGGTAGAATATGTAGTCAGAGACTTTTACTCCCATGTATAGATATATCGCTGTATCGTTGATATTTCTAAATTGATATATCGATACAAAATTTTTAATCAATGACATCCCTAAGTCAAACAGTATAGGGTCATATCTTTGCTATTGAAAACAAAAACATGCACAATGATTTCATGCAAATCTATGAGATTAGTTGACAACAATATTATTTGTTCAAAGGGATAACAAGAACTGAATAGCCGAGAGTGCAGATCATGATCAATTAAGCAAGGTGGTCAGTCACAAATGCTGGATCAATTGTTGCTCAGCAGTGCAAGGGTTAATTTACAATTTTGCTAAAGAATGAAAATATCACTAACATTTGTAGCTCCACTGGACAAAGTCCTTTGTCCAGCAGAGGTCATGTTATGATGGTGGTTTGTCTGTTGTCTGTCTGTCTGTAAACTTTACCTCAGTATTCTACAGTTCACAAACTGAAACACTAATCAATCCATATATAATTACTATCTAAAGTTTTTCACTGTTTTTCTATTGAAAACAACTCTTTAATTAAAATTTTCGGCAACATTGCCTTTTTCAAGAAATTTGTCTACACTTGTCATGAATATGATCAACATGTGAATTTAAAAAGTGTAGACAAATTTCTTGAAAAAGGCAATATTGCCGAAAATTTGAATTAAAGAGTTGTTTTCAATAGAAAAACAGTTACAATTATTATTCCCTGAGGAATATTGAAAGTATTTATTAAAGTTTTTCACATCCCATTTTCTAAAATCAGTCAACCAGTCTACTGTCAAAGACATAATCAGGTTTAAAAAAATACTTTCTCAGCAAGTATAAATAATTGTAAATTTCTTTTTTTGTAACATTTAGATGTCATGAATACAATTTAACAACACTAGGTCTGATAAGACCCTGCATAATTACTGGTATGTGTCTAAATACATTTTTTTTCATGCGACAACAATAAAGCGCTTTATTTAGGATTTACTTAAATATTTCACAATTCACAGATTATACAGCAAGTTTTCATATATCAATTCAAATTAATGTATTTATATTATATCAAACAGACTATTTGCAAAACTAATTCTTATTTAGATAATTGTGTGACAGTTGAGGAAGGTTGTTGGGAATTATGTATTTGTTACCAAAATATAACACAAAATGCAGATTTTTATCATTACCAATCAGTTGAACTCTAAAAAAGATTTCAGTTCTTTGAAAATTACTTTCTATAACATAAATGTTACAGTTCTTGGTTAATGATTAGTTAAGAGTATGTATCTCTACAAAAGTCTAAAATGAAAAAAAAGTTAATTATAAGAAGTGCACAGGTATACCTTTTTATCAGGCAGTAGCAAATTTGTTAGCTTACATCACTCAAAACTGTAGGTTAATCATGTTAATGTTTCATTTGAATGCATATACTGCAATAAATGAATACCATTAACATGATTAAGTTATTGTCTATCAAGTACTAGTATTTACCTACATGACCTTTAAAAATTTCAGTTTTAAAAGCTATGCATGGCATGGATCTGTAAAGACTATTGGGCTTCATGTTAAAATGTTTAAAGTATTAGTTTAATTATTAATACTTATCTTAATTTGTTGGCAAATTTATTTGAAGTTCAGTTACCAACTTTTATAAATTTATTTTATATGCTGTAACAGTAGCTGAGACAAAAGTTAGTCCATCACTGATGTCTTAGGACCCATGTGGTCACATTACATAATATTATGCAATATTATGCAATGTTTTCATAAGCTACATTTTTTAACAGGACAGTATTGCCCTTGGCAATATACTAGGGTCATAAAACACTACACTGATTGGCTTGGGTCACTAAGTTTGTATATGTGCACATCATAATTATGAGATATTAGTATTGAATGGTTTCTGATATGTATACTGATCTTTTATATCCAAGATTGTATTACTGTCATCAAAAGTTATATCAATGACTTAGATACTGACACATACAAAATAATTAAATGTTGATGTTCAATTTGGCTTTAGAACAAAATTAAGAAAAAAGTACTTTAATCCTTACTGTATGACTGATTCAATCTTTTCCATTTGATTTTCTCTGTAAGAAATGAGTTAAATACTTAACCTTTAAGACAATTAGGGATTACATTATTCTTGAAAAGTTCACTTGTCGTAGGGGTGTAACTGTTTATATTAGTTGTTATCAAAATCATTTATCTAATTTAGTTAATTATCATGACTGAAATAGTATAAAGCCTATACTATAGACAGTGTAGAGAGAAAATGTCAAAACTTCATTGATTTAGGTAGACTGGGATGCAAGTTTATTTGTTAATTACTCTTTAGCCTACTCTAAGCTTTGTTGAATGTGTTCCATGAAAGTGATTATAAATATTTATGAAATAATTAATATTTTTTTCATTTTTGTTTTCAGACCATAGATATGTGTCACAAGCTTGGCATTCCTGTGTCACAGACGGCAATGTACAACAAAAATGAATAAGCTGCTGCCTTCCATGAGAAAGAAAACACCCCCTCTAAATAAGGTCACTTTTGATTTATCAAATTTCAAACAAATTGAAGAATTCTTAATGTTTTGTAATTTGATTGCCATTTCAATTGTGAAACAACTACATACTTCTAAGTAATTTTAGTGAAAAGAATTAACAATTTTCCATAAGATTTTTGTGCCAACTAATTAAATCACACTTAAAGATGTATTAGGGCCTTCAGATTGCTCAAGATTTTGAAAATACATGTAGTTATATATTATACGGTATGTTAACAAATACATGTACATAATGAATGAACAATTACTTTCATCAGATAATTCTTTTTTCTACAGATCACACCATTGCTGATGTATTGACTGGATATATTTTTGAGAAAACATAATGGAGCCTTTCGTGATTAACTTCCAGCAAAGATTGCATCCTTCGATAGGTACAGATAAACAGAAGGCAAATTGGTTAAAAGAGAAATGACATGTATGTGAAAATTACATGTCATTGTAATACTGTAAAGTCAGTCGTGTTTAAGCAACTAAAATATTTTTAGTCACATGATGTGCTCGAGTGTATGAAAATAAGTAGTCGATATATTATGACTTTGTGTTGAAAGAAAATAAACAGTAAAATGGTGTAAAAGATATATTGTTGGAGGTCATGAACGGATAGTCACACTAGAGAATGATTGTGAAAGGCCACCTAAATAACAACAGATGAATTCAGCTGCACATTATGATTATCTTAGAGCACAAAGATGGGGAAAAAACATGAGAAATTACCTTGATTAAAGTGATCAAAGAAATTGGATTGAATGAATGGAAACACATGAAAGCAAAGAGTCTGATATTTATGAAAATATGTGCCATACTGCAAACTGGTGGTGAAATCCATATGAAACTTCTGTCAGTGTGCATTGTTAAGGATGTATCCTGAACAGTGTTTTTTTATGTCACTATTAGAGGTGTTATGATTCATCGCGGTTCATGATACACTGCGGTTTCTTTTACTTTTGCAGTTCACGGCAAGCTGTTACCAAAGTTTTGTCTGTACAGTACGGCAGAGTATTAATTTTATTGTTGGTTTTCAGTGTAAAAGGAAGTAAACCCTCTGAAGAGCTCAAATAACTTTTTTTGTTACCAAGCAGTGGTGTAAGAGTTATTTTGAAAATAATTACAGTAAGTGATAATTGAAACATTTTGCCAATAAAATTGCTTCCCTTTGCTGAAAGAAATAACTCCCTTGAAAGTTGAGGTGACCAAAATAATGGGTAATTGGGACTTTCTGATAACAACTTGTACAGGTAACAATTCAACATTTCAGTTTTTCCTGAATTTCTTCATTACAAGCAGATTACCTCAGTCTTATAATAATGCAAATACCTTTAGATAAGAGAGAGAAATGCAAGTTCTTTCTTTATAGCTGACAGTAATGACTTCAGTTAGACACAGTGGATTTATTGGCAAACTTGTCTCAGAGATGACCTGAAGAATGTCCTACTTCAGAAGGTTTTGTCGTGGCAGAAGTTATTTTAGTGAGTGATGAGTAAAAGATAAATATAACTGTTAGAAGTTATTTTCAAAATAACAAGCAAGTTACAACCCTGACTGGTTATGGTGATTTTCAGACAGGTGCTTCCCAACCTATTTTTATATAAAAGGAAATTGACAATTCACTTTTTTGTAAATTACAAGTTTAGAACAGTAAATTGTGTTCAGTATCAATATTACTTATATGAATTAAATACATTAAATTATATTACATAAATATAACAACTGTTATTTTCATTGACTATATTCAGTTGTAAGCACTAATTATACCCCTGTAACAAAGTTTAGGGGGATATACAGGAGTCACCCGGTGGTTGGTCGGTCGGTCGGGCGGTCTGTTGCATTTTCCTTGTCCGGAGCATAACTTGAAAACTACTAGTTGGAATTCAATACAACTTCATACAATGGTCAAGCACATTGAGAGAAAGTGCAGTGCACAAGAATTATAACTCCATCTTGAATAATTACAGAGTTATTGCCGTTTATTACATTTTCTTGTCCGGAGCATAACTTGAAAACTACTGGTTGGAATTCAATACAACTTCATACAACATGTACAATGGTCAAGCACATTGAGAGGAAGTGCAGTGCACAAGAACCATAACTCCATCTTGACTAATAACAGAGTTATTGCCCTTTGTTACTTTTCCTTGTCCGGAGCGTAACTTGAAAACTACTGGTTGGAATTCAATACAATTTCATACAATGATCAAGCACAGTCAGAGGAAGTGCAGTGTACAAGAACCATAACTCTATCTTGAGTATTTACAGAGTTATTGCCCTTTGTTACTTTCTTGTCCGAAGCATAACTTGAAAACTACTAGTTGGAATTCAATACAACCTCATACAATGGTCAAGTACATTGAGAGGAAGTGCAGTGCACAGGAACCATAACTCTACTTTGACTCATTACAGAGTTACTGCCCTTTGTTACTTTTCCTTGTCTAGAGCATAATTCGAAAACTACTAGTTGGAATTCAATACAACTTCATTCAATGGTCAAGCTCAATGAGAGGGAGTGCAGTGCACAGGAACCAAAACTCCATCTTGACTAATTACAGAATTATTACCCTTGATACTTTTGCTTGTCTGGAGCATAAATTGAAAGCTACTGGTTGGAATTCAATACAACTTCATACAAAGGTCAAGCACAATGAGAGGAAGTGCAGTGCAAAAGAACAATAACTGTATTTTAACTCATTTCAGAGTTGTTCGCCTTTGTTGAATTTATTGTCCGGAGCATTATTCGAAAACTATTGGTTGGAATTCAATACAATTCCATACAGTGGTCAAGCACATAGGAAGGAAGTGCAGTGTACAAGAATCATAACTCTTTTTTGACAAATTACAGAGTTATTGCCAAGAACAGTATCTCTTTTTAGTTTGCAAGGTATTCTGTTACTACGAAATTCCTCAGTTTATAAAGCAGTCTTTCAGGGGTATTAATCACATTTAGTGAAAGCTCTAGTTTACAATTTTGACTCGTTTTCACGAAGCTATTCATAGACTTTGGTCCAGGGCTCAAAAATATTTTGCATCCCACATACATGTACTTGTCGCAGTGATGAATAAAAGGGATTTTGCGACATGTATTTCAGTGCTCCCGAAGGAACTTTGAAAGTTTGGTCCACATCTTGATGGTCCAGGTCACAGACTGGGAGACACTACTTTTGGGGCATTTGTTACTTTCCAATGACAGCTTTAATGACTTGTTTTCTATATATTTTTATTAACATCACACTAATTGATTTGAAGTGTTATTTTTAAACTGCAAAAAACTTTAAGCCAGAGATAGGGCAAATCCCCCCCTGCACATCTTTTGAGGCTAGGCACTTAGAAAATATCCCACTGTATTATCCAATTCATTCCTCTGTACACTATAGTGCTTAGAGGTGGCGGTCCATGCCAATTAATGTGTATTCTATGCCCTAATGGGTAAAAGAAAAGGAAAATAGCCATGATATTGTCTCTTACTAACTTTATGTAATGGACATTTTGTAAATTTGAAAGAAGACTACCATTTGCAATGAATGCTCTGATAAATTAATACAATGGACTGTACCAATAACCTTTGCACACCGGCATATTTTGTTACAAACTCGACAGACATGCATGCGTTTTTGTAAACACTGTACATCACGTTATGCTACTTTCGGTTTACTGCGCGTGTTGTATACGTCAGCAAATAGATTGAGCTGTAACATGAAAGTAAAATTTCCATTGGCCCACCTACAGAGGTCACGCGCAGGGGTCACCCTGTCTGCTAACCTGCGCATGGACTTCTTTTTTTTTTTGCTAACGAGAGGTCAATTTTAAGCGTTCTCATAAGATGTCGATATACCTAGGTTTGAGTACGACATGTCTGCTTTATGTCAATGAAAAAATATTTGCACGCGCTCAAAACACTACCCCACAGGGAACATAATGTAAATAATGAAAATTTTCAAAGCTGGTAAAATTGTGTCCAAGGTCATTTTCAAGGTTGTTTTAAAGTGTCAGCATTTGCCTCGGACGTCTGAGATTTCAACATTCAGGGGCTGTCGGCATAGCCTTTACATTCATACAGACAAAACGTGTTCCATACAGTAACTGTCACTTCTATGGAAGGCAAAACCTGTCTTAACCCGCGTATACGGTTTTTTACGTTATAGGCGTTCAAAGGATATGTAATTTCTGGATAAATATTAAAGCCCCAGGATCACTTAAAATGTACTGATACAGTCACATAAATTTATTGATAGTATAATGATAGAATCATGTTCTATTCACTCTAAAACAATGACGTTGACATAATTATGCCTTTCTTTTGTATTCAAGTTTTTTCTTTCAGAAAAAGAGTTGCCATTTGCAAAAGCATTGAAAAAAAATTCTGCACTATGTTTCTGATATGTACTTATCAATTTAAAAAGCAAAGTTTGGAATGGTTTTGGCACAAATAAAGGTCTTTTCTGTCAGCAAGACATCTTTCTTGATAAAATGAAAGCTACTTGTAAATGTGATCCTGGGACTTTTAAACATGACTTATTCTTGAAATATTCGTCGGGCTTAAATTCTAATTTAGTATTTGATTTGATGTTGTTGTTTTTTTTAATAAATTGTTTTTAATCAACATTGGGATATTTATCGTCAGTGGCGGTGCCAAAATGAGAAAATTATGATTAATAATAATTAAAATCATTACGATTTCGTGGTCCGAAGTGTCACATAATATTTTGCTATAATATTTTCATGGTCCGAAGTGTCATATCAGAGTTTGCGACAATATATATTCATGGTCCGAAGTGTCTATAAATCTGGTCCGAAGTGTCCGTAAAATGTGGTCCGAAGTGTCCGAAGTGTCCATGGTCCGAAGTGGGTCGGCACCGGCACAGAGACTTTGTCTTGCGTATAATAACTAGTATCTGGGCTGATGTTTTCATTTTAATAAAATGGGTATTTTCCATACTTCTTTGGATAAAATCTAAACATGCCGATTACCGACTTCCTTTAGCATCAGCGAGGTTAATTGGATGATAGGAAAAGTACGACTATTGGCGAATAATGCAGGAGATTGATTGAAATATGCTAGAATTGACCAGGTGTTATCCAGAGCAAAACATACATGTAGCCCAATGATAAATGCGCTTGCACGTTTCACGCTCAGCGACTACACGTTGGGCATGCGCACTAGCAATTGCACGGTTTCCTATGCGCTGCACGCTGGGCATGCGCACTAGCAATTGCACGGTTCTACACGCTGCACGCTGGGCATGCGCAGTAACATACCGTGCAACACGATCGTGTCCGACACGCGTGCAAAACGCTTTTTCACGCAAACACGGGGAACCTACACGCAGGCGCCACTGTATCAGACCTAGTGTTGTTAAATTGTATTCATGACATCTAAATGTTACATTAACAACAGCTGTCTCATGACAGCACGCTCGACTATTCGAAAGCTTGTCGGTAAAATGGGTTTTTTTGTCTAAGAACAGGACTGGTGTAATGTGTAATTGTCTGTAAGAATTAAGGTCAAAGATATGAAACTTGTTCAAAGACCTTTGTAAATGTACATTACATGCAAAGCCTCTCTCTGGATTCTGTAAGCCAACTGGGGTGAGAAGGGGGGGATAATTTCAAAGAAATACAATGACCTTGTATATTTGATCATGCATAACTTTGTAATGTTTCAAACTTGATATGTATAAAATTAAAAAAGCATGACTGCATAATTATTCAATGGTATTTCAAATTAAAGTAAGCCATTTAGAGTATTTCCATACAACAGTCTGGTAAAAACTGTGACAAAATTCTGTGACAAAATTCTAAGTTAAAAAGGGGCATAAATATGTCAAAAATAAAAAAAAACATTGGTGAAGATGTTGATAGTAAACATACATTTTAAGTTTCAAGTCCATACGTTTGAAAGTATTCAAGATATTCAACTTTATAAAAATCTTTCACAAAAAATTCTAAGTTAAAAATGGGCATAAATCTAACAAAAATCAAAACAGAGTTATGGGGATTGTTTCCTCAGGTGAAGATGTTGATGGTGGACACATACTTTGAGTTTCAAGTCAATACCTTTATAAGTATTCAAAATATTTGACTTTATAAAATCTTTTCCCAAAAATTCTAAGTTAAAAATGGGCATAAATCTGTCAAAAATCAAAACAGAGTTATGGGGATTGTTTCTTCAGATGTAGATGCTGATGGTAGACACATACTTTGAGTTTCAAGTCAATACCTTTGATAGTATTCAAGATATTTGACTTTTTAAAAAAACTTTAACCAACGCAGACACCGAGGCGAGTGCAATAGCCTCCTTATTCTTCGAATAGTCGAGCTAAAAATGAAATTTACAATTATTTATACTTGCTGAGAAAGTATTTTTCTAAACCTGATTATGTCTTTGACAGTAGACTGATTTTAGAAAATGGGATGTGAAAAACTTAAGATAGTTATTATATACTTATGGCTTGATTAGTGTTTCAGTTTGTGACCTGTAGAATATTGAGGTAAAGTTTACAGAATGACAGAAAACGGACAAACCACCATCATCATGATCATGACATGACCTCTGCTGGACAAAGGACTTTGTCCAGTGGAGCTACAAATGTTAGTGATATTTTCATTCTTTAGCAAAATTGTAAATTAACCCTTGCACTGCTGAGCAACAATTGATCCTGCATTTGCGACTGATCACCTTGCTTAATTGATCATGATCTGCACTCTTGGCTATTCAGTTCTTGTTATCCCTTTGAACAAATAATATTGTTGTCAACTAATCTCATAGATTTGCATGAAATCATTGTGCATGTTTTTGTTTTCAATAGCAAAGATATGGCCCTATACTGTTTGACTGGCTATCACTACGGTCCACTGAAGACAATCATTAAAGAATTCATATTAAAACCTATGTACAGTAAAGTGACCCCAATACAGGGTCAATTTGGATCTGGGTTTCGTCATCTTCACAATCTTGGTAAAGGTCCACAAGGCCATGAAGATTTTCCCCTCCCAGTATATTAGCTGATGTAAACTCATGGTCAATTTTGAAACAGGGGTCTTGATAAGAAATCAAGTAGGCAGTGCTATACATGTTTATATCTAAACTAAACAGGGTTGTGCCAATCGATTGATTTGGATTTAATGTCACAATCAACAGCTAAGGTCATGATGGCAACTTCCAGCTTTCATGGAGGAGGAAGACCCTAAGTGCCAATTCGGGCATTATTTCAGTCACGAGCAGGCTCCTGGGTAGAACCTAGATAGTTTCCAGACATAAAAGAACTTGACCAAAGTAGGGCACGAACCTACAGCGGCGAGGGACAAGTGATCATCAGTCAGTGACCTTAACCACTCGGCCACAGATGCCATGATGTATGATCTATAATGTGATTTTTTAGTTATTCGTACCCAGGTGCGAACCGACTTCGGCAAAATGTGGACATTTTCGTACCATTTTCTAACCACGCATAAAATCTAATAAAATACAACAATTACAACATGTTTAAAGCATAAAAATATGTTGTTATATTTCAAAAAGACATCTACAAGACTAGCGCCTCTGTAAAGTTAATTTGCTGATTAGTTTCAGTTTAATACTTAAACGCGTAAAGGCGCATTTTAGACTAGTGTTTCGGGCACTACAGTAAAGCATATCTTCAAAGACACTAAATGAACTAGTCAGGCCGCACACTTTTGATGATCTATATAGGGGCGTTGGCAAGTTACAAAAAAATCTTTGTTTTTTACGTTGAATTCCCAGTTTTGTTATTAAAAATTCAAGAGTACCTAGTCGATATTCGGCCACTTCCCAATCCAAAAATATAGTATTCTTTCCCAACTATGGCAGAGCAACTACCCAAAATGCAGCATAGTAAGTTTTCCCGAAGTTTGTTTACAGGATTGCAGCATTTCTGGAGGAAGCATCTGTGTGGTATCGATTTCTTCGTTGCACTATCACATAACAGCGCACAGTACTGCGTGTTATGCATTACCAGTCTAATCCGATTCTGGGCCTGAATTTTAGTCCATGTCTCAGGGGAGGTAAATTTATTTCGACTTCCGGTTGTCAATGTCGCATAACGAAAAATATTATTGTAAATCTTTTCCCAAAATGGACTTTTATCTCGCATAAATTTCCCAATTGAAAGGCCAAGGCCTTTCCGAATTTCCTGATGAAAAGCCTTGCTGTTTTAAGTATTAGATAGAGTACTGTTGGCGAGAATAATCATATTATTTTGAGGAGGCTATGCCTCCGAGAAATGACGTTATTATTCGACCCAACAGTTACTCTATCTGATTTGTATCATGGCATGTTAGTTACTAGTTAGTTAGTTTATACTTATCTATTTTAGCTCAATTTTGAAGAAAGCTTGAAGCTTGATTGACAGTTCTCATGCCCTACAATGTGTGACATAATATCATGTGACTTAAAGCGACTGCACTCCAGATAACCCCCAAAATAAATAACTTTGCTTTCGCCCTTAAACATTATCCTTCGTGTATTTAAAGTCTAATAATGGTCAAAAACGAATTGTTTTTAAGAAATAAAAGCTTTTGCTGTTGTTTTTTATCTTCCCGGAGAATGGGTTTCCCGTTTAAAAATAGCGAGGATTCCGTCACGCGGGCAGTTTGAAACGATCACGTGATCGTTGTATTTAGATGTAAACAAACAAAACAAAATGGCAGAGTCTTCAGCATCGAATATTGAAGAGGTAATCGACGTATGATGTATGAAAAATGTTGTAACTTTTGTGAAATGTTTAAATGACGTTAATCTCTGCATGTGCAAACGGTCATGCGTGATGTCACGTGATGACTCCACAATATCATGTGACGATTCAGATAAAAATAAACATGATATTTTTATACTTACCCTGTTAGTCACGGGGTAAAATTCGTGATAGAAAATATATCAAAAACAGTATTTTTTCGGCGTTTTTTTAGCTATAAAATATGTCAGTGGTCAGATTTCAATGCCCAACATACAAATGCAACACTGATTTTCTTGAAATTTGAAATTTTATTTTTTTTAAGTCATTTGGCCATCTGGAGTGCAGTCGCTTTAACAAAATTGTGTGGTAGAGGCCTCAATCTTTTTCACTGAAAAAAAATCAATACATGTACTTGTTTGCTTTTTAAGTGTTCTGTAGCCTACAAAATCATATACAGTGTTCCCACTGTCGTGAATTATTATGTAAATCACATTTTTTCACCATGTGCGAGATGGTACGCATACAAAATGCCGAGGACGAATAGGTTCAGCTTGAATCCCCCAGTATGTTCTAAAGATAGATCATGGAAATTCTACTTTCTCGGCAAATTGATCGGCATAACAGTTACTGCTGATGATTTACCATTGCCGTTATGAAATGTAGACGGGTTGCGTATTTCATTATAATGCTCTGGGAAATAATATTCGCACTTTAAAAGTGTGACCAATCTAATGATCTGAGCTTCGTCTGCAAAAATGTCACAGTCAAAGCATTGTGTTTGGCTTCGCAACGAATAAAATAAATGATGCCCAACAAAAGTGAAGAGTTGCCATCCACGAGTACTGACACAACTACGAGTAGAAAAGTTAAAAGGCGGAAAAAGTACCCGAAACGATTTCAGAACAAGTGGTTGTCGCGGGTTGTAAATATTTTCAACGGTCAGCTCTTGTCTATCTTATAATTTTCATACCCCAAAAATTGAGATTTACCCCCACTTTTTGTGTCCAAGGGATAAGTATGCTTTTGAAAAAATACTGAGTGGGAACACTGATATATACCGGAGCATTTAAGTGTATTTGTTTTTTATTTTATTTTTGACCGGCTGATTAAGACTTTTCCAATTAATATTGTAAAACAAAAATCTAGGCAATAAAAAAAATCTGAAGTGTTCTCTAATTCAGACAGATCATGTTCTATATTACAGATAGAGCACATGCAGTCTAAGCAGTACAGTGTTTTCCTATACAAATATGCAGTAGCCATGATATAAATAAGAAAGACAGACATGTTTACAGTTTCCAATGAATAAAAGCACAGCTGCAATGAAATAAAAGATTAATTGCTTGTATTATTGGCTTCCCACATCCGGGTACTGGTAAATAATTTACATTCGGGAAAGGTGATTCCTCGGCTGTCATAACTGGTCTCTATTTATCTAAGTTTGAATAATACAATAACCAAGATTAGAAATGAAAGAAGACGACGATCTCCCAATACCTTTAATTCTATGTTTTTTAAAGCTTTTTGTTTCATTTAAGATAAAGTTAAACGTGCATATGAGTCAATGGTAAAGACCGAGTTTTCACCTTTTACCGAATGGAGAAATGAAAGCGACCTAATAATCTGATTGGTTAGCTGGTCAGTATGATGTCACGGCGAATCTGAGAAAAATATCAAGTAAGCATTTCTGCTGCTTTCACTGTATTTATCAATGAGGTACAACAATGCTAATGTGCACAAAAGTTGTATCGCTGGAATAAATTTATAGCCTAATTAATTTGGAGTTTCAGTGCGACCCCTTCCACAGATCTGATATTTTATAACTGTCATAGTCTCACAATTTCCACTTCGAAGGCAAACCAATTTTACAGGTTGACATTTTACAGCTGTCCGCCTTCTACGTCTCACTTTGATGTGCAAATAGCTGGGAACACATCCCGAACAAAATTCTGTCGGGCACTTAAAAACGCAATAAAATCCAATATTTGAATGTATTTATGATTTAACATGATAAGATTAAGTTTAAAATGATACAAACTCAATTCAAAGTTACGTTTTCCTATTTACACACTTGTATCAATCAGGAGAAATATAAAAATAAATGGCATATCATGCTGTATGTGTAAACTTGCATGTTTAGGTTTCAACATTCAGATTTTAATAAAGTGGTGAGAATTTTCACAAAATCTTAAGTTTTCATTTAAAAACATATTTAATTCTTCACCTTAAAGCGGAAAATTATATTATTTGAACTAGGTTAACTGTGTATTGTGCGCAGGTAACATACCCAATATTGAAACTACGCTTTCCGCCTATTACGGGTCACATTAAAATTAGGCGTAGAGGTGTGACAGTTATATGTATAAAATACAGTTTCAGATCTGTTAAAGGGGTCACACTGAAACGCTAAATAAATTACGCTATAACTGTCACTGAAGGTGGACAACTATAAAATATCAGCCTATAGGAGGTTTTAGTGTGTCGTCACATCCGGGATTTTCCGTTACTAAAAATAGCGTGGCCGTCAACTGTATTGAGTTCGGCCATATGCCGAGCGTATATTGATACACTATAGACATTATTTATTGCCAAAATAAACTAAATATTATTAAGTTTCTTTTAGGTTTTGAAGTGGAAGTGAATACATAATTTCCTATATAATATATATTTGTTAGTTGTTGCTATAATCAAAGACCTAACTTTGATCAGGCTTTGTGAGATTTCCCGTCTTCCACCTTTCATTTCTCTTCTTTCCTTCACTAATTATTCTCTTTCTATCTTACGCTTTTCTCTCTGTAGTATTTTTTTTAAAAACAAGCACACTTAACATTATACAAGACCATAATTCTACTTTAAAAGTACTTTTGTGTATTTTCAAAAAAATGTTTATAGTCCCGGCAGATCTTGGGATTTCTCCCCTAGTGAACTCGCCAAGACCCCAGGAAGACTCCCATGTATACTGGTACCTTTGTGTTTTTTTGATTGTTTGGTTATATAATGCATATGTACGTCTCAAAAATAAATGACTGAAAAAGATATCCCTGTTTTGATATAATCACGGAAGTATACACTACAGAAGCGTATACTTCCGTGGTATAATCAACGTTCAATGACATCTACAGCGACGGACACATGTGAAAGTGACACTTCCACAAAAGTGTTGTATTAAAATATTCAATAACACATTATAAAACATGCCTAATTAATTGTATATTATCTTAGCTGAGCAACTGCTTGCTTGAAATGCCCACACGCCAGTTTATGTCTGCAATTACTCATTATTTCAAAATTTTAAATATGCTTGATGGCATGTTGTTAGATTAACAAAGTATATGCAGATTTGTGGAAAACCTCAAACTTTAAGAAAACAAAGACTTCAAAATATCGAATTAAAATTTCCGTTGTTTCATACATTTGTTGTCGCCTCTAAAATAAAAAGAAAATCAGTTATCTGAAATTAAAAAATATTCTGTCTAATCTGCGTCCTCAGTTTATCAAGGTTATCATTTCACTTGGTCATAAAATATTATGATGAATAAATTGATCATGTAGATTCAATCAAAGCTTGATGTGTGCCAAATAGGCCTATGCCACATTATGCAATTCATTCAAAGTGGTCATCTAAAACGTGTGACCAATTAGTCTATAAACAGGATGTTACATGGATTAATTAAATCCAAGTCATATCGTGCTTTATGCCCTAGGGGACAATATACCTTACTGGATCTCTATGGCAACGTGTCATTTGTGTGTCTTATGTCATCGTCAGGCGTAGTGAAAACATATATAGCACAGTGTCATGTATTACATAGCTATAGGATCTTCATGGTTTCTGAAGTTTAATTTGACACTATTCATATATAAATACGCTTCACGGACACATGCATGATTTCTATCAATATTTTTTTTAATGAAATTAGAGACATATAAGAGGGAAAATACCCGATTAAAGCATTGATCAAAATTCTAAACAAAGTATCGAGTTTACAAATTAAAATCATGTTTATATATATATAAAAAAAATGTGGCAAAAATTGGGTGTCTGAAATATTCTAACAAGGTATTATGTACAATTGGAAGATCATCTTAATGCGGAGAACTTTACTGTAGCATTTTTTTCCATCTATGTACAGCAACAAAATATACTAAGCACTATATGAAAATAATGAATATCGGCGCTTATTAAAAAAAAAAGAAGAAGAAAAGAATAGGGACACTTTCGTCAGGAATAGCAAGTAGCCTAGGGAAAGCGGACATTGTCAAGTTACATTCGTTTTGGCCGATTCAGTTAAAATTCATACTTTCATATCGGACTTTATAATGAAAACTATACATAAACATCAATGGCATAGACAAGGCAACACAGACACTGCATATAAACTAGATTTTGTTTCATTTAAAAACGTTATAGCCTAAAATATAAACTGCGGTATAGTCAAATGCTCTATTTCGCTTTCATTTTGGCCGATCAGTTGACGGCCAGTCAATGCGCATGTGCACGAATGACGTCATATCGGGGATTCCTAAAACCTCGGTTTACCTTCGAAGTCAAATTTTTTCAAATTATTAGACTGGAATAAATTTCATGACAAAGAAACGAAATATAGGTATTTAAAAATATATATATAGTTATGAGAATTATCATTTGAAAATCTAAGTGAAATTTAGAAAATGTACGTATACACAGACTTTCCTTTACTGTCCTAAGGTACGAGTTGACTAAGGTACGAGGTGACCAGGTGACTGGTAGCCTTTTATCTGTTTATAAAGATGTAGCAATGTCATCACTTGATTTATTCTGTTTTGCAAGACAGATGGAATATATTTGCCGAAGCACTTACCAATTCTTACCAAAGACATTTAGTTCGGCATACTTTCTCAAATATAATCGTTGTCAGATGTAAATCATATTTGTATCTGCCTAACATGTCCGACTACATCATCTCGATGTTGATTGGCTGCACGGTTAGTGTGCTTATTTGATTGGGTGCACGGTTATACCCGGTTCTGCACGATACACGTTTTATTCATAGTTCTGATTGGCTACACGGTTAATCGAGTGGAACCGTGAAGCGTGTAGCGTTCGTGTTGCACGCGAAAGAAACCGTGTGCACAGGGAACCCACACGCAGGCGCCACTGTACAAATAAAGTGAGGTTTCTTTCTTAATTAACCTATTCAGCACTGTTAGTCATTATTCGTCTGAATATAAAAAACACTAGTTGAACTGTTCAACTAACTTTCACACATGTATAACAAGTGTCTCAAACAGGCTATTTTGCATTCTCAATATATTTATACATTTACCAATACAACACTTTACCGAAATAAAGGCAAACCATTTTGTAAAATTGAATCAAGGAAGTCTACCTCTTATAATTCTTTCGTCAAAAGTTTTATTTACTTCTTTCACTGTGTATCGTAATTATATTGTGTTAATATACTGTAGCGGTTATAACACCAAAATATTTCGTTTATATCAATATCTCAAATTACATGATTAGTTATCTTTACAGATAAATAAACAATTACATTACGAATCTGTTGTTTGGAGATATTTGTTATACTCATGTTTGTAACTGTAAGGAAGGAGCAAGGTACGAGTATGTTGTCATTTTTAGGGGCGGACTGGTACTGTGACAGCTGTACATCCAGATGGCAAGGTCAGTGTGAGGCGGGATGATCGAAGTACAGGCAAATCGCACACAGTCGGAAGAGGAGTTTTTGATGTGAAACTCATAAAAACATATTTTCACCAATTTTGTAATAAACAGAAAATGCACTTTGGTCAAAGTTTTAGTGGGTTGTGTTGAAATGGAGGTGAGTTTGTATGAATGAACCAATAATAACAAATGTGTTTATCATTAACATGGCAAAAATTGTGACAAGAAAAGTTGAAGAAACTATTATACAGACAACTTCAATGTAAAGTCAAAGGATATGTAATATGACAATCCGGGAAAACAGAACAAAGCAGTATTCTTAATAATGACCAACATTAACTGGCATTTATGTTAAGTCTTGTTTGGTGGTGTTTGAGATGTATTTCCTTATTCTACATTGAATAAGATTATCAATATATATGTCGTTTGATACGGTTACTAACAAAATGTCTAAACACTGGTGAAATGAATTATAGTTTAGTAAAAGAATACACGTAAACTATTTATTAGATATTTTTAATCAGACTCGTAAAGTCTGTTTTGTTGATTTGTAAAATTTTGTTTTAGGCATCCCACTTTGTAATATATCTGTGCGTTAAATCTACTTAAAGGATAACTGTGATAAGCAGTCTCACTCATTGCTGTCTTGATTATTCCCCTACATCTAGTACAGTACATTCCCGGAAGTATGTGCGCTTCACATAACACATGACTGGTGAAGCTTCGTCCCACAGAAATCGCTTTCAGATGCATAGTACAGCGTTGTGTCAAAACTTGAAAGGTTAAGCAATATATACTATGAGGAGTTTGTTTCTTGTTTAAACAGTTATGGGATATTTAATAAAGGTAGCGCAGTTTTATTACAACTTTCTGTTGAAGTTCTCCAATGATACATTAATTATACTTGTAGTTATGACTGTTACAGAGCCATCGACACAAACCCTCCATTATCTTGAATTATTTAACTCGTCTGTTTCGTAAAGTAATACATGTACACAGATGGAGAATAATTAATGTCACAGAAGAAACATATCTACCTCAATGCTCATCGGTAAAACTACCTTTGTCGTGAAGTTCCCTTTTCGTGGTAGTATTAGTCTGCTCCTTGTAGAGAATGCAACTTTAAAAGGTGTCTCATTTATCTTCTCTTTCAAAATCTTAAGTTTGCGAACGTCTCATATCATCATCATTGTACGGGAATTATTAGTATGATGTACTAAACACAATAAGAAACTTCCGCTAAGTTTGCTTGAAAATAGCTGGATAAAAACAATCGGGGGAATCATTGATATATATGCGTTTAAAGAGTGTTCCGTGATGCATCGTTTGGTGCAAAAATGATGGCCAAAGGTTAACATCAAATTTTGACCAAGTGAGGTAGGAGTTAAACACAAAAATAACACTTACTAACGGGTATGACCACCTCTTATTAGGCCTTTTAGCGGGCCAGTCATCAATGAAATCAATGTATTTTGTTATAAGAAAATTTACAGTGTCTCCAGCTGTATGAGATGTGGCGTTACCAATCTGAAAAATTGAGATGTTTGCGTTGTTATAGAACAGAGGAATGACTTTCATTGATGACTGGTCCGCTAAAAGTCCTGATCTCAACCCAATCGAGCACGTCTGTGATATTCTGGGCAGACGAGTGAGGCTTCATCCTAACCCACCTGCTAACGTCCACGAACTTCGTCAAGCGTTCATTCAGGAATGGAACAGTATTCCACAGGCAGAAATCGACAAACACTTTAATCAATTCCATGCGCCGGCGAAGCACTGCAGTGGTCAACTCAAGAGGTGGTCATGCCCGTTATTAAGTGTAATTTTGTTTTAAACCCCTACCTTACTTGGTCAAAATTTCCCCCATTTCTGTTAACCTTTGGCCATCATTTTTGCACCAAACGATGCATCATTGAACATTTTTAAACGCATACACATGTATAACACTAATTTCCCCGATTTGTTCTCATCCAGCTATGTTCAAGCAAACTTAGCGGAAGTTTCTTATTTTGTTTAGTATATTATACTTATAATTCCCGTACAATGATGATGATATGAGGCGTTCGCATAGGACATCTTTACTTCACTTCACTAAACCTTGAGCATTGAATATTGTTTGCGTGTGAAGTTATCTTGGAAACAGTATCTGAAGCCTGAGAAAAGTATAACGTCAATGTTTGACTTAGAATTATGTGCATACATATGATTTTATGTGAATTTGGGACTAACGTCATCGCAAACGCTCGAAAGGCTGGAAGAGGGACAGAAAGAGA
The DNA here is from genome assembly GCA_022818135.1 of Saxidomus purpurata. Lineage (NCBI taxonomy): Eukaryota > Metazoa > Mollusca > Bivalvia > Venerida > Veneridae > Saxidomus > Saxidomus purpurata. The sequence goes on from JAFMSR010000019.1 coordinate 10,330,556, forward strand.
AATGCTGTCGATCTTTAGTATTCATTGATCTATCTTCTAGAGTTTGAGACGCTCCCCCCCCCTTCCTCCATACAGCACTGACCTCGCTCCGATATATTCCTAGGTAGTCCCAGAGGTGAAATTTCAGTTAAAGAGCAAGCGCTTTCACTCCTCACATTAACTCAAAACTCAGAAAATGTTGGCATCATTCCACGAAACTGAGTATGATGAAAGATCTGACAAATCGATTTTGTTTGTTAGGAAACTATGTTGAGAAATAAAATGACAAAATTTCTGGCGCTATGAAATTTTGTCGTAAGGATACGATTCCCGACTTTGTGCTCTGGGTTATGTGTATGTGCCGTATGCTACTTATTGTTAATTGTTTCCGCTTGATGTATCTTTGATTTGTGTTTTGTATGCTACTTTTCTTGCAGTGTAGATTATTAATATATAAATTTTATAACTTTATAACGTTGTTTTTCTTTATAATAAATACAGTCTACGAACTTTTATACCAGAAACATAATCAAATGTTGTGCAGTTTCAGTAATCACACATATCATTTTTCATAGTTGTGGTATTAAAGTATTCAGGTCACATAAAAATAGCACAACAAGCTTATGATACATATCACCCTTACGCTAAAATCTTTTATATCCATAATGATAAAAGGAGCAAAACATCAATACAAACTCTGATCTAAATTTTACACTTTTTTGATGAATAAAGGATAACAAAAATTATATGTTTGTTTGTAAAAAAGACATGTGTTTATGTTATTAATTGCAAAAGAAAAGAAAAACACACGAAAAAAATGGGTATGTTGAGATTTGAGCCATATGGAATAACAAAATCAGTATGCTTGACCACAACGCAGCGGAAACTGTAAACATTAATTGGTAGCTATTGTATTATAAAGAAGTTCCTTTCGACTGAAGAGTACTTAGGTAGTGCAATACCTCGAAGTTGAAGGTAAAATCCGCTGCAGGTACCGAAAAAATAAACTTTATAAAAAAAATCAGAACATAGTTAAACCAAACGACGGGCTATCAGATGGTAGCATGAATACTAAAAGAACTTTATACTTCTATGAGAATCACCAACTTAAAATCAATTTTTCATTTTGACCAACGGGTACAAAATGGATGTAAACAATGTTACTTATGGTGTAATTTTATATCATAATTTGTGATGTAGCGATTAAAAATAATCATACCGTCTGCAACTTAACATATATGTCATTAATCATCGATAAACGTATACATACATTATGCTAACTGACTACTGATTCGTTTGATTTAGCGGTTCCTCAACACAGGTCGTTCAAATAAAAAGCAGATGTTTTAGTGTGACAGAAATAAATACAAATCTACAAAACTGAAAATGTTCGCTACCAGCTGCGGAATACACCTTTAAAACAGAAAACAAATTCCACAGTTATCATGTTTTAAAATGAATTTGAAACTACAAATCACACAAAAAGGAAAACGTATATGTGCTCTACTAAATAAGTTGTTCATATTCTTTGTGCAGTAGAATACATACACAAACAACAGATAAAAAGTTCGAAGAATGATTTAGTCTATGTTATATTGCGTTTTACAGATGGGGTGCGAAAGTATGAAAACAAAATTCAAACATTGTTTGCAGTTGCTCTTAATGCAATCATTCACACAATTCAGCTTTTTCAATTGGTCAAGTGTAACATTTTAGCATGCACAGCTACAGAAAGCTATTAATAGTCTTGCTTGTATTACTACATACATGTGTACTGACCAGGCGACCTACATTATAATGCATGCAGTTGAATCAATTTACTTATAAATAGTATTAACCATCCCTGTAGATGTGTTGATATCATAAAAGATGCAAGCTTGTTCATATAATATGTCAAGATTGTGCCTCAGTGCATGTTTGCTATATTTGTATAGAAGCTTGTTTTCTTTAGACACTCTGAACCAATCAACAAAGCGATCAAAAATATCTGCAGTCTCTCTCTGAGCTGTCGGTGTTGTCACTGCCGTCTCTTTTCCACATGTCATCTCATCAAATACAACTCTGTGCTCTTCGATTCTCTCGTCTGAAAGATCAAGCATGTCCCTACATTCAGCAAGAGAAACATCATCGATACTGAGCTCTTTCTGATAAAATTTAATTTCGTCTTGGAACTTTATTTTTTGTTCAAACTTACTGTCACTGCTTACAACAGACAAAGCAACAGTACGTATTCTTCCCGTAAGCATCTTCTTCTTCTCATTTATGGTAATTTTAGTTATTATAGTCAATGACAAGGCCATTGCACCCTTCTTTAAACCGTCACACGAAGAGAGAAGTGCATCATTTAGTTTCCCGAAATCATATTTATTTCTCGCGCGATTGCTTATCAAGAAAACATGTGGGATTTTCACGCCGTGGCTCCTTAACATATTTTCTGATTCTAACCTGATTTTTTCTAAGAGCTTGTGTTCATCGTGCTTGGTCGGGTGGTCACATTTATCATTTTCTATCTCAGTGTCTATATTTGATCTTACCAGGAAACATTTCTTGTTGAGCTTTTGTATTTCAACTGCTAACCATGAGTCTATTTCTGTTAGTCTGCTTTTACTCATAATGATAAAAAAATCATATTTCGTAAAATCAATTGTTTTCAGATAGTCCTTTTTCGGAAATTTGTCTGTTCCTACACCAGGAAGATCCCAAAGAAGAAAACTTCTGTTATCCGGATGTTGGTATGCTTTTTTTGTCATTGTACTTTCAGTACAACCAACTTCGGCAGCCAATGAATGTTCAACACTCAACCCTCTGATGGAATTGATAAAGGATGACTTTCCTGTCCCAGAATGTCCAATTACTGCTGTATTAAGCTTAATCGTAGTCCACTTGTCTAAGTCCATGCGTAACTGTTTCTTAATCCCAGCGATTCCTTTTTCATAGAATACTTTTTTGTATGTATCCACATCAAGTTTGCTACTTTCAGGACAGTCTCTATGAAACATGAAAAGAATGTTTCTATAATTTCTTAGTATTCTTATTCTGTGCTGACATTTTTTTTTGAAGTCGCAAGCACATAGTGGTTAAGTCAGGTCTGTGAAAAAGTGGTATACACCAAATTACTATGGGAGAATGTTCATACGTGTTCTATCCTACGTTTTTATTATCAATCTAAACAAAGTGTCATTTTTGAGTAGATTAAGACCGGGGTTTACTGTACACACCATTTATGTACTTAATTACGTAAAGTGGTTTTTATGAAATGTTCAACATAAAAATCCCTAAAAAGTAATATTTTCGGTATCCTGGCTATGCGTTCTACATTATAACTGGATATCAATTGATAAAAACTGTTCATTCAGGTAACAGTTATATTTTTGAATTACAATTCTATATCTCGAAAACGTAATAGCATACCAACTGATCACGGAAAATAACATCTTTGTTTCAGTCTTTGTAATTAATATGTGTGCCGTAGGGCAAATAAAAATGTAATCAGATATACTGTGGATTTGGTTGTTTAATTTAATTCCGCTTTCTTATAATGACACTACATGTGTTTGCCCGGATGATATAGTGAAACTGGTATATATATATATAGGCAGCTTCAAACGATTGCAGAAAAGATCATTCCTTAATGGCTCAATTACACGTTTTCCTGTTTTAGAAAATACTGCACTACTGGGGTAGGGTACTACCTGTTTTATGACCATTTAGAATAATTTGGATTTAATAGTTGTAGGGCGTTTGCTTTGAGATCAAGAGGTCATGGGATTAATTACCACGGGACCCATCTTTTTATTTTCTTTTTTAGTATTAAAATTGAAATTCATGGACATATATCAATTTGCAAGATATGAGAATACATGTCTTAATATTGCTTAATTTGACTATGTTGTAGAATTATTTGAAAATATAACAGTTAATATTGATCATTAGCTCAAAAAGCATACGGTAAAACATTACAGTACAACCTTTCAGCATAATTAACTTCGGCAGCCAATGAATGTTCAGCACTCAACCCTCTGATAGAATTGATAGATGATGACTTCCCTGTCCCAGAATTACTTTTTACTGCTGTATTAAGCGTAATGGTACTGCATTTCTCTGAGTGTTTGTGTAGTTGTTTCTTTACCCTGCTGGTAGTTTTTTCTTGGATTTTAAGTCTGTTTGTTTTCACATCAAGTTTGCTACTTTCAGGACAGTCTCTATGAAACCTGAAAAGAACGTTTCTTTCATTTCTTTGTATACTTATTCTGAGCTGAAAGTTTGTTTTGTACTTGCATGCACATAGGGGTTAAGTCAGGTATGTGAAATAAGTGATATACACCAAATTTTTAAATGAGAATATTCATATTTGTTCTATCCTACGTTTACGATTCAAATGTTATCAGATGTTATGTTGTTTTGGTCGTTTAATTTCATTCCCCTTTTTTATACCCGAGTCGGTGTTCGATTCGTTTTACTACTTGTGTCCAATCTACTAACACCAACAAATAAGTCACATGACTTTTATTAACCAATCATCTCAGAATGTATATATATATATATAGGCAGCTTCAAACGATTGCAGAAAAGATCTTTCCTTATTGGCTCAATTACACGTTTTCCTGTTTTAGAAAATACTGCACTACTGGGGTAGGGTACTACCTGTTTTATGACCATTTAGAATAATTTGGATTTAATAGTTGTAGGGCGTTTGCTTTGAGATCAAGAGGTCATGGGATCAATTACCACGGGACCCATCTTTTTATTTTCTTTTTAGTATTAAAATTGAAATTCATGGACATATATCAATTTGCAAGATATGAGAATACATGTCTTAATATTGCTTAATTTGACTATGTTGTAGAATTATTTGAAAATATAACAGTTAATATTGATCATTAACTCAAAAAGCATACGGTCAAACATTACAGTACAACCTTTCAGCATAATTAACTTCGGCAGCCAATGAATGTTCAGCACTCAACCCTCTGATAGAATTGATAGATGATGACTTCCATGTCCCAGAATTTCTTTTTACTGATGTATTAAGCGTAATGGTACTGCATTTCTCTGAGTGTTTGTGTAGTTGTTTCTTTACCCTGCTGATTGTTTTTTTTTTGATTTTATGTTTGTTTGTATTCACATCAAGTTTGCTACTTTCAGGACAGTCTCTATGAAACCTGAAAAGAACGTTTCTTTCATTTCTTTGTATACTTATTCTGAGCTGAAAGTTTGTTTTGTACTTGCATGCACATAGGGGTTAAGTCAGGTATGTGAAATAAGTGATATACACCAAATTTCTAAATGAGAATATTCATATTTGTTCTATCCTACGTTTACGATTCAAATGTTATCAGATGTTATGTTGTTTTGGTCGTTTAATTTCATTCCCCTTTTTTATACCCGAGTCGGTGTTCGATTCTTTTTACTACTTGTGTCCAATCTACTAACACCAACAAATAAGTCACATGACTTTTATTAACCAATCATCTCAGAATGTATATATATATAGGCAGCTTCAAACGATTGCAGAAAAGATCATTCCTTATTGGCTCAATTACAAGTTTTCCTGTTTTAGAAAATACTGCACTACTGGGGTAAGGTACTACCTGTTTTATGACCATTTAGAATAATTTGGATTTAATAGTTGTAGGGCGTTTGCTTTGAGATCAAGAGGTCATGGGATCAATTACCACGGGACCCATCTTTTTATTTTCTTTTTTAGTATTAAAATTGAAATTCATGGACATATATCAATTTGCAAGATATGAGAATACATGTCTTAATATTGCTTAATTTGACTATGTTGTAGAATTATTTGAAAATATAACAGTTAATATTGATCATTAGCTCAAAAAGCATACGGTAAAACATTACAGTACAACCTTTCAGCATAATTAACTTCGGCAGCCAATGAATGTTCAGCACTCAACCCTCTGATAGAATTGATAGATGATGACTTCCCTGTCCCAGAATTTCTTTTTACTGCTGTATTAAGCGAAATGGTACTGCATTTCTCTGAGTCTTTGTGTAGTTGTTTCTTTACCCTGCTGGTAGTTTTTTCTTGGATTTTATGTCTGTTTGTATTCACATCAAGTTTGCTACTTTCAGGACAGTCTCTATGAAACCTGAAAAGAACGTTTCTTTCATTTCTTTGTATACTTATTCTGAGCTGAAAGTTTGATTTGTACTTGCATGCACATAGGGGTTAAGTCAGGTATGTGAAATAAGTGATATACACCAAATTTCTAAATGAGAATATTCATATTTGTTCTATCCTACGTTTACGATTCAAATGTTATCAGATGTTATGTTGTTTTGGTCGTTTAATTTCATTCCCCTTTTTTATACCCGAGTCGGTGTTCGATTCTTTTTACTACTTGTGTCCAATCTACTAACACCAACAAATAAGTCACATGACTTTTATTAACCAATCATCTCAGAATGTATATATATATAGGCAGCTTCAAACGATTGCAGAAAAGATCATTCCTTAATGGCTCAATTACAAGTTTTCCTGTTTTAGAAAATACTGCACTACTGGGGTAAGGTACTACCTGTTTTATGACCATTTAGAATAATTTGGATTTAATAGTTGTAGGGCGTTTGCTTTGAGATCAAGAGGTCATGGGATCAATTACCACGGGACCCATCTTTTTATTTTCTTTTTTAGTATTAAAATTGAAATTCATGGACATATATCAATTTGCAAGATATGAGAATACATGTCTTAATATTGCTTAATTTGACTATGTTGTAGAATTATTTGAAAATATAACAGTTAATATTGATCATTAGCTCAAAAAGCATACGGTAAAACATTACAGTACAACCTTTTAGCATAATTAACTTCGGCAGCCAATGAATGTTCAGCACTCAACCCTCTGATAGAATTGATAGATGATGACTTCCCTGTCCCAGAATTTCTTTTTACTGCTGTATTAAGCGTAATGGTACTGCATTTCTCTGAGTCTTTGTGTAGTTGTTTCTTTACCCTGCTGGTAGTTTTTTCTTGGATTTTATGTCTGTTTGTATTCACATCAAGTTTGCTACTTTCAGGACAGTCTCTATGAAACCTGAAAAGAACGTTTCTTTCATTTCTTTGTATACTTATTCTGAGCTGAAAGTTTGTTTTGTACTTGCATGCACATAGGGGATAAGTCAGGTCTGTGAAATAAGTGATATACACCAAATTTTTAAATGAGAATATTCATATTTGTTCTATCCTACGTTTACGATTCAAATGTTATCAGATGTTATGTTGTTTTGGTCGTTTAATTTCATTCCCCTTTTTTATACCCGAGTCGGTGTTCGATTCTTTTTACTACTTGTGTCCAATCTACTAACACCAACAAATAAGTCACATGACTTTTATTAACCAATCATCTCAGAATGTATATATATATATATAGGCAGCTTCAAACGATTGCAGAAAAGATCATTCCTTATTGGCTCAATTACACGTTTTCCTGTTTTAGAAAATACTGCACTACTGGGGTAGGGTACTACCTGTTTTATGACCATTTAGAATAATTTGGATTTAATAGTTGTAGGGCGTTTGCTTTGAGATCAAGAGGTCATGGGATCAATTACCACGGGACCCATCTTTTTATTTTCTTTTTTAGTATTAAAATTGAAATTCATGGACATATATCAATTTGCAAGATATGAGAATACATGTCTTAATATTGCTTAATTTGACTATGTTGTAGAATTATTTGAAAATATAACAGTTAATATTGATCATTAGCTCAAAAAGCATACGGTAAAACATTACAGTACAACCTTTCAGCATAATTAACTTCGGCAGCCAATGAATGTTCAGCACTCAACCCTCTGATAGAATTGATAGATGATGACTTCCCTGTCCCAGAATTTCTTTTTACTGCTGTATTAAGCGTAATGGTACTGCATTTCAGTGAGTGTTTGTGTAGTTGTTTCTTTACCCTGCTGATAGTTTTTTCTTGGATTTTATGTTTGTTTGTATTCACATCAAGTTTGCTACTTTCAGGACAGTCTCTATGAAACCTGAAAAGAACGTTTCTTTCATTTCTTTGTATACTTATTCTGAGCTGAAAGTTTGTTTTGTACTTGCATGCACATAGGGGTTAAGTCAGGTATGTGAAATAAGTGATATACACCAAATTTCTAAATGAGAATATTCATATTTGTTCTATCCTACGTTTACGATTCAAATGTTATCAGATGTTATGTTGTTTTGGTCGTTTAATTTCATTCCCCTTTTTTATACCCGAGTCGGTGTTCGATTCTTTTTACTACTTGTGTCCAATCTACTAACACCAACAAATAAGTCACATGACTTTTATTAACCAATCATCTCAGAAAGCACTTCAAGTCAATCTTTGAATTAAGAAAACAATTGTTTAGGCAGCTCTAAATAACTCCAAATATAAGAGGATATTCAAAATGTAATCAGGTTTTTATGAATTGTGTATTATTAAAACATTTAACTCTTGTATTGTTAAATTTGTGTTAATTGTGAACTGAAATTATTGATATACTTTAATGATCAATGTATATGGTTTTTGCTACGCGCGGTGTGCTACGCGCCATCACACATTGTGTTATATGTCATTGTTTTTGTTTAACTTTTTGACGGAAAGCACATGTTGAAAATGAAATGTCATTAAAGAAGATCGCTACAGTTTCATCATTTTTTTCAAGCAATGAGAATTTTGTGAAATGTCGTTTGTTGTTAGGGTAATACCTGCAAAGTCAGAATATGAAATAAAAAGGTAGGTCACCAGCCTATACACCCGAAAGCAGTGAAAATGACCCCTATCTCATGTTTATCAATAATAAAACTCTAAATTTGACAACTCACCATTATTTTTATCTAAAATGTTAGTCAAATAGTCCTGTTTCATGAAACTACATGAATTGAGTTTTCAAAATGTAATCAAACTGATAAAACCCATAAAGAGAAACTAGTTTCTGTAAAAAAAATGAGAATTTCTTAATTTTTTGCAGAAGAGTTGTTCAAACATCACTATATTGAAAACTTATTTAAAAAAGATAGGATACCAGCCTTTTTATTGAAAAAAATGAGCTTTGGTCTCGGGTGGGAGGGTGGTGTTGGAGGGGAGGCCATGTGTTTATTGCCACTGACGTAATAAAGATAGCTAAATAAAACTTTAAGAGGACACATTGTGCATATTAAAACACTTACAAATAATATGTAACAAAAATGTATCCTTCTGAAAGCATTTCACACAGTTTAAAAATCAACCTTCGCTCAGCACTGACTTTTTGGGAGCTTTTAAAGGGAGGTAATAAAATTTCTTGATATATTGATTTTTTTGCTAAAGTTATATGTTTAAATATGTTTAAGTAATATAGTTGCTCAAAATAATCACTCTGTATGTTTTTTTATTGAAAAGTAATTGTTTGTAACATTTAATTAAACAACATGAAAATATAAAAGTATTTGATATAAAGCCAAGAATTAAACTGTCGCGATCATCTTTAATATATATTTACATGTATGATTGTCTATTTCTCATCATTTTGTATGTACTATTTCAGATATTTACAAAATTGTGAAACCATTATGTACAATGTAATACCAAACTATCATCACCAATATACAAATTATGTATTGAAATATAACAGTTGATATTGATCAATATCTCAAAAGCATACGGTAAAACATTACAATACAACCTTTCAGTAAACTTAACTTCGGCAGCCAATGAATGTTCAGCACTCAACCCTCTGATAGAATTGATAACTGATGACTTCCCTGTCCCAGAATTTCCAATTATTGCTGTATTAGGCGCAATGGTACTGCATTTCTTTGGGTGTGTGTGTAGTAGTTTCTTCGTCCCAGCGGTTTCTTTTTCAAGGAGTACTGTTTTGTATGTATTCACATCAAGTTTGCTACTTTCAGGACAGTCTCTATGAAACCTGAAAAGAACATTTCTTTAATTTTTTTGTATACTTATTCTGAGCTGAAAGTTTGTTTTGTACTTGCAAGCACATAGTGGTTAATTCAGGTCTGTAAAAAAAGTGATATACATCTTATTTCTAAAGGAAAAAAATCATATTTGATCTGTCCTACGTTTAAGATTCAAATGTAATAAGATATACTGTTGTTTTGGTCGTTTAATTTCATTCCCCTTACTTATACCCAAGTCGGTGTTCAATACGTTTTCCTACTTGTGTCCAATTTACTAACACCAACCAATAAGTCACATGACCTTTATTAACCATTCACCTCAGGAAGCACCCCAGGTCAATCTTTGGACAAAAAAATTTGTTTAGGCAGCTCAGGTCAATCTTTGGACAAAAAACATTGTTTAGGCAGCTCTAAATAACTCCAAATATAACTGAGTATATTAAAAATTTATTCAGGTTTATATGAATTGTGTATTATTCAAACACTTCTCTCTTGTATTGTTAAATTTGAATTTATTGTGAACTGAAATTATTTACATATTTTGATGATCAGTGTATCGGGTTTTTGAAAACGGTGTGCTACCCGCTATCACACCTGTGTTATTTTACATTGTTTTTGTTTACCTTTTTGACGGAAAGCACATGTTGAAAACGAAATGTCATTAATATATTTTTGCATGTATAATTGTCAATTTCTCATCATTCTGTATGTTTTATTTCAGATATGTACAAGATTGTGAAAGAACTATGTAATACCAAACTATCGTCACAAAATGAATATACAAATTATGTATCGTTCAGCCCTCATTTACTAAACCAATACCAGTGCGATACCCCAGCATAAACTATGCAACTAGAAATAGTTGTGCTAGCTAAAGGCAGACAAGGGGCCTGCGATATGTTTACCTGAATTTCACGTGAGATACTGTGAAAGGGGATCTGGCCATAAGCCATGTACAAATTACCCTTACACATTTTCCCCTTGGACTGGAAATTTGTCCTCGGATTTCAGGACTCCGGCTCTGAGTGTAATCACATTAACTTTGTAAGCGTCACTAAACTGGCGAAGCAGGTATGTCACGGCCACACGTTATTCGTCCAATGTCGCAGGGTGAGTACAATGTGCAGCCTGAGGTTGGGGGGATCCGAACCCCGTACCCTTTGTACAGGGCGAAATATCTCCAGACTTAGCTATCCGGCCACTGACACATTTTCTCTCCAATTGTGATTTCGTTCGTACCGTGACACATGTCTTATCTACATTGAATTGAATAGTTCATCATCGAATGATCATCTGTATTCTAAATTTAAATGCCAAAACATATTTTTTTCACTTTTAAATGGAAAGACATTTTTATGAAACTGAATTTTATTTTTACTGATTTAAAAAAACCCCGGATATATCCTTTTAACTGACATGGGCGTATATCAATCCAAATACAACCTCTAAGTTTGTTACTTTCTTTAGCATATATCATATATATAACTATTATAAACCTTTTTTCCGGCACATTTCTTGTATTTTGCACGTATACATAGGCAGCTTAAGGATGTACTGAACTGAAAAGAGGATTGTTTATAATATTTAACTTTTTTTGTAACATTGTTATTTTGAGGGTTGGATGTATGGGCAATACAAAAACACAAAAAAATAATATGTTGCTGTGCTTTATGTTTTGCTAGATTCATTTATAAAAGCCTTGTGATATGCAAACAGTTTTCTTATTTAAGCACATGGGAAAAGTAGATTTTCATTCAAATTACAAATATTTGAAAGATGATGTGCTAATTTTTTGTTTCTTTGTGGTTAAAATCACATTCTGAGTTTATTTTATCCAGATATTTAGAAGTTCATATCATATGTTGAAATTACACCCCCCAAAAAGACGTTATTTTGCTTTGGTGTGAACCCATATTTTTCAGGTCTAAAAACAAACTGGTTCAAAACATTCTAATAAGAAAAAAACATATTTATAATATTTAACTTTTCCTTAAACTTCTGCAGATGATGGAGTTCAATATCAGTTATCAAAATTTGAAAAGAAAAGTATAGGTCGCTGATCAAAATTTTGAGTTTTTCTTGTTTGAATTACCTCCCTTGTCTAAAACATGTAAAATATGAATATGTATTTATTAAAAGTATGCCAATATTTTCTACTTATTTTCAAAGGAATATGATTCTACAAAAGATACTATATTCCTATCGATTCCATAAAAAGTAATTCACATAAACGGTCGCCATGGCAACAAAAAAACCCAGAAAAATAAACATGACAAAATTTCTTGTTTTCCACAGAAACAGCTTCTAAATTCATTTTAAATTGCAGTCATTGTGTTCAAAATTTAGCAAAACTTTGATAAACAATTATTTATGTGCCAATAATGATTATCCATTACATTTGGACCAATAACTTAGCAAAAGGATCAACATAAAAAAAATATTGCTCTATTTTAGTTCCATGACATCTGTTGAAAAGATTAAAGCTGAAAATTAATGGAATTTCAATGTCTATTGTGTTATGTTCACACCTGACTTTTAAAAAATGATTTGTTTCATCTTTCAGCAACAAAATAAGTATACACAAGTTGTAACACACTAAAGTGAAAACAATATGCAGTATATGTGGCTATGAAAACTCAATTCCCAAGTAATATTATAACATCCAATGGTCTACCTGTAAAAATTCATTAGTGTTATAACTATGTTTCATATTAGTCAAAACCAACAAAAAGAAAAACAATGCTGAATAGTTTTAACACAATATTCATTGCATATAAATTTAATTTCTGGTACCGACACTGTCATTTTGAACTGATGTGTTTCTAAAATAATGGCAGTAGTTTGAAGTTTCCTTTGCAGAACTTTGGGTTTTGCTTATTATGAAAGGTACAGATTATTCACAACTCCATGAACACTCCTACTCTTTTTAAGACTGCTGTATAGTAGAAGCAATATCTTGTAAGCATTGTAACTCTTCCCATTACACCTGAAACAAATGTTTTTTTAAATGAATTATTTGCAATTTCTGGTTTTATATATGACATACTGTTCATATATGACTTAAATTCAATGCAGTTGGACATGTATGTGTCTTTAAAGAATATTCCAAACTCCAAAAGTTAACAAAATGTAAGCCTGACTTTACTTTGAGTATTTCCACAGAAAACATCAAATTCAGAGTAGAGTTGTGTAACTTTTACTCCCTGTCCACTCAGTAAGATTGACATATGGTACTTAACTGATGCAATATTTAGTTAAAATGCAAATAATGATCAATATTTCTTTAGATTATCTTCTACAGATCAGGTTGAAGAAAATTATGTCTGTCTAGTTCCCATGTGGCTTTAAATCTGTACTGCAGATCTAGGTAATGCACATGCATGTCATTCATGGTCCTTCACATGTCAAATGACAGTTTTTCTTTTTTTTCTGTGGAATTGTCCATTATGCAGTTTGTCCTGGAAATGATCATGCATAATAGATGACAGATGTTACATTTTTTGTTTTTCTCCTTTCCAACAGTGTATATTTTTTCTTCAATCAAGAAATAAAACAGGGATCCTGTAACCATGTCACGTTTATGAACATTTATCATTTTGACATTTTTTAAAATGAATTATGAAAGTACACTGTAAATATACAGAATGAAAACAAACAATATGTGAGTGCAATCAGTTTTTGTTGGTCTACATACCTGGGATCTGTAAGTACCATGGTACAATAGATGAAAACATCTACCTAGAGAAAAAAAGAGTACTATTTTACATTTATTTTTGTAAATATATTTGGAATTTTTACAAAATAGAACACTGTCACAGCATTTTCTTGAAATGTGTGCAACTTATACAGAAATTTCTCTTACATTGTGTCACATCATGCAGTTTAAAACACTGGAACATCCTTGGAGTTTTAGAAAGGGTCAGCCTGTAAATTAATTGATACAGATAAATCAAACAGTGTAATATAATATAATGTATGTATGTACATGTTTTTGTGAAATAAAAACTAAGTTAATTACATAAAATATTAGGTCAGTGAACATTCAGTATTTGATAATTAATTAGATCATTTATGATTTATCATTATAATCCTTACTTGAATTGAACCTATTATAGATATATAGAAAACAGTTTCTAATGGGTATCTTGAGCAGGGTATACTTAAATATCTGCTTAGCATAATCAAAACAATACTGGAGCATAACATCCTGGCTGCATTGAGCTTGCACTGAAAATAAAGTGTAATAATGTGCTGATTATCTCAAAGAAAACAAAGAAACTTTAAAAACATAGAAGAAATTAATAATAAGTACATAAATGTTTACATTTTGCATTTGGAACTATTACTCATGTCACATAATCTTTGAATTAATGTATCTTCAGGTAGGCCTACAGTAGATACATTATACACTTTCTATGCCATAGACATGATTTTTGTCAGCAGCATTGTACACTATCCATAATGCTTATAGAAGCAGTCAAACAGGAAGTCATGTATGAAACATTAAATATACAGTGACTTCACATAACCAAAAACTTAAATAAATTGTTTTTCCAACACACACTCATGCACATGATACAATGTACTTTATTTTAAAAACAATCTTGTACTAACTTGACTTCTTGTCAGGAAATAATTCAGGTATTAGGAATTATAGATCTATGACGAAAGTCATGTCTGCATCAGGAATCAGGGTCTGTATATATAATATACGAACCCTGGGAATTGAGCCTGGATTTTTTCAGAATTTTTAAACAATGCCACAATTCACTACACCCTCCCCATACCCACTGACTCCCAGTCAGTTTTCAAGATACAAAATTCATTTATTTTAAAACAAATTCTGTACTAAGTCTGGTAGAGCTCTTTAAATAACAGTCTGAATTCTTGCTGCACTTGACTGAAACCACCATCAGATACAGTAGTTCGAACGTAACAGTTGTCACACGGAGCGCACGATACACGCATGATGTACGCACGATACACGCACGTTACACGTACGGTAAATACACGGTACACGATTCAGAACGATACACGATATGAACGATATACGAAGCGCACGCTACACGATAGACGGAGTACACGTTTTACGATTACTTTGGCCTTTTTACATTTTACTTCAATTTTGATTGTTTATTTTTTCACCAAATCTGTTGTTTTCTTTTCTCTTTAACAATGTGTTGTCCTTATACCGTTAATGGGACCAAAAGAATAAGACCAATTTACAGGTTTCGCACCTACACAATAGAAAAAAGACTTCGGTAAGTTTCAATTGTCCGCAGTTTACCTAGGTGCGAAATGATTTACCGTAAGTGTCAAACTTGAATTTGAATATTGATCCTGAGGTGCGAGAAAATGGGTTGAAGCTAATTGCTGTCAACACGTTTCTTTAAAGCGCCACTACACGAAAGACACTGTTCATTTGTCTTTTTGACAGTCAACATAATTATCTTTTCAATAAATCATTAATAGTTTTTAAGTAAATTCGTTTGGCGATTATTTTTTATAACGATTACGAGGATTACCCTAAACAAGATGTAATTTTAATAAGGTACTGTACAATTATTTTATTATTTTTGCTCGGACTTCAACTGATTTTGTAAAATCATCGATGATTCGTCGATTCGTCATATTATTTTATCTACCTAATAAATATTCAATAGTTTACCTTCTAAAGTAGTTGATGTTCCCTGTCCTGTTATAATTCCTCACACATTCCTTATACCTTGTCTACTGCACTTAAGATAATGCCGTGACAACAACAGTTTAGCTATTGAAGAAAAAGTGTCCTATCCGTCGATAAAATATGATTAAATTTCGGATTTCAGGTGTAAACTGTCTTCCACCTGTCCCGGAAGTCATTATTGCCCGTATTGCACTGACGAATGAAAAATAATAAAATGTGATGTCAGCACTTAATTTCTTTTTGTGGAGATGTACACGCTTAATAAAACAATTCACGTGTGACTAAAATATCGAATCGTATACCGTATAAGCATATCGTGCACCGGGAATCGTGTATCGTATATCGTGTATGGTATATCGTGTATAAGTATATGGTGCACGTTGCACGATGAATGATACGATATGATACACGATATACGATTGACAAAATACACGAAGAGCGCACGCACGTTATACGCACGTTACACGCACGATATACGCAAATGTTGACAACTGTTACGTTCCGACTACTGTAGTATCCAGCCTGTATGATTTCTAACTAAGGACTGTACTACTTGCTACTTCTACTTTCGGTTTGAATTTTCAACAAATGTATGTGCAGACTGACCAAAACAGTAATGCACAAACTTGAACAAAGAAACAAGAACTCACCTTGTGAAATTTCATTCCCGATTGAGCCGAACAGATGAGGAAATAAACCAAAACCATCGCAAAAAAACACTTTTTTGACATTTGACATTGACGTAAGCAGTCACTTGGCGGATATTGATTTATTATCGGCCTTTATTTCTAAATTTAGAAGCAAAACATGTCTTCACAAGCCTAAATAGGATAGTCTAAAATATTTTAGATATAAAGAGCAACATTTATGTAAAACATTATCGTATTTCAGCTCATATAAAAAGACAAAACACTGTTTAAACACATGTAGACTATCCTTTCAAGCGTTTAACCGATTACGATCATGACGTCATTTGGACGAAAAGTTGCTTGGCACTTCACCTTAAAAAAAAGGACTAACACAAAAAACAACAAAACAAATGGATGTGAAACATTTTATTTATATACAAACATATTTAAAATATTTCTTTCGTGTTAAAGTTGTAAATACTTTATTGATTATACGGTCACGATATTACGACATCAACAGGATTTCAAGAGTTACCTCCCGTTATTCAGACTGGCTTACGGCCTAAATCCTCAGTTCAGTACATCCTTAAAACGATTGCAGAACAGTTCATACCTTATTGGCTCCATTTCACAGTTTTTTTACGGACACCTGTTATAAAAAATACTGCGCTGTTAAGGTAGGGTACTTCCTGTTTTGTGACCATTTATAATATTTTGGATTTTACAGTTGTAAAGTGTTCGCTTTGAGATCAAAAGGTCATGAGATCAATACCAATGGGAGTCATCTTTTTCTTTTTTTAGTATTAAAATTGAAATTCATGGACATATATCAATTTGCAAGATGTGAGAAATGTGTCTTAAAATTGCTTATGCTGTAGAATTACTTTAAAAACAATAAAAGTTGATCTTGATCAATATCTCAAAAAGCACACGGTAAAACATTTTCATGTTTCCTTATATTGCAGTTCATATAATCAGTTAAAGTTTAATGATTAGTAGTGATGGCCCATTTCCGAAAATGTTAGATGTGTGATATGCCTCGGGAAAAAATAGGTTAGGTGTATCCCCTTATTGTTTGCATAATTGCATAATTTGGTACCCGTGTTATACACGTGGACGTTTAATACATGTACCATTTTTAATTGCCAGCAATATTTTCTGGAACGTTAGAACAAAAATAATAATACATGTACATAAACAATTGCAAACATTTGAGGATACTTTTAAATAATGCCAGTATTTCTAGTAGGGAGGGGGTAACAAAACACGATATAGTTTTGATCGTGTATCGTTCGTATTTCGTTCGTTTGAAAGTATTACGTGAGCACCACTGTACATACGATGAAAAAGAGTGCGCTGCAGATCTATTTTGATTAGACTAAAATAATGACTAGTGAGAGTGTACAGCATTTACAATAGATATAGTAAAAGGTAAATTTGTAAATAGAAAATGTATTTTGTTATATAATCGTAACTTAAACATTTGTCACTGTCTTTAGAGAGTTGTAGTCATATATGTTCTTATTTTGGAACGTTAGAGTTTGTCCACAAATGTGCAAGCTATATAACATTAGCATAACACTTACGTGTGCATGGTGTCCTTTACTTCTTGCATATCAGCAGTTTTTCTCCCAACCCAGTCTACAAAGATGGTAATATATTCTTATCATCATTAATGCCAACTATTCTTTTGTTATGATACAAACAGGCAGTGTAGCATAAAAAACTATGGCTCAAATCTATCTTCTGAATCTTATTTTTTCTTCAGATTTTAGAAATACTTTAAGGCAAAGCTATTTTCCGAAATATTTAGTTAATAACGATGAAGACTGTCCTTTATCAACCATCTTTTTGACACAATGCAGCCTGTATCAAACAGCTGAAAAACAAGACGGACAGCAGTGTCGAATCATGTTCACATAAATGATTTATCATGTTGACACAGAAGGAAAAACAAACCTTTACAAATTATAATTTCATCCTGATCTTATGTTTCATTCATTTGATTCATTCTAAACGTTTATGTTATCGGGTGTCATCGGGGCATACGTATACTGGATTCCTACCAGTTCTCGGGCGGAAAATGAACATTTTTGTATTTAGTGTAGCAGCAAATACTAGTAAACCCATAAAATTTTCACAGGATAAACTTAGGTTCTCTGATGACATCATAAACTTGTCAGTTTATCGACTGCGTCCATAGCTTGTTTATAATGAGGCCAGAAAAGGGGTACAATTTTTCTCTTTAAAGCCATATCGGGCAACTAATTCACTCAACTTTGTGCAAAGCACTATTCTCAACAAAAATGTTTAGTGCTTGTTTTACTGTTTTAAATACATGTACGAAATAGAAAACAATACATATAAGTATATTCCATTCAAGATACACATCATTTAACTTGCATTATTTACATTTATAGTTTACATGTTCACAAGGATAAAATATGAACAGTAATAATGTTTCTTGCTCATGCTGATCCTTAAAAAAGAAAAAAAGGGGAAAGCCAAAAAAAAATGTTCAAGCGTAGTGTGAGCCTTGAACCCTGTCCGCGTGGGTGGTAAACTGTAAACGTAACCATTCGACTATTTCTGATAACTTCTTTATACTACTGTATCTGAAACTACTTATGTCATATCGATTTTATATTACGCCTCATCCGTTACACGGTCTATTTATGTTTAAATTGTATTTCTTGAATATACTTACTTTTACACATTTTTACTCAAATAATTATATATCTGACATAGTTTCGTTCACATTTTCTGCAATATCGATATTCAGTGTACCTTTACAAACTGAACCTCTGATTTTATCTCAGCGCATGCGCAATAAAATCGGAAAACCCCTAACTGCTGGCAGCTTAGGTTATAAATAGTAACACAATAGAGAAGTGATTTAAGCGGGATATTTAACAAATATGAGAAGTTTGAGTTACCTATTTAGTCACTTACACCGAAAGAACAATCGCCCCAGTGACACGGTTGCGTAATCTAGGACCTTGAGTACGGTATAAAGCCTGTGCGGCACGAAACATAAAAACGCCCAAAGATCTGGTAGCGCCCGACAACTGGTAGGAAACCAGTATGCATAAGCACTGTTAACACAAACTAACAATTGTAAAATGTTGTTGAGAATAATTGTTAGTAGAACTTTTAAAAGTACTTGTCAAATAAGTTTGTGAGCATGAAAGCGAAACCGGTTGGCAAATAATAATTTAATTATCTCATGGACTGTGTTTTTATCTTTAAATATATTTAACTTTTTTCCGGCACATGTTTTTGAATTTTTCACGTATATATATATATATATATATATATATATATATGTCAAACCAATTTTAAAAAACCTTAAGCTTTCAAGTGTTAACAAAATATAAAGAGTTACACCAACGTTTTAAGGTTAGAATAAATTAGGAGAAATGAATTCGAAACACAGCATTTTTAAGTAGTGCGGTGCATAAATTCTTCAGACAACCGTAAACATCATAGATATTTATTGTTTTATTTTTCAAACAATGTAACAGAATATTTTCACCTCAAGTTGACTTATAAAAAGTACTAGCACGTTAATAAATTATGTTTATAATATTAATATGAACATGTTATACATGCATTAATTTTAATGGACATTTATTTTAGTGATCAGCATCTAGTTTTTTCTACTTAACCGTGTCAAACGTATCAGCACGCGATTCATTATTCAAAAAAGGTATTCAATGTTTAAGACTCGGGTATATTTAATTTTAGTATACTGATGCATACTGTTTTGTACTTCATTCTTATAAATTTGCAAAGGTGATGTAAATATCCTTGAATTAAGTAGAATATTTATTCGTTTTCAAATTACAACTAACCCTTGCCAAAAATTAAAGACTTGTAAGAAATTCTAAAACAGTTAGTGATCTATTTGTATTTTTAACCATGAGCATCATTTCTTATGTTTGTTAAGAGCTCGAACAGGGCAGATATCCTTTGAACGTTTTTAACGTACTAAACCGTATACGCTGGTTAAGACAGGTTTTGCCTAGAATAGAAGCGACATTTACCGTATGGAACACGTTTTGTCTGTATGGATTTAAAGGCTATGCCGACAGCTCCTGAATGTGGAAAACTCAGACGTCCGAGGCACACGCTGACACTTTAAGACAACCTTAAAAATGACCTTGGACACAATTTTACCAGGTTAGAAAATTTTCATTTTATCAACGTTCGTGTACAGGCCCCTGTGAGATTGTGTTTTGAGCGCATGAAAATATGTTTTCATAGATATAAAGCAGACATGTCGTACTCAAACCAAGGTATATTGACCTCTCGTTAGCAAAAAAAGGAAGTGCATGTGTAGGTTAGCAGACAAATCCCTGCGCGTGACCTCTTTAGGTGGGCCAATAGAAATTTTACTTTCATGTTACAGCTAAATCTATTTGCTGACGTATACAACACGCACAGTAAACCGAAAGTAACATAACGTGATGTACAGTGTTTACAAAACACATGCAGGTCTGTCGAGTGTGTAACAAAATATACCGGCTGTGCAAAGGATATACATTTCTATGGAAATTTCACTTTTGACACATGACCAGATCACGCGACTGCAACATTTGCCCATACCACGATACCACATCATGTGACCAGACAATATGACCAAAGCGTGTGACCACGCCACCTGACCGCATCCAATTTTAAATTCGAGTTCTCGAGTAATTTTGCAAAAACATTTGTAAAGAAGGAGAGATGAGCAGTGTGAATAAAGTATAGTTCATTAAAGATGAGAAAACATTTGACGTTTTTTTGATGGAAAGACGCAACATCAAACTGTTGTTCAAGCGGGTGCTCAAGAATGAGAATGCCTCTTATGCTGGAAAAGATGCCGCCTAAAATAATGAAAGAAGAGTATCGAAAAGCTGATATAGGGACGTATTTGGAATAACACGTGTGTTTAAAAACTTACAGGGCCAGCTTACTTAAAGAATACTTTTGCTTATGAAAAATCTCAAGACCATGTATTTCGAGACTTTCATGTTGTTTATCTTTAATGTATTCATTTCGTATTGGATAGTATGTCAGGAAACTAAGGCATTCACTAAGATAACAATGTAAAAGAGTGTCGACTGTTTAGCTGTTTTACCCGTACACTTCTGCTCACAGATCCAAAATTCTTATCACTAGTGGCATTGCCAGTGCTTGTATTTTCAGAATTAACATGAAGTGGTCAGTGTGGCTGACAGCATGGAAGACAATTCATTTCCAATTTACATCTAATAAGCGAAGTCTATGAAACGATCAAATAATTTATTGAGTCACCGATACATGTACTTGCCATTTAATGGTCAACACGCACCACTATCAACAAAACCGACTGTCTACTTTTGCTAAATGATGACACAAAAGCACATGGTGTCGCTATTCGACTCAGTCTAGAGGACATTAAGCACTTTATTTAGAAAACACGGTGATTTGTTGTTGAGGTGAAAAGTGTCTGTGAACGTGTTATTGAAGGGCGGAAATCATTGTATCGAACTGCCGTGCGACGTATTATAAGTTGTTTGTAACGCTTAAGTCAGCTTGATAATTTAAGACAATATAAAGGAAAATGGGTTTCAAATAAATAGGTCACATCTTCGGGTTCCTTTTAGATTGACCGCATGATTGAAACATTCATGTTTTGATTATTGCAGGATTGTATTTAACTGAATTTAACCTAAAAGTTTAAGCTCTACATTCCAACCATTTATTGGTAAATCGGCGTTTTTAAATATGTTGCAGTACTGTTGAACATTCAATAATCTTTGTAAAGGTGTGGTTGTACAATGTAATGGTTGGATAGTGATTTATTACAGAACATCTATTTCTTGATTATTTGTGCTCAAATGAGGCATGTTTCAATATTTGTTGTTCTTTAATAGTGTATTTATTTACTAGTATCATTTTACGTTCATAGAACACAGTGTTTATCTTTGGAGAATGTTAATTGCTTTATGTAGGGAGTTTTACTTTAATTTAGTTACTAGATATGGTCTGTGTAATATTTGTTGATTAGTAAATATTGTTTGAAACAAGCGTATTGTGACTGGATGTTCATTCGAAGTGTCGTTACGAAACGTCTTGACTATTTGTGTGAGAAAAATGCAAGAATTTATTTAGGAGACATACATGTTGTACACACGTTGTTGTTAGGGATAGACAGTCAATATGCTACAAGGTTTCGTTGCTACGTAATAGAGATTAAACACAATTGCTCAAAATGAAGTCCAGATGGAACGCTAGTATCGCGATATGTCAAATGTCTTACAATAGAACTTTGATTTGACGCCACTAATTATACAATGTAATGAGTGCTTGATGTGTGGATATGTAAAACTGGTGTTTTACTCGTATGTTGTGGGGAGCGCGAAGTCGTGAGACTGGTCCCATGTACACATGTCGGTATGAATTTAAAATTTGTCAAACTGACAATTATAAAACTAAGCAAGAGGAGGTATAAATTAAATTGAGGAAAACGAGAAAAAGATGAAACAAAGACAAAGAAGCTGAAGATGCTAAATGAACTGCAGTAAGAAGTACTTGTTTGAATAAGGTTAATATAAGGTTAATATAAGGTTGACTAATGTGACTGAAATAAGAATGGCAACAAAAATGAATTTAGTCCCTTGAAGTGTGCTTAACTATTGCTTAAAAGAACAAACCTTTATATTCTAGCTCAGTTATTGCGAAGGGACCAGGGACTGACGATATAAATTTCGGTCACGTGGTGTGGTCACATGTTTTAAGGCATTTCCAAAAATGTGTAGATTTACTTACTATCTAAACATACAAGCCTTTCACCGTGATCAGTGTATCCAGAGCGAACTCAAAAGAAATTAGGCAAAAAAGAAAACAACAGCATAAAATGTACACTTATTTTCTGGCTTGTTGGTGACAATATTTCGTCTTGATATTTAACAACATTTTATCATGCGTGGAGTGAGGGGATTTATTTGCATTAACTTCAATTGTAACAACTATAAAATATTTGGGGCATTAATATGTTTCCGACGCTAGATTGGCAAACGTTAGCCTTTGAAAACTAGATGAGCACAGGCAACAAGTCGTGCCAGCCAATTGCTACGGATTTCAGGTAACCTATTTTTGTAGGCGACATACAATCTCAGTGTGATAAACAATTATGCAAAATTAATTCAAAATATTTATTTGAATGAGGAATTTACAGTCCGGACTAGGTCTTAGTGTAGAGAAGATTGTAATAATATAAATTGAAGTCCTTAAGTTATGTTTATACTAATTCATTTCAGGTCGATTGTGAAACAAGTTATACAACTTATATCAATCACTCTCGACACCTCATTCCTGATGGTATCCACCGCGGCGAGGGTATGAGAGAAGAGTTTCCCTTTTGATGCTGAGCGCCAAGCACAGTAGCTACTGATACCATTTTTTACGTCTTTGGTATGACGCGGCCAGGGAGCGAACCCATGACTTCCCGCACTCGAAGCGGACCACTACCACTAGGTTATCGAGGTGGTTAAGTTAGTCCTAAAGTTCACGGGTAAGGTATAGCCCGGACAAGGTATAAGTGTTACATTGACTAAAAGCTACAAACACATATCTAGTGCGAGACATGCCATACTGCCCTAACTTAATTTAGAGTCCTTAAGTACACGATGAAGGCACATCCAAGACATGGCTCATCTGTCCATTTGTTACCGATACTCTCAAAGTGTGACCTTGACATTTATTGTACGGATTTGGGTCATGTGCTTTATATGTCGTTTTAATACGATGAAAGATTATGCTGAGTCCATTCAAAATAATTTAATACATGAATGCGGTCAGCCCAGACACCATCTTATGTGTCCAAATTTCCTCTTATCTTTAAGTATGACCATGCCTTTAAAGGTACATACCTGGGTCTTGTGCGTGACTAACCTTCCTATTGTGATGAAAAACTGTACCAAGTAAATTTAATATCCTTCAATGCTGAGGAAGTCATAACCCTAATAAGGTTTTATGAATATCGAAATAGCATAGCATCATTAAAAATGCTTTAGTATAACAGTGAGTATACTATAAGAATAGCACTGACTATAAAAATAGTATAGCAATAGAAAAACATTACCATAGAATTGATCATAACACCAGTATAGCACTAAGTATACCATAAGTAGAGCATTGTACATAACAATAGCTAAACTATGAGTTAACCATCAGCATAGCATTTAGCTAAACATTATTACAGCAATGGGTATACCATAATCGGATTATTGAGAATAACACCAGTATAGCAATTAGTGTACCATGAGCAGATCATTGAGTTTAACAATAAATAAACAATGAGTTAACCATTAGCATAGCACTTAGCGTTACATTAGTACAGCAATGGGTATACCATAATCATAGTGTTTAGCATAACAATAGTATTGCAATGAGTGTACCATAAACAAAGCATTCAGCATACCAATAGTAAAGCAATGAATATACCATAAGCATAGCATTGGGCATAACACTAGTACAGCCAGTGGTAAATAATGACCATAGCATTGAGCATAACACTAGCATAGCAATTGGTAAACCATGAACATAACATTGGGCATAACAAAAGTATAGCAATGGGTATTCCATAAACATACAATTCAGCATAATACTAGTATAGCAATTAGTATACCATAAACAAAGCATTGAGCATAACACAAGTGTAGCAATGGGTATACCGTAAGGACAGCATTGTTATCTTAAGTATATTCGTTTATCGTGTTGCTGTACTAGATCGCTTTTTATTCACGATTCGTGCGTAAGCAATACTGTACCAATGAGTACATGCGTTAAATTCAATTTACTGACTATGTATTATTGCGTTATTTAACTTACCATAACTGTCTTGTAGCTCTGCAAAATGAGCTGTTGTTTGCACTCTCTTGTATATTTCATCAAAACGAACTTCATCCACATCTAAAGTGCCTTGTTGATGATGCTCCTTAAATAGGCTTGCGTTCTCTCTGATATTTTGTAACTCGTGTGAATCCGTATCGTATCGTGTGGCGAGCAGTTTATGATCTCTGAACAGTTTCGTCTCAGTGTGGAACCAAAAGCACTGCTTACACATTGGTTCATTACACTGATTACATACTCCGTCTGCAGTTCTATCATATGCATACACACAGAGTTTGCATACTCTTTTTCCAGTAATTTCCATTTCTTAAAGAAAACTTTAGAATGTTAAACGTGTAATTGATACAAAATGTACAAGAGATTGTTTATCAAGTAAAACAATGAAATGGCTGAATAACAATTGCATATAGCTCTAAGCTGTATACAAAAATCAGTTCGGCCCGGACACCAACATGTAAAAGCAGTTTGTTTTGATTCATTCGTTACAGGCAGGTAAAAATAATTGGAGATACAATAAAAAGTGTACAAAAGAAAAAAAACATTTGATAAAATGTACAATTACATGATTGAAATCAAGAAAGGGACTTTCCTCGTTTCAAATGTGGTGTAATGATAACAATCATTTTGAGAATGTACCAACATATAATGATAATTTAATCTTTTGATACCGGTATCTGATTTAATGTTTAAAGTTCTTATAGATATAGATATTTTACTCCTTTAAAACTGGTATTTAAATACAAAGTTTGTTTTTCTTACCATTGATTGAAGTTCAGTTTATTTATCTAATTACCTGATATTTGGAAACGTTTTTCCTTTCTCCAAGCATATGCATTTACGTTTTTAGTATTAGAGAGTAAGAGACCTGTGCGCCGATTATACAGACCAAATTCTTCGAGAGGGCGGTTACAGACTCGGGTTCTTTATTTGTATTGTATTATGACATATGACATATAGGTTTACAGTTGCATCTTTAAGGTCTAGGAGACATCGGGAAGCATAATATTTAGTATTGTATACAATATAATCATTTTTTAGACAAACACGTTAAGTAAAAAAAGTCAGTGGGGCTATGAATATCATTTTGATAATTTCAGCTCTCAGTCAAGAGTTAATTAACACTAAAATTGAATTAAAGTTCAAGGGCATAGAAAAAAAATCAAATTAAAAGAAGCTAGACTAGACGTTGTCCTAATTGCTTAAACACGTTTTACAAACATGGAGTATGTATGTATTTTGCATGGTAACCTTATAATTCATTTTCAAATTACTTCTGAGATTAAAACTAGGAATATTCCAGAAGGGTAGATCATACTGGCAATTTAATATATTTTTGGTGTAAAAGTCACAGTATGTGGCTAGAACAAAACAACAAGTCAACGATTGTATACTTCAGTACTGTGTAGAAAGTCAGAAATAATTTCAAGAAGTATTTACAATAATAACAAACAATTTAAATAAGTACAACAGATGTAATCAACTGTTTTTTTAAACGGTATCAGTGGAGAAAAGAGGTAATAGAATTGTTTATGCCTCATATAAGAAAGGAATAGAGAACACTAAAGAGCATGATTTAGTGAACGGAATAGAGCATTTGGAATATTTGAACTTTCCAACAAATAATCAAATACTAGAAAATAAGAAAAAAGGTAGTAGTAGTAGTAATAATAATAATAATAATAATAATAAAAGCTTTATTTACCGAAGGTTACACATTTAGACATATGAAAACATATATTCTAATTTTCAATATGGCCTTCAAAGTAAAGAAACAAAAGAAAAAGCATTATACTTAGAAATAAATCACATGTAAAAGTTAAAACTAGAAAGACACATTTACATATAAGACTATTAAGCATCTGTTAATAAATGCATTCATACATAAACATTAACTGACAGGCACTCAAAGGACATGAATGTTTATAATTTCCTTTGAACGTTTTAAGAGTTTTCAAAGTACATATATTTAAAGGAATGTCATTCCATATATTTTTGCTATAATTTGTGAATGATGTTTCCATGTATTTAGTACGAGGTGTTATCTGTAAGACAAGATCCTTGTTTGATACTGATCTTAACTGGTATGTTTTACTGTCAGAGAACGTTACAATATCTGCCAAATATGATGGGGCCTTGTTATTCATGATTTTATATACCAAGACAGCACATTGGTATTTGCATCGGTCTGAAAAACTCAGCCATTTTAATTCTTGGAATAGCTCTGCCGACGGTGTTCGCATCGGTTTATTAAGTATTGTTATTAAGTAAGCATGTAAGAAAGAAAAACATAGAAACGTTATGAATAAGGTCACGTGCAAAATGAGTTTTAGAAGGTGAAAGACCTTCAAAATATGACTGTAACCTAGAAATAGAAACTATGAATAGTTTGTATTCCAAGACAGGTCTATTATTTTAAGAACAGGAGAAAATACTGTCAGAAACAAGTCATCATTTAATCATTATATAGTTTAAAGGAGACCAGAGCCGAAGTTTTCAAGCCATTATTTAAATAACAGTAAACGTAGAAAATCAGCATAGCTCCAGAAAGTATCTTCAGAAGGGAAACCGAAAATTGAATAAATTTTATCCAGTTTAAAAGCATATCCAAAAACTCTTCACCTGGTAGAAGTGGATTCACTTCGTTATTTTAAATGTTTTTTCTAGAAGGTTATTGAATACTTCTTACTTAGGTCAATAAGTTACAAATGTATGCATTTGATTATGGTGAAATGTCCTTAACACAAAACAAGAAATAATAACTTGTAACGTAAAGTCTAACAAAGATAAACTGCTTTTTTTAAAATTGAGACGCATCTTCCTTTTGAATGTTTCATACAATATTGCATAAGCCAGTATAGCAAAAAGATTGTAAAAAGTGTTTTACGTGGTACATTTGATTAATCAATGAGGATCAAAACTGGTTTTGGGCTGGTAGATTTGTATGAAATGTTACACGGCTTATATAACTTTTATTATGATATAATGACTTATGGCTGTCATCAATATCGGTGATGATGTAAAACTGTTATATATAAAGTTTTAGTTAGGTGTAATTTTTAATGGCCATTATTATGTATAATTGATTTATATACAGCGGGGATGTAGACAGGGTGTCTCCTTTCCTGTTCATTCTTTTTACGGAAATGTTATTTTTGCTCATAAAAAGACCAAACACATTGTTGGAATCAAAATAATTGGTATTGAGCATTATTTATCACAGTACATGTATGATTGTGGATGATACAACTTTAACGTAAAACGGTTAAGAAAAGTTATTAAATATTAAATTGTTGTGGAATTATGATGTTGAGAAAATTTTAAAACTACATTTGATTATTAGAGCCTAATACAATAAACGCGTTAAACTATTTAAGGAAAATAGAAGAAATAGAGCGTTTGTTTACAGTTTGGAATCTACCTGCTAAAACCATGAATCAAAGAATATGT
>JAFMSR010000019.1:10359580-10379074 GCA_022818135.1 Saxidomus purpurata
ATCTTTACTAAATTGTCCTCATTTTATAATAAATTCAATAAAGTTGTATATATATATACATGTATATCCCCGTCCCACATGTTAAAGTGTTCAATTATTTATTTTGGCGTTAGATTTGACCTGACTGATTTGGGTTGTTTATTTGGGGAGGTGTGCTTCACTATTCTTCACTATTCTTAAAACATATTATATAATATATTACACTAGGTGAACATGTAAAATTGATCTTTATTTAAAAAAGAGTCCAGCCTAACCTGCTTTTCGTAAGCTGCACGCTGATTGGTTGCTGCTAATTTGTCTCCTTTGTCGTGATTGGTTCTTTTTTGTCTTATGTAAAAAGTAGGTCAATCCGACTCTGGTGCATAAAAGCAGGTTCGCTGGTGAATTTGATTCATTCTTTGTTCATTGAGCAAAACAAAAAGATGGAAATTATTCACCATAAAGTAAGAAGGATAGAGAAATTTATGTCAAGGGTAGAGGTCCTGATGGATGAGTTGAAGACCTTGGTTGACCGACAGCAGGTGATATACGACCAGCAGCAGGCAGAACTGGACGCACAAGAGAGGATATTATACGAGAGGCAGCAGGCAGAGAGGCAGCAGGCAGAAAGACCAGAGGTAATGGAGGAAGAGCCGGAGAAGAGGGTATGGCCCTTTAGATCGCCGGAGAAAGAGAACATAGAGCCGGATGTTCAAACACCAGCACGGTCAGAGCAGCCACCACCACCACCACCTCCACCATCACCAAAGAAGAAGAGGAAGATTGCTTCTGCTGCTACCTTTTTTAGAGGCGGGGAGGAAGTGATAGTCATTTCCTCCGATGACGAGGAGGACTGGGCGGCAGAGGCCAATGAGCCAGGTTTCAGCTTAATGACAGTAACACCTGTCAGAAGGCTGGCTCAGCGCAAGCTGCGCTACTGTCCTAACTGCAGAGGCATGGGTAAAATGTATTAATAATATCCCTTAGTTCGAAACCCGGAGAGACATTAATTGCGCGTCATTTGGTGATCCTTTAGGGCTATATAAATTTAACGTTCAGAGTTAAGCTGGTGTATGATATATAGGTTACAAAGCATGAGGGGTATCCTTCCAGGACAAAAGGCGTAAAGGGTATCCAGACGTTCCTCGTTGCTCCCTAGTATACCGGCACCACCCAGGGGTAGTCAAAGACCTCATATTGCTACAATGTTATTGTTTTGATCACAATAACATCACACATATACATGTAACATTTCGGATCTTGGTTATAATGAAGAATCAAAGTTTTTTCATGGCATATTCCAGCAGTAACAGCAATCGTCGGTTTCAATGACATGTGTTCATGAACAGTTTTGGAGAACACATCCTCAATCCCCTTATTTGTACTTCTTACATTAAACATCTGACATTTAGATTCCAGAAATGTCTTCCCCTCACGCCAAGTAAATGTTTTCCCTTTTGGACACCTAATTTCGTAATGTTTTTACAGCCGCTGTTTAATGAGATAATTTTGGTACTATCACCTACGGTTATAACGGGGTATGGAGGCCTTCACTAAATACTGGGATTTTACAGTAGTGACGAGGCAGTAAGAAACGAGAACGCTAGACTAGTATTCATTATCAGAGAAAAATAAACATTACAATGATATATGCAACTACTCCAAAATGAATGTTATCTACTATAAGCAAAATAGTAAAAAGTAGGAAACGAGTACATTAGTATTTATTATCAGAGAAAAAGTAAACATTACAATGATATGTATTTAACAGCTCCAAAACGAATGTTATTTTATAAGCAAAACAATGAAAAGGTACCGATGGAGTATCGCATTCGTGGTCCGTTATTACACGAGGCACATTTTCCCGGTGACAACTCACATCAAAACCACACACGCAAGAGTCATAAATGAATTCACACTGCGTAGAATAACATTGATATTAATATTTGCTGAATTGTACTATGACGCCAATCTAACATAAACTGTATAGGATTATAAGTGAATTTAAAAAAAAGTTGTTGCGTGTTAACGTCACCCATTTACTTATTTTTCAATTATGCCGCCGCATCGAATATGTGATAACCGTTCCATAAAATGTTCGGGTTTTTTTGTTCATCATTTCAAGGCAATACTGAAACTTTTTAGGAAGGATTTATACCTCGGACACCAGAAAATGCCGTTTTCAATAGAAAAAAATCGGTTGTTGTATAATTTCTCATTAGAGACACCGATGGAGAAATAGAGGTCTGAGCGTTTGTAGCGATGTTCCTTAAAAATATATACTTCAGAAAATGCATTTTTTTCTCCATAATAATTGAATCATTAACCACAACCTTTTCGGCCAATCATATAGTCTTCATTTTAGTTAACACTCCTCCTTGTGATTAAATATACCTGGAGAACAACTGCTATTGTTCACATGTTGATCATATTTGTTTCAAATGGGTTCACTTTTGAGTTTACTCAGTGAAATGCTCTTTTGGCTATCGGAATCTTTCAGAAAATAAATATATTTTTTCATAGTACCTCACTATTTAAAATAGAATGAATACAACATACCAAGGCGCAGAATCATTTACTGTCAAAAAAAAGCTGCGCCCGTGGTCTATATATAAGAAAAAGATACCAATCAGCTAAGGTTAGATTACAACAACATAATCAATTCGGTATATAATAGTTATAATAGTAATAATAGTTATAATCTTGGCAGACTTCTGCAGGTTTTGTGCAATAGTCCCATATTTTATAAACATCTGTTGGGTAACACCAGAGGTAAACCTCGCCAAGGGCTTGACAATAGTTTTCTGCAGCAGTGGCGCCATTATCCGGGAATAAATAATTTCCCCAATAGCCGTGTGCGTGTGGAGATTGTGAGTCCCATCTCTGGCATGTATAACCACCTGTAGAGTAGCTTAAACTTCCCGTGTACTCGCCTGGTTGTATTGAGCAACCAACAGGTGCAGATGTTGTGGTCGTCGGTTGCGATGCTGTTGTTGTAGGCATGCCTGTTGCTGATGACGAAGTTAGTGTAGAGAGGGATGTTACTGATGACGAGGTTATTGTAGGCATTGCTTGTGACGACATTGTTGTAGGTATGGCTGTTGCCGGCAAAGCTTTTGCTGTAGGCAAAGCTGATGCTAGTGACGACGTTCTTGCTGTTGACGATGTTGTTGTAGGCAGAACTGGTGATGAAGATGCAGTTGTTGATAGTTTGCTTGTTGATGGTGATTAGAAACCTAACATTTCAAACACAATAGCAATAAGATCAGTTTGACATTTCAGTTATGTATGCTATAAATCATATTGGCGATGAATTGAAAAACAAAGCCTTTACTACAAGTTTTACAAGAATAGTCCGTTACATGTATGACCATGCCTGTTGCTGGTAAGCAATGTAACTGATGTAAATGTCTTTTGTCTAACGCTTTTATTCCGTGTACATTTAGGTAAAGGCGAACATAAAACTAATTTAAGGTGACCCACTGGTGCGGTTTTGGATTTTCGCACTTTCGGAAAGACTTTACATTTTTTTTTGTATTTCAAAGATTATAATTAAACTGAACAACATTTCTTCTGTAACAGACTTGAGTTTAAGAAGATTGATTATGTTGTGACTAACATTAACAACTTTGTCATACGCTAAGTAGGCTTACACATAAGTAATATTAGAAATAGTGTTTCTCAAAAAATTGTTTAATATATAACAAGTTCCTTACATAATATTTTGTCACAGACCTATGTAGTTATATCTTAATCTAAAAAACACATTTTTTCTCAGTTGTTATTGAATTTCTTTCTTATATGCACATCGACCTAATTTTAGAAATATTGCGTTCTAAAACAAAGTCTTGTTTATACTGTAAGTAAAATGTTTTAAAAAAACCTTGTTAAAATGGTCTATCATAAATTGAAAAAAACAGACGATTTTTATTAAATTGGGTGGGGTAATGAAAAAGAACGTACATGGTGTGAGATACAATCGTTATTTGTCACCATAATGTAGATTGTATTTCATCAGAAAAAAAATGAAAATATGAAACCTATTCTGAAAAACATACTACGGACATAATAAGCTACGATACCCGAGTTCCAGCTAATTCTGCTTTTGGCATCTCGCTTTGATAGTATATTCATACAGATTATATTGCTAAAAGTTAAAAAATCGATCCCTTATGATTTTTCCAGAAACAAACGAGCTATATGTTAGTTTCTTTAAAAACAGGTACAATCAGATGTTTTGTTATATATATTTTCACCAGTGGGCCCCCTTCAATGATATCATTTTAATGGCAATTTACAATGATGTTATTTTAAATCGCTCGTGTGGTGCAAATTGTATATGGACGATATTTTTTAGAGTCGGTTTCTCAAGGAAGAGCATCAAGGCAATAACCCATGTTAAGTCTATGGATGTTTAAACGTTTAATTAAAATTCTCTGTCATACAATTTGCACCACTCAATCATTGTGAAATTCATGTAATGAAGGTATCTATCCAGTGTGTTCATATATGCAAGAGTTGATAGTTTTTGTGCACATGTTATATATTTGTACACAGACATATGTTTTCCCTGTGTAACATTATCCTATAAATGATGTACATTTTGAAAAGTAAATACACATAATTTGCACGTAATTACAAAATGCTACTCTAGATATTAAAATAAATTTTAATTACCAGGTACACATGATGCTTTTTGCCATGACCCAGACGCTTGACATTTCACACTTGGAATATTCGGAATATATCCCTTCCTACACTGAACTGTTGCTGTATCAAGGAATCTATCGTTGTCCGGTGCACTAAGCATCACTTTTCCATTGACGATCGATGGATTCTTACACGCTGTACATGTTTTTGAAAGAAATTAACAATTATCAACGGTTTTATAATGTATGCCTTCACTAGATGTATGACAGTTAAAGATGTGTCTGGAAACGTACATGGAATGAGCGAAACTTTGGAAAATCAAACAATTCTGACATTTTCCTTCAAGCGAATTGAGGTTATTACTATATCCTTTTGTCCCCCGTTGCAAACAGGGAAAGGGTTGTAGAAGTGCATGCACTATCCGTTCATCAGTGCGCCCGTCCGTCAACCTGTATATTCCCATTAAGCATTATAGGATAAGGGTGTATAACTTTGCACTCTAACATGTTCTTTAATTCATTCCGTGAACTAGTATTATGGGGTTAATGGGGTTCGAAAGATATCAAAGGATTATCTAAGTATTAGCATTGCGACATCTTTCTGGTAAGTTCGTTCACCCGTCTGGACGTCCGTCCATAACCATTTATGCCCGCTCCTGTCCTCTAAACACCTATCATGATATTCATAAACTTTTGGTCGAATTTTCACTTCACCAAGACGCTGCGCAGAACCCATGTTAAAACTTAAGTGCTTCAACTTACAGTTAAACGTTCTGCCCTTGTATTTCTTGTCTGACTATCATATTTCGTAATGTCTAGGAGTATTTGAATTTAACTACTTGGTCTAGATTACGGGCAGCTGTTTAAATACAACTTCATTGGCCAAAGTACAAGGTCAAAACATGTCAAAGTTTACGCACTTAAATGCGTATCCGACTATCCGCTGCATATATCTTTTTCCATGTAACCTTGGTTACATGTTCATCTCATCGAGACATATGCAGAACCCATGTCAAACTACGTCGGCTCATATAGCTGTCTTTCAAAAGGGGCATATAGCTGTCTGTCTAATTGCTTTATTCAACGAATTTACTAACTGGATTAAAGAGTACCTGAAACAAACGTCAAATGTGACTTTTTGTTATGTAATATCGATCATTTAATCTTTAAATTACATATCATAGAAGAATCTCTAGGACCAAACTTAAATAATAACAAAGAACTAGTCACTCTTACATACTTTTACAACACAGGTTAAGCTGCAAAAGACTTACTTATGTCTAAACAGCGGAAGTTGTCCGTAGCCTCGACGCATCTCTGCAATTGTGCACATGGCCGTGAACCGCAGTCACCAACCATCATATGAATAACAGCAACTCTCAATCAAATAGAGGCCTTCCCAAGAAAAAAATCATATTTTCGTATGTTAACGGTAGTCATTAAAACATCATATTTATAATGCGGCCTTCTTTAAACAAATATGAAAAAAAAGATGTATCACATTTACACAATCACATACATGCATAGTATATTATGTCATAGTATAGTATTATGTTTAGCTATTTAATTTTAACAAATAATTAAGAAACCTATACTGCATTCATGCATTCACCGACAGACACTCAACTCAATTCGTAAGTGCGTTTTAATTGTTTATTTATTTTACATGTATACACATACCATGTTACATGTACATGTACTTTAGTTCATGCGAATTTATTTCAGTTCGATTACGAAGAAAGCTTTGTAGCTTATTGAATCGCTCTCGAACACTCTCGCGAGAGAAAGGCAGCGAGGTTTACATCATTGCCACCTATTTACAGCTTGGTAGACCGAGGCACGTGTGACATCAATTTCTTTACCCAGGGACACACCTCGGATAAGGATTCGAACCCAGGACATCTCGTTCCGGAGGCAAACGCCCTCACCACTGAGCTATTGGGGCTCACAATGACGCTTATTGTAACAACCTCTGTTTACTTGAATTTATAGCTGAATCTTTCCGGTTTGCTGGCAATTCTTAGAATCATTTGAATAGAAATTGTTTTGAGGTTATTTAGATTGTTCCTAAACATACCATACATCTAGCAAATTATATTCTCGAAACATAGATAATGTGTTTAATGAACGTAGAATGATAGATAAATAAAAGTTTAAAGAACAACATATGACAAAAAATGACTCATTTCAATACAATTATTTTATATAGAAGCCTTCTGTAATCAACCCATTAATTGTTCAACAGCAACTCTACATATAGTAGAGCAGCATCTTGACTGCAACTTACAAAAGACCGGTGGTGACATTTCAACTTCACGATTTTACTTACTTAAAACAACATATTTTAGATTGAATAGTCAAAAAAGGAGATTCCGGTACAAATTCCTGTAAAATATACATATATATTACCACATTATTTTACCAAATTTTAAGGTGTTACATTTGTACAAACGCATTTGAACAGCCAATATAATCATATAGTATTGCCATGCCAAGAACCAAGCTCACCAACATCTGCAACAAATTTTGACAAATTACAACCTTAATGTTTTGAGTGTTGCTGATTTTAGTAATAACATTTTATGTTTGATGATATCAGGTTGGAGTAACTGTAAGCGAATAGCTTTAATCAATATTTTGTTCACACTAAAAACTAAAAGGTAACATAATATTTATGCTGTTGCAAAGCAACAAGTGACGTTGTTTGACATGTTTTAATAGATGCATAATTTACACTGGAGCCATTTGTTTAGATATTTCTAATTTATTAATAATTAATAATAATTAATAATTAATAATTAATAATTAATTTATATTAAGAACCAGATATATCTAATTTTGTTTGCATCATTTAATATTTTATCTAAAATTTGCAGTTCCTTTACATGTATAAACTGGATGTTACTGAGATTTTGCAGGAAGCTTTATTATCAAGTGTTGTCGTGCGTAGTATAATTTGCGGTCACTGCGTCAACAGTCAAGATAACAGTACCCTGTTAATAGCAAATCTTTTCTCACCTATGAGATACATTTTTTCGCGCATTTACCGGTGATAAATAACCTTATCCTTCACCGCTTATCTGACATCGCTGCCGGACTATTTTTTCGTAAACAGTATAAGCAGCCAACATGTCACATAAAAATCGAAAAATGACTGTAAATGTTTTATTTTTGAAATAAACATAGCGTTGTGGGTATTTATTTTATTCGTTAGCTCAATTATTATCCATCTATAACAGTTTTAAAGTAAAATTTGAGAAAAAGTTGATTTTCATTTTTTCATCCCCATCCTGTAATCAGCTTATTTCTTCTTACTTCTGTGAAAATGCGATTAAAACGGTGAGAAAATAAATCTAACATGTTCATTGAGTTGTGAATAAGGAAATCCGACCCTTGGGTTGAGAAAACTCGACAGAGCCTAGTTTTATGGACGTATCTCAACACTCGGGTGGGATTTCCTTATCCAACTCATGAACATGGTAGATTCACTTTGTCCACCAATCATATTAAAAATTCCCTTCTAGATTTTGATAAAAAGTTGCAGGAAGCACCATTATATTGTCTTGTTACGCATAATTATTACAAATTGATTCACATTGACAAAGATCAATATTTTGTTCTCTCACAATATCCTAACCTCTTGCTGGAATGTGATGAAACTTTACAGTAAGCGTTGATATAAGAACTCAATGTGCACGTTATAATTGGAAGCAAGCTAAAGGACAAGGTCACTGGAACCTGTTAAATGTATACTTATTTGCAATTTTGGGTGAAAACATCTACATTGTATAATTCTAGTTTTCTCAGTTATGAAATTATCTATTCTATTGCCGTGCATAATTCGTTAAACATATTTTGATCTATCACACATTATACATAAAGTCTCTAATCATTTGGGTTTTGATGACCACTGAAGACCCTTGGTATCAATGTTGTTGTTTTTTTAACAAAGTGTAAAGAATAATCTTTCGTTTGCTACCTAAATAGTTGATCTACTTGAAAGAACAATAAAGAATCTGGAGCGATTTGCATCAACGTCAGCTAAGAAGTCCCATTTCACTTAGCCGAATTCATGTCATTATAAACGCATAATGGTGATTTTTGTATGTACATTATATACATGTAGACAATGTTTCTCAAACCTCTTTTTCAAATAATTGACCTTGGATAAATAGGTTACAAAGCCATTTATTTCAGCAATGATCGCTTCTTTCACATTTACTTTGATTTTTAGTTTATTAGTTTTCAGCGTTATTCCCTTTTTTGATAGATGACATTCATGCTCATAACAAAATGACCGCCGTCACGCGAAAATGGTCTTTCGGACATGTTTTACATTATTCGACAATAATTGATTACAAACAATATAAATTTACATGTTTTGTCACCCTCTTTAAATGCAAAACCAATGTTATCAGCTGATAGCTACTATATTTTCATGCACGGAAACATACTATTTGTTTCAAAATCCTTCAAGACCATTGCTATGGCAACAGCGATTCGAAATGATTTTTTTAAAATTTTGGCTATAAAACATATCGTGGAAAGAAGACATGCAATATTTCACCAGATACAAATATATGACATATATCGAAAAAATATATAATTTTGCAACAACAAAAAATATGCTTTTAGAAAATGATTATTGCAATAACATACTGCCCATGTAATTGAAGTGTTGACGTCAAGTAGTGGTATATGACGTCATTTTAGAGTGAACAATGACACTTTAGATTCATTTTTTTCAGAATGCTGTAATTTTGTATCTACTGGATGAAGGAAATTTTCCCATATTGATAATGAAATAGTGTTTGTTGAAAATATGCAAGACAGCTAGTTTCCAAGTATTTTGTCTGAACGCCTATCTTCCCGAGTTGCTTGTCAAATATAAATATAACATTATTATCTTTAAAACAAGTGAAGGAGATTGAACGAAAATCTCCGTACTTGTTACCTTTTTATGTCTTTTGGTGAACAATAATTTATACTATATGTAATTGTTAGGTATAACGTAGGTATATGAAAATAAGCGTGAAAATAACATCAAGGACTACATGTAGCACGTGAATTGCGAGGGAAGATGCAGTAACCCTTATGGGAATGGCATTTAAACCGATGTATTGCCAGGCATATACATGTAAAAAATGTGTGAAGTGCTTTAAAACTAATTACTAACTACACTACATTCTAGCCATTTATTAATATCACTTGATATTTTTTTCTGGTATCTTTCATTTTTAATTGATAATCCTAAATTTGTTTGAATAAATTAGATAATTTCATGAGTTTCCAGATTTCATATTATACTCTAAAAACTGAGTGCAAGTCAAATACAAAGAAAAGCAATACGTACGCTCGGCCATTCAGATATGTCAGAAAATATAGCTCCATTTAACGATCGAAATTCTGAAATGTCGACAAAGGAGCTATCCACATCGTTCAACTTACAAGTTTTCTTCGGTCTAAAGTAATCTGTAGATTTACAAACAGAGAGCGACATACACTCTTCAACACATTCGTTGTGTCCGAATCCACTGATTTCTGAAACCAAGTGACCGACAAGTTGCTTATTCAAATTGTTCGGCTTCATTTCAAATGGTTGTCATGTTTCTGACTCTCCAGTACAAAAAGAACCAAATGTCAAAATGAACACAGCACAAATAACTTGCATCATGTTGATTTTCATACAGAGTATTTAAACGAATTATTTAAAATATACAGTTACATCATGAAAAGAAGCATCTCCCTGTTTTTATGTCAGTTTGCTGCCTATGTTTCTTTTAAGTCCAGACACTACTGGAATGCGTAAGTAAAGTTAAAGCTGCCTTTGCACCTAGCTTGTTTTGTATCAAGCCTTTATTCTTTTCAACAGACATATTGATTTGATTGTTTTAAGTCCGGTACCAAAGCAGTAAATTAGATAACATTCGCAATGATTTTATTTTTGCTATTTTAGCAAATTTCCCACTTATTTAAAAAACGGAATTCGCAAATGATTAATATCATATAGTTTAAAGATAAAGTAATACGTCTATTGCGAATTTAAGATGTTAATTTAACATCTTTAATTAGAAACTCGAACTACAAATTCTTATGTTGAGTTCCGTAAATTTCCATGCTTTTCCGTGATACGGATTTCCATCCGTAGTTCGCGCATGTCGACATTACATGTAACAGTGCAGTTATTTCTAAAACACGAGTCCGTGAAAGAACTGTGTAATTGAGTCCGTAAGCCATCGACTTTTGTGCAATAGTTTGAAATCTGTACTGTTCTTATTTGTATTATGATCATATATTACGCTACATTGCCTGCTCATTTGTGTTATCGACGCGACGTAACTAGCTGCGCAGTCATCCGTTTGCTTTGTCTGATTTTAGATAGTAGGTGAAAACATTTTCCAAGATTAAGCGTTTGGCAGTTTATTCTATTTTGTTGAAACAGTGAAAATCATGCTTGCTGTCTACGGGTACCGGGAATTATTATTTTACCACAGAAACATAGAACATTCGATTGAAATACGATAAGACGTAGTTTGTTTAGCTTCTGTATCAAATATGTTTGATTCAAAAAGGATGAAGGTAATAAATCCCCCGAAGGTGGGCATATTAAAAACTCAACATCCGTCCGTGGCTCTATCCTTCCATTTTTCGTGTCCGGGCATGGGTGAAGGGATTTCAAATCATATGGCAGAAATGCTCAGCATATGAAGCCGTTAACGGTACTTCGTCCCTACCAGAGAAATGTAACGTAATATCCGGCCATAAAAAGTATCGATAACCTGGAGCAGTAAGATAAATTATTCGGAAATATTCGGCTAGCATTACGGAAGCAAATGAGCTCAGATCGTAGAAATAAAATTACATGCATTGTACCTGTTAAACAAAGCCTTAAAAATACCTTTTTCTTCTCTCTCTTTTAATTTTAATATATCAAAATATATCACTAAAATGTAGAGTGACTGTTTTATTAAGATACAAGATACAACAAACTTTATTTATAGTCGGTTTAAGTTAAACAAAGAACATTAGCTATAAGCTATTTTCCGACAAAGCTATTTTCCGACAAATCCAGTTCAATCCCGTTTGTGTTTCTTAAATAAGTGTTATAGTTGTTGAACAAATTGAAACTAAACTGCAAAATGTTTACTTAAAATGGTCACCTGTTTGGTATTTTTATTATATATTATATTAAAATGACGGATAGAGTTTTGAACTTAAAAAAAGACCAAATCAATTAAGTCTCATAACAAAAAAAATAATTAAACGTGGAAATTGTTTTATTCTATTTTACACCTACTAATGTTTATCTGAATTTTCCTTAGTATCTGTGCAGTAAAATACAACATCCCGTATCAAATTTTCCGTATC
Organism: Saxidomus purpurata; assembly: GCA_022818135.1. Taxonomy (NCBI): domain Eukaryota; kingdom Metazoa; phylum Mollusca; class Bivalvia; order Venerida; family Veneridae; genus Saxidomus; species Saxidomus purpurata. The sequence continues at coordinate 10,371,577 of JAFMSR010000019.1, forward strand.
AGATGGATTTAGCCGTATCTGATCAGTCCACCGTGTAAGTTGTACACAAATGCATATTCATTTCATATTCCTACGCTAAAAGTTGAAAAATAGATCCACATTGATGCAGTAAAAAAGTGTAGTTTCATTGTCGTCACACTTTATTTAATGTCACATTTAAAGACAAATGAATACAACGTCTTTTTCGCATAAAATAAACCAGAAAGATGATTTACGTTTTGCATTTACCTTTAATTAATGCTCCATAATATTCCGTATATCCCGTATGTGACTCTAAAATAACTTTATTTGGTAAAAAATTATCGTAAGTTAATTACAGCGCTTATATAAACCTATAGTTAATTTGTGGCGTGTATAGGCACTGGCTTTGATACTTTTTCTGCTACATGTTCAGTATGTTTGTAAACTAATCTGCTAGTTATAGGATGTGCCCCTTTAAATGGGATGATTTGACGGGCATGAATAAACCTAGTAACAATATTCATGATCGTGTTGACATATTTATGATCGTCATGTCTATGCAAAGTTTATTAACTGGATAAATGACTTCGTATACCGTATGTTTGATCATATACATATACATATACCTTGTATTTCAAAGGGATGCCAATTCAATACATGAATGTAAGATATCCTTTGTCCAGTCATAAGTCAACCTTGTGAATATGCGCATCTGCTTCGTCAGTTTCCACAAAACACAGTCATTCAATATGCAACACTTTCGAAATAATCTTGTCAATAAGTATGAGATGATAATAAACTGTACAGAATAGACAATGTTCCTGTAAAGTCGGCTATTGGGGAACTCACAGTTTCTTATAGTAGATGCAATAGGTATATCCCTTAGAGTCGTCAGTTTCAGCAAATGAAGGATGTTGATATAAGTGACAAACGGCCACTTTGCATGATATTTGGATGTTTGTGATCAACTTGGTGTAGGTATGGGACAGGGTATTGAACATTTTCAGAAATGTTTCACTCGAAGAAATTCACCACTATGTGGATTCCGTAAAAATGAAGTCACTGTTGTACAGTTGTGTAGATTGCGCCTTGCCGTTACATGTAAACTGCTTGTGTGTGTGTATCTTGAAGTGTTTGTAGAAATGAAACGAAATTTCGAGGCTAGTCAGCGATAAATTGAAAATCAAATTGTGTGATATTTCATTTTGCTGCAGCAGTTTACGTGAGTTATTATGAATTCATGAAATGAAACACCTTGAATATTCGCATTAACGCCCAACAATACCTATACCGGATTTCCATGCATTTAAAATGCATTAACGAATACAAATACTATTTTGCCTGTCAACATAGGAAATAAAATCGATTCCGATAAGCTATTTTTGAATAGTTTGTGTATGGCAACTTGTAAAACTTCCCGACTTCTTTTTATACCTTACTTTATTTGTCTTGTCGGTGATCAAACATTCATGACGCTGTGCATACAATCACTGAGACGATTTGTGTGGCGATTGTTCCTAAACCATAAAAATCTCTCTGATGCTTTCAAAAGCAAATTGACACATATTTTATGATTTCGTACTGTCATTTGCAGTTCCACCAGGGGCCATAATTCATGTTTCTTGGGTGGTTTCCGAGTTCGATAAAAATTCGAGAGAAAGACATTATTTGTTGATGTTATTTTGTTGTCAAGAACGGAAATGTGTGTTAGTAGATGCTTATTTGTCATTCGTTCGAATTGTTAACACGTCCGTTCATAAGCCGTATGTAATTACCGAAATCGAAGCATCTGCTTTGAGTCTTGTATAGAGAGGAGCAAAAAAAGGTTTTTGAAGGTAAAACTTGGTCGGTAGTTGACGTGCTTGAATTGTGTGTGGTATTTGTCCCGTGTTTGGACTAAAAGCATTTTGCTCGAGTTATTTGAATGTTTTATGTAAAATTCCCTGTTAATGCTTTTTCTGTAATTAAATGTTGTTGTTTTCTGTAATTCAATGTTATTTTCCGTTATTTTGTAATTCAACGTTGTCATTTTCTGTAATTCAGCATTGCTTTTTTGTTTAATTCAATGTAATTTAGTATTGTTATTTTCTGTTATATTATGTCTATCATCCCATGATACACCTAGCTTTGATGTTGTCATGTTTAAAGAGTAACGAGTATTTTGTGTCCGTAAGTTTCTTTTTCATTGTATATGAAACTTATGAAAAAAGATTGCATTATATTTTCTTCATATATTGAATGTTTCAATGCACTGAGAGAACTGCTTTATGAGCGGAGCTTGCAAAATGTTTATACGGATATATAAAACATTACATTATTCTGCTATTCGCGCCATGTACATAAGCATTCGTAAATAAACTAGTTTTATGATCAGCCTACTGCCGTGTCTTTGTTACCCCGTTTGAGACAGATACGTATTGAAACAAAATAGTTTACACTTCTCTGTTTATGAGACAAGCTTTAAAACAGTTACTAATTTGACTCCATGCAACCTTAGAGAAAAATATCGATTGCCACTTACCCTGATGGCGGCATATAGTTCTGCCTTTGCGACCAAAGACATGTCCGTGGTTCGCTGTGAATTTTCACAATTACGTCGTGACGTCATCGTCTTGTGCACGTCTTTCTTTCCACTAGCTCCACGTTAAAGCAGATGAATCATAGATTGCATATGCCAAATATAACAGTTTTCTTAAGAGGACGACAAATTCAGACGGAAAGTGTGGCGAAACCTAAACACAAATTTTGTGTGAATGAGCTCTATTGTTGCGATACATGCATATTATTACAAATGCCACTTTACGCATGCCAAGATGTGATTATTTGCAATATATCGATCAATATGGCGCTCCAACCAGAGCTCCGCCTACAGAAAATGTCGCTTACTAAATACATCCAACTACATGTATTGTATTATATTGAAATTAAATAGCGACATTTTAAATATTCCTGAAATACACAGGAACATTTCAAAATTCGGAAATATTCACAGCAAAATTTCAAATGCACCTCACAAATTTGTGTGAGCACTAAAATGTCTTAAAACACTTACATAGACTCAAGAGTTTGTTATTTTCATAAAGTGAAGTTAATTACATACGTAAAACTCTGATATATGCACAAAGTAAAATGTCAATCGTACATTATAAATAATGGGACAACAATAGTAATGCCGCATATCCGTCTTTTAGCTGCTCGTTCACAGTTTGCGGTGAACAAATTTAAGATATCCAGAATGATATACATGTACTAAGCATATTAAAATGTAAAAGTAATGGCTAGAAGTAACAACACAAGTACCAATCTACATAGATTTGAGAAAATCTGTTGAACATGTTTGTTAGCTTGTGTTACGGCATCGCTACAATATATATTTACACTGCAATTTTGAACGCATTATTTAGTAGCGTATAGTATCAAATATACAGTCATGCTTTACAGGGATTTTTATTGGAATCTTTTTATCTAATTGTTCGTTCTAAAGAATTTTAATTTCAGACAGTCAAGAGAATCTTGTTTTTTCACCAACATTTGAGAGCAACGTGCACATGCAAATGTTAGTCATTCACAAATTTAACTAATCTGATTATGAAGAGAACTAATTAAGAGTAAAACAACTACAGAAACTCTCTTCATTCAATGTAAGGTTAAATTCCCACCACACAGAACAACAAATATTACCGAAAGGATAGAGTAATTCAAATGAGAGGACAAGCTTACTTTCAGAGAGTACAGAGGGGAGATAACTAAAATATCTAATTGCATAGCAAGGTTAACATAATAGTACTTCGGTGTTAAAAAGATAAAGAAAGATCAAAGGGATAACTCTGTAACATGTGTTACGTTTGCCTGTCAGTCTGTCGCCAACAATTTGGTGTGTAAGCACTGCATTTTCTGTAAGACTACATCTTTTACCTGACATGACTTTGAACCCAATCCTCAAAAACATCGGTTGAATTATTTGTTTCGGTGGCAAAATGACCATTTGAGTCAACTTCTATGTCCGTAGATTGAAGGTAAATAAAAAAGTTATGACATTCAATAAATTACATTGTTTACCTATTCATGATGAGAACTGGCAAACAATAATAGGTCAAATTCATAGCTTGATTACATGGTGTCAAAAAATCAGGTCAAAGGATAATGTTATATTATCAATTTTTTCTTCACGGTTTAATCCGAGTTAGATCTTTAAACAACTGTCACGAGTTTGAACATGTACCTTAGCGACTTAAGTCTGTTCTGCGTTTAGCACTAGCCCATTTTAGGAACGATGGTTGAATAAAACTTATGTGTGTACCTATCTGTATTACTATTGAGGGCTGTTTAACCCATGAAAAAAAACACACACTCTCAGATTGTTTCCGGATGATGTTATTATACCGTCTATGCAAAATGCAACAGAAACGATCATGCATAACTACGAAAGACCGGTGGTGGCATTTCAATTTCAAGACTTCACGATGTCTGAGTATGAATTCGTGAAGTAGAAATCATGAAGTATTTAAATGAAATCGAGAATTCTTGAAATTGTGAAATAATGAAATATTGAAATCTTGAATTAATGAATAATTGAAATATGGAAATCGTGAATTAATGAAGTTGTGAAATATTGAATAATTTAAATATTGAAATCGTTGAAATCGTGAAATCCTGAAGTTCAATACTTCACGATTTCACGATTTCCAAATTTTCTTAATATATTGCTCAAAGCGTTTATAATTGTTCCTTCGTTTATTTGTATGTAAACAACTAAATGTCCCCTGGTCAAAATGCATTTCATTTATTGAGAAGTCAAGAACTAACTGTGGGTAGCAAACAGTCAGTTTATGTCAAACAAAACTAAGTAGAAATATGTCTAGATGTGTTTCACTTTTCCTCTTGTTCCTACTGTGTAAGGACCGGCTGTCCCTCCATCAACCCACTTAACTTTGACCTTTCCATCTGCAAGTACAGCTGTCACAACACCATCTCCCAGAATTAACTGAAAATGACATCATACCCAACGTAACACAGAACTTCCTGAAATAATTATAACATTTTCTCCAACAGTAGATTCGAAATAAAATTGTTAATTTATCTGGAAAAAACTAATCGTGAAATTGCAGAGTTTGATAAAAGTGAATTTTTTTAGCGACCATAATGTCTGCAGAATATAATTAAAGCAGTTTTATTGCGAAAGAAAAACTTTTGACGAAACAATTATAAGAAGTACACTTTTTTGATAGATTTTCTTTACATGTACAAGAAGATCTGATATGATAACTCGAGACAACAATTGTTTGAGAATAAAATTGATCAATTATCTGCCTCCGGAGTCGAGTTGGTAGAGTTGCTGACTTAAATCACTGAACTGCCTCATTGGTTCGACTCCTGCTACCGACCAATTCTCTCTTTGTGAGAAAGTTGGCTGTTTCTTAAGGATAATAGGGGTTTAGTACTGGTTCTTTCTAGGGACGATAGTAACTGCCTGCTTGCATAAATTACTAAACCAATACAAACGTTACACAGTCGTTTTTTAAATTTTAAAGTCAAATCCTGTATTTTGTTTTATTATGCATTTAAATTACAGTATTCAAATGACAATGTGTATGTTTATCATAAGATAATTATCAAATCTGCGTATAGCATGTATTCATAATATTTGTATATTACGAGATAAGACTAATTAAATAATCTATCTGAGAGGAGTCAAAATTTATATTATCAATTCCGCAATTGTTATTTCATGTGATGAAATGGAGAATTAAAAGTTTGAGACACAATACATATAAGAAACTGTTACATGCAATTCTATCTTGTAAGTTAAATTCTTAGTAAGTGATTTCTCGAAAGCTTCCTAAAAAGAAGCACATGCGTGTAGTATAGAAATATTATAAAGTCAAATGCTATATTTGTTGTATTTCCATGTAAAATATGGTATTTAAATGACAATAAAAGGGTCTATACTATAGTAAGATAATCATGCATGTACTGATAATATGTGAATATGAGATAAGAATGAATATGCAATGTATGTGAGAGGAGTCAAAATGTTATGATGAATTTCGCAATTGTTTGTTGGCGTCATCAAATGTATATCAAAACGTTTGTGACAAAATGCATATTTGAAATGTATCATTCATTTTTGGAAATGTTCCATAGTACTTGTTTTATTGCATGATTGTGTATTTTATTTAAAAAAGGATGTATGACAAGTATCAGACAATGGGAACTGAAGATTAATGGAGATCATTTTGAAAGGGACTTTTCTGAGATAACCCATTTATGTTTACATTTTTAAATTGTTCTTCTTTTAACCAACATTGTTACCTATATAAATCTTGCTAAGGGACTGCTTATTTCGCTTAAGGACTATTTAGCTTTGAACCATCTTCTAAAGTACTACTATCTTAAGTGTTAAACGCGGTGTAAAACACGAGTAAAATCTTCTTTATAACAATATATTTTATTTAGCGTATAGATATTTACTTAATACATAACATTTTACTACGTTATATTTGTCATTGATCTGTCATTAAATATATTGCATGCATCTAATCTTGTCTTAAAAAGTTTTATCAACACATCAAATCGCACTGTCAACGTTTCCGTGTTATGTTATATTATACATATATAATGCGCAGACTAGGCATCAATGTCAATCGAAATAGTATGTAGATCCTTTTCAAATATTAAGCTTTTGAGGAAAATTATTTGCAGAACACTTAAAAACATTTCAAATACATTCACTAGTTTCTTTACTGCAGCCTATTACTTTTATTCCTGGCAAATCCTTTTCGTGAAAAAAACGACTTGAATACCAAAAGAAATCCGTATGTCAACATGGTTTTAGAGCGAATAGAACACGGTTCTATCATTATCCCGTCAGTATGTTTATTTTACAATGTCAATATTTCAATAGATCTTAGGACTTTAAAGAAAACTCGAAATCAGTGCAGTTTTGATTGAAATGCTGTTTTGACTTTTTTTTAGAAAAATAGATATAATTCCTTTTCAAAGTATCTCTATATTATATAGACCACGTATACGCCCTATACGATGTACAGAGTTATCGGTATACATTGTATTAAGAATGTACAGGCATATGCTTTTGAACGGAAGTTGAAAGGTTTTGTGCAGCTTTTCATTATTCATCGAGCGTAGAAGTTGAAGTCAATGAAAACATCTGCCCTTGACCTTAATCCCAAAAGTGACATAAATCAGCTAAAATAGATTATATTTACATGAAAACATATACCAATCCCCTTATAATAGATATGAACTAGCAGACGTCCGCATGTTTTGTGCAATAATCCCATCTCTTAGAACTATATGTTGTGTAAAACCAGAGGTAAACTTTGCCATGGGCTCGACAATAGATTTCTGCAGTAGAGGCGCTACTATCGGGGAAAATATGATCACCGCCATAGCCGTGTCCATGCGGAGATTGTTTGCCCAATCTCTGGCATGTATACCTGCTTGTAGTGTAGCTTATACTTCCCGTGAACTCGCCTGGCTGTATTGAGCAACGAAAGGTGTAGGTGTTGTGGTTGTT
>JAFMSR010000019.1:10379574-10411835 GCA_022818135.1 Saxidomus purpurata
GGAAATATCCGTGATGAAAGTAGATGACATATTCCCCGTCGAGTACGAAGTGCAATACACATATCACAGTCGTGCCGATAAAGCCGTTCAGATGCGATAAAATAAGGTGTTGTAGTGTTTATATCTCCTATCATTGAAGTAGTACTTGATAGTTGAATCATATCCATTGATATTTGCAGCACAGATAACACACCATCAATGAACTCTTAAATATATGCAATAACATTTTAAGAATAATCCCCTTATTTTCATTTATGTATTCTGAGGTCAAAGTAGTTTACGTTGTTGCTTAACATGCATTATGTTCTTTGTACCCAAACACAAGCATTCCAATGACGCCCCTTGTGCTTGTAATGACATTAAACTACTTCCGAACGTTTAAAATCCAATTTAGATATAATACCTAACTGTAGTTTTACAAATTACGTTTTGTACAACGAACTGGCGATAGTGTGTGAAAAGTTTAAACAATGCTATTGCAATGGGGAATATGTAAGATACGCTTTCCTTTTCTCGTCTTCTTAAATGTGTCCGAATCCCATACCTTGCTATAACATATGGCGATTAATTATATATTGGTACACTGTAACAACATTCATAAACGTACTGCATGTACAAGCATATACATGTACCTGATTTGTTAACTCTTATTTACAAAATGTACTAGCAATTTCCATCATATATCCTTTAGATAGGATACAATGTCATTTTTATCAGTATTTCTTTTGGCATGCTTTTACCTAACGATAATACAACTATGCAAAAAAGATGCCTTTGTAAAAACATTAATGATGATAATATTTTTAAAACGATACATATCGCAAAATGTATATCACACTTATTTCTTTCCGAAACGAGTCTATTTTAGTCCCGTAAGAAGGATAGGGCTAAATTACCTAAATTCCAATGAGCTGGACCAGGTCTAGAATATAAATGTACTAGTTTTCCGTCGATCAGAAAGCACTTCATAAATGTTGATTATCATTGAACAAGACAAACACGAAAATTTCAGGCAGTTATCTTGCACATGTAAAACTTGAATTTTGAATCAACCAGTTACAGGACAAGTTATCCTGACCAGCACAATAGCACTCGCACTGGTAATTGTACATGTACAACGTACATTTTGTATTTCCCTCCGTCTCAAACATATTCAGTACAACGGATGGTAATCGTGATGATCATAGATGATAATTCCATTGTCATCAGCAGAATCTTTGAAACGGAACACGAGACGGATCGTTCGCCATTCAAATATACATTGTACCCTTCAATTCACAAAGTTAAATACACTGTATAAATAAAAGTATCATACATGTTTGTGCTTCACGATTTGATAAAATTAAAGAAGTGATACAAACGTATACTTGGGCCAATATAAAACTTGTAGAGATGGTACACATGTAACGTAACAAACTTTTTATCCCAGTCAAGTTTTGTTTTCATTCCGTATGACATTCTTTTTTATTTAATATTATACGAATTTATTTCAGTTCGATAACGAAAAAAGCTCCGTAGCTTATTGAAATGCCCTCGATCACTTATTCAAGATGTCAGCCAGCTCGCAAAAGAGAGGCAGCAAGTTGTTCATCACTGCTACCAATTTCTAGCTGGATGGACTGAGGTACGTATGGCATCGGTGTCTTTGCCCAAGGACACACCTCGTGCTCGGGCTTGGATTCCAGAGACGAACGCTTTATTTGAGCTATTGAGGCTTAAATTGTGTACATTGTCATTATGGTTCAGAACGCTTCGTGCATATCTAAACTAACACTATGTAATCTTCAAGCCTTCTTTAAATCAACATCATCGACAATTAAAAACACTATAATTCATGACATTGAAAATATACGAGAAAAAGTTCAGTCTTAAAGGACCGTTATCATTTGAATCGAATGGTAAGTCTACATATTGTTATACTTATTTTGGTTTGTGTGGGTATTCAACAATATTAATGTAAGGTCGTCCGTAATTAAATAAATATCCTTAAAGTTCAAGTACTCAATAAGTAATTTACGCCTGTAAAACATCGAACAGGCACATAATACTGCAATACAATCAATCAATATGGGTAAATATTTAAGACGTACAACAGATTCACTGTGCAAGGGCTCGAACTGACTTACTGCGCTGTCTTAGCGTGGGCTCATATTTGCCCAACTGTGTTGTCTTGGTATGTGATTGAACTTGCCAATTTGCACTTTCTTGATGCGGGCTGAAGTCTGACTAACCTCTCTGTCTTCGCCTGGACTTGAACCTGCAAAGTTTTTCTGTATGGATATGGGCTGAAACCATTGATTGCTACTTTCTCAATCTGCTTACGGATTTAAAGTAGGTTGCCTTTTTCATATCTAATTCAAAACTAAGTAACAAATGCTAGCAACCTTGACTGATTTTAATGGTGTACAAAAACAAGTTTATCAGTAAAAATCTGCACTAGTACATCATAAGCTTGCCTTGTGATCACGGAGCAGACTTTAGCACTTTATCAACTGGCTGGTGAAACAATACTGTAATTACATATGAACTGAGAAGGAAATGCACCAGTTTTGCACCATTTATTTAATCATCATTCGATATTCAATTGCTTATCAACTTCGTATTGTCAGTATCACTCAATATATGTTCAACAAGTCATAATTCGGTTATCCATATCATATCAATATCAACTTAATAATAAGTGTCATTCTGTTAGGTAAACATAGATTAGCTGCAATATTTTTAACGATAAACAAGTTTAATTTTGCAAATCAAACTCATGTAAATAACAAAGTATAAACTAGAAGTTTTTAAGACAAATGTCCCCTATCAAACCACCACTGCATATTATCAGGAGTTAGAAAATTAGAATTTAAAGCAACTTTTGTTGATGCTCGCGACAAAAAATTAATCACTGACAGACAGACGAACGGACAGACAGAAACAAAACCATATGTATACAACGTCATATGCTGATAAACATTCCTGTAAACGTTCACGACTCTTATTTTGTATTCATTGAGATGCGCGACACAAAATTGGTGACGGACAGACAAATGGACAAGACATACTGACGGACAAACACGAACAACCCGATGGAAAACTTCACATGTTTATAAGCATTCCTGTACATGTATAGTTTCAATGATCTAGCTTACAATTCTGTTTAGGATACAAAGTTGAAAATTACTTTACTTTAAGGGCTATATACATGTACGTACAAGGTATTTTCGCAATCAGGACAGTTATTTTAAACAATTTAAAAAAAAATGAAACATGTAAAGCATGTAAAAGAAATACGCATTGTACATTAATGATATAACTGACAGGTAAGGTTATGATATTTGTATGAATTCTGTGTCAGTCTTGAACATATGTCACCTGTTACAGAAACATTGTTGTAAACATGCATAACAACTACAATATTATAGCTCAAAATATTCAATAGTCGGTAGGGGAGCGCAAAAAAGCAAAACACGAAACTCGTAGGGCGCTCAGTGACAATTGTGTATCGTCTTGCATTTTCGCCCCGCCACTGCATAGGTCAAAACGCGACACATCAGTAATATGGCGATCGTCGCGTTCGCAAAAGTTTGTCGAGTATTCGTATATTTGCATATAGCCCCGCCACACGAAAAGGAACAAAAAACCACACACGAAACATAAGTAGTTTGTCGTAATGTTATCTTCGCAATTTTACCCCGACATAAGCAGCTTTGCGAAAAATGGACTTTGATCATTTTTCAGGTTTTCGACTGGCGCACCGAGTCGATAAGGCGTCAAATCAGTTCTTTTTCCATTATTGCTTTCGCTCCGCAGCTCGAAAAGGCGCATAGCAGAAATAATTTCGTTTCTGCGCGAAATAACGTGTAAACGTGTACGTAGTCCGTTCATTAATCGCTGCAACTATAGTCGCAAATTCCTTGCGCTTGACCAAGTGTTACGTTTTTGTATACTATCGAAATGGTGTGTTTATCGCTCTGTCTTTGAGTATTTGTTCTGATGAATCGTCCAACCCGGATTATGAGATTCTTTTCTAATCTCTAGTTCTGTTATATTCTCTTACGTGTACAAATGTTGGGAAATGAAAAATGTACATTCTTTCAGGTTTTGAGCGTGACAAATATTGTATCCTAATATCCTAATTACAGAATTAGCTAGAAGTTTGGTATTGTAAATGTTTATTTATGTGGTGTATTTTTCAGAATGGGTATCAAAATTTTTAATCTTTTAATATTAATCGTAGTATGTCTTACTTTAGGATGAAAAAGTAGAGATATGAGTGGTATTTCTATCATGGTCTGAATAAATATTCCGCTTCTTATTATGACCCAACCCACTTTACTAAACTTATATGTTCATGATAAAAGAATAACAAGGTTTTTTTAAAAACAGTATTTTGAGCCTCCGTCAATTTCCCAAGTGATCCACGCAGATAAAAAAGTAAGAACATGTCTTACACTTTTCATGTAGCATATTGGTGATGTATATGCATTAATTAAAGACCCTTGGTCCTTACATAGAATCAGCAATATTATTTCATGGAACACCTCCTTTGAACAATGTTATTTCATCAAGTGGTTGAATGATTCGAATTTGGTTAATAATAATGTAATGTGAAAAGGTTTCTGTAGAAATCTAAGACTAAGCGTCGTCATGCGTAAAACACAAGTGCACGGAAGATCTTTATTGCTAGGACGTCCGGAAGTTAGAAGCCTAGTTTGTTCCTTTAGAAATAATAAATGTCTTCCTGTATTTTATCGTTGAATAAGATATAGTCAGGAGTTTGGATGCGTAGAAATGAAATTACGAGTGCGTAGAACGACTGGCTGTATTTTATTCATCGATGAAATATAGGGAACAATTTATTATTTCGATACTTAAACGTGATTTTCTTTGAAAACAATCCCTTAAAACAAAACCTTAAAACGCGAAATACGACTGGACGCGCTTGTTTACATACGTCACGTCGTTACGTCATTGACCGCACATCGCCCTTGGAAAAAACGTGCTGTATGTTATCGTAAAATATAATAAATACAGGCTTTTCCCTATAATATAGGAACAGCAGCGGCTGGTGTTAGAATGTGACATACAGTATACTGTATGCTGGTTAACCTGTATTAACATTGCTATACATCATAAAGAATGCTACAGCTGACCAAAACCTTATAAGTTTATTTGTAAGAGAATATGGGAACCAATTAGTGTCGTATATCTATAAAAACAAATCACAGGGGGTGGGGGAATTATTGATGTTAAACGTTGACTAAGCTTTTACATATTATTGGTTCGATCATCATGACATATTTAAAGAATAAATACAGAAGAGCCTGGAATAAAGATATTGATATTGAAACAAAACATTATCCTTCTGAAAGGCATGTACTGACGCAGTTATAATCAATGACCATGATCAAAACGCTTCTAATTCTGAAATGTTTTATTAGCCACCCTTAGAAAAAAAAGTTTGTTGTATTTCTGATGTATTAAAAATATTAAATTTTAAACAAACAAAATGAACAACATTTGAATTGTTTTAACATTGCATGTATGATAACGTTTTTGAGGAGTTGAAAACAAGAATAAATCAACTATAAAGCATTCGTAAGCATAAAAAAGGAAATGAGATACAAAATCATGGACAACAGTTATGTTTTTATAACTTTTGAATGCTCTTCAATAACTGAATTCAGATATGGCAGCTGACTTATATTTCAGATGACAGAAAGATCACATTGTGATACGAGCTGTAACTTCCTCAATATATGAAATGGCATTTTGAAATGGAATAAACCCAGAAAGTAAAAGATAAAGGTTATCAATATGAACAATTGGGGTAGAAAAGAGTACACTTTACTGTATTACCGCAACACAGCCTTTGACAGTTAACAAACACTTGAAATATGTGTGATATAGATATGACAATCTGAAGATAAAGCAAAATTCAGGACATTCTAAATTAATGCAGATAGTTATTTACTTCTATCCCGCACGGTCATTACCACGGACATACGTACATACAGGTAAGCAGACTTAGTGTTTTTCGTTATAGTTTAACTTTTCTATGAACAATGATGTCTGGAACATAGCTTAGTTCTATTGATTTTATCGATCGAACATTTATCGAGAATTTCTCGTGATTAAAGTTAATGTCCCGGATAATTTGAAGCAGTAAGTATATCTGTATAAGTTTTCCAGTATTCAGAACAAATGAAAGAAATGCAAACATTAATGATATAGGTGGCCTACCTTAAGTTTTTAATTGGGTCATTGAAGTCCGAGTATCGCTTTAAATACTCATATATAAACTTATAAATTTGCTTTCATACTAAAATATAACTATTTTCTATTTTGTTCTAAAATAATGTTGACATATACCATTCTTCATATATTTGTTGCTTCTTCATTAAAAAGCATTGTCAGACATCGTAAGAAATCAGTGAAAAAATACTGCATTATATAAAATGCAACATTAGGAATATGTTTGCATACAAATAACTGTCAGTTTCTATAGTAAGACAAGTTTTGGTAAAATAAGAACTTCATGTAAATCTACCCAAAAGTGCCCCTGGGACTTTAAACAAAGTAAGAAATTTGAAATCTTTAACCAAACAAACATCATAACAAGTTGTTATTGCTCTATCATAAATCAAACAGGATTACATCCACGTATCGAACAATGTAAACACTGCATGAGAAGTTCGCAATAACATTAACATTGTCATCACAGTTTTGGCTTTTAGAAGCAACTGAAACGGGGATGTTGATTTAATTTGAGTTGGCAAGTTACAGAATACTTGCTGTTTTACCTTTTAAGCTTAAAATAAAACCTCACAATGGACAAAGAGGAGAAACAAGCGGAGAACTCTGTTCGAAATTATGGTACTCTTTATTGTAAAAATTACCCCCTTTGGCGACCTCATTGTCGGACTCATCTGTAAGTTAAATCTATTTTTAGAAATTACAAAATATCTTCAGTAGCAAGTTAATTCGGGTGAAATTTCATAAAGACTTGGCAACTAGTATGTGAGTTACAGCAAAATTTGTACTAAAAAGGTCCGATACTATTACTCCAACCAGTATAGTAAACTTCGTATCGACTACAGATAAAACGAACACTTTTCTTTGGCCCGATTTCGGTCGTCTTGTTTAAGATAGGTCTACACCTTACGTCTGATTTTTTCAACCTTCCCAGAAAACGGCAATATTTTGCATATGTTGTCTACCGTTACATCATTCACTTGTTATAACGTATCTTCGGAAATAAGGAACAATATTTCCTGGTCCAAAAGTGAAATATGTACAGTAATTTTATCGTATATATCGGATAACAAATATTTTATCGCCGCCGTTCTGGAAAATTTGACGAGCTAGACTGTTCCTTATTTGAATGTTTTCAGGATGCTAGGGCTGTTTATGTCCCGATCAATTGGAGTTCTACAGAAAATCATTCTATATAAATTCGTTTATGTTTCGCAGATAGCAGTGTACTTAAAACCTGATATACATTATACATATATAGGAATAATTAGCCACCCACTTACTTCCTGGTGCTTTGTCATATATAGGTCAGATGCAGATTATGATAAATTTAATCCCTGCCAAGTTTAAATTTACACGTGACCGTGGTCAGTTCTGCATCATATCATGTAATATTTGCATTCCAACTCGCAGCATCTCAGATCTCGACCAATCGTTAGGCTCAGTTAACTTGTAGTTAGCTTGACTTCAGATGTTCGCGTGGTTTTGAGTTAATTCAAGAAAGCGCCCATTCAGAGAAAAGACGTACCCCGATCATTGGATTTGTAATTTGTATCGTTTACATTTTATTTCCCTATCCGCCCCAACCTCCCTCCTGGCTATCTATACCTATTCATGCTGAAATCTAACAATTATTTTAGGTGGTTTTCATTGTCCAATTTTGTATCATTATTAATATGAACTTGATCTGATAATCTTATTCTATGAAATTATTAGAATACATATTTGAAAATAAAACGTCTGGCAGGAGCAGTCTCTGCCAGACAATATCAATCAAAAGGTGGTCGTTATCATAGAAGTTAAGTAATGATTGGCCTTATAATAAAAGCTCAACGGCTAGTTCTATGCTACAAATGAACTTCGAGTGACTACACAAACTGGCGTCAAGAAGACATAAAATGGCTGCTGTGCTTGCAATTAAGCTTGACCGCATACTTTTAGATAGTCATTGAATTTTACCTTATTCATGTACGCATCAACTCCCGCTGACATTAGGGACGATAACAACAGTTTTGTAAAGGTAAACGCTTTATATATATATTGAGATAATTATTGAATTTACTGTTTACACGCTCAATGATTCAAACAATTGATAAGAACATTGTATATACATGTACATGTAACTATGTGTAAAATGCACGTTGTATCAATCTTTAGTGTATGTGCATACCTAGATGAAGATTAGTTTGGATATATTTCCTGTGGTCTTGTTTCGTCAGGGCGTTGTCATTTTTGTGGCAAAAAATGGCACTTGAAAATAGTTTTGCCAAACAGAATACACATTATACGCTTTAATACTATACGCAGAGAAACATTTATATATCTTAGTAACTCAAAGTATGGCAAGTTTAGGTTAACCACATTTCGAAGGCGATTAATACATACGCACATGCATTCGCTTCCCGGTAAAAAAAAACACTTTGACTTTGACTGATCTGACCTTGACCTTGACCCTTGTAAAATTTTGTGTTGTTTTTTAAGGTAGAGAGAAAGTTTCCATTACTGACCTTGATTATGATCGTCGACCTACTTTCTTTTGTCAATGTGCACTGATACTCTTTGAGTGGAATGGCTATTACGGCTCTCTTGGGTATATTCATTGAACATTTTCATCTTTGTTCCTTCACAGTCCTTCACTTTTGTTAGGATATAAATGTCTCAAATTCTCGCTCGAAATTAAAACATATAAACGTTTTAAGCTGTTTTTGAAAATGTTTCAGCGAAGGTCGCTCAGTACTTAGGATTTGTTTTTTATTTTACAAACCCAAGTAAGTCTCAAACGAAGCGTTCAGCATTATATCTCTCTTAAAAATATCGTATGTATGTATGTATGTGTGCGTGTGTGCGTGTGTGTGTGTGTGTATGTATGTATGCGTGTATGTATGCGTGTATGTATGTATGTATGTATGTATGTATGTATGTATGTATGTATGTATGTATGTATGTATGTATGTATGTATGTATGTATGTATGTATGTATGTATGTATGTATGTATGTATGTATGTATGTATGTATGTATGTATGTATGTATGTATGTATGTATGTATGTATGTATGTATTTTCATTTTTAGGATTTGGCCATATTCAAGTTGTGCATTTTAATTATGACGTCGATCGTGTGTTTGCAGTTCAAATTTGCGTGAAGAAAAAACATTTTAAGGGTTTTGGTATGTCGCCAAAGTTGTATGTTTTATCCAAATTGTAGACCTTTGGCCTTAATATTAGACACTGACCTTAGGTTTAGAGCAGGTTTCGACCTTTCATGGTTTGGTACATATTATTTTGGACGGAAGGACTGATGACCTGACTGATACATGTAAATACAACGAGAGAACAATATCCTATGAATAAGGAGTCTTGAGCTTGATGTGATACAAAAAAACAAATATACATTTTTATTCATGAATTGTGTACATGTATTTAAAATCGCTTCAATTTAATCATCGCCCTAGCCAATCGATAGGCATCATAAAAATAACCTGACTACAGGCGGGCTGTTTCTCAAAAATAGACGTCCAAGCACTGACATTTTATCTATCTAAAGATATTACGAATGTTAGATATAACGCAATTAAGATAAATGGTGTTTTGCGGTGATGCTTATGTTATACAGAAAGTGTAAGTGTTCTCATGACATTGAATTCGTGTTGAATTCAAATTATAGAAATAAACACATGTAACATAACTGTAAATTAGCGTATCAGGTTATTCTAAGAAAGACAACGGTACAAATAGTCTTCGAAATATGAAAAGTTTTGTTTTGATAATGTGTACAAATGTACCTTGTACAATTAAAAATTAAGAGCGCAGATTTTCTCAAGTTTCATTGAATTACATAGGTATGCAAAACAAAACCTTTGTATTGTGTCTATCTTAATATATCTTCCCAATATGTACATGTACCCGCTTTTACATGTCAAGCAATAAAGCTACGGTTCATTAACACAAAATAATAGGCATGCATTGTAAAATATATAACACTACCAAAATAATTGCATATCAAACAAATTTCGGAGTGTAGATAGCATGTGACGTTTTGTCTGAATCCTTTGGATCATCGTGCCCGTTCTGTCATACTAATTTAGAACTCATTATTCAGCATGCAAGTCTGGTTGTGGTGAATGTTGTGTATGATGGTTTTTAGGGACTGCTTAGTGTATCTTATTAATATATTATAAACAAATCCAACGAAGAATTGCACTTAAATTCACAAAAAATATGTTATCAGTGGTGCATGTACAAAGTGGTGGAGAAACATATTGATTTGGTGTTGTCTGTCTGCCGCAAAAGTTTGCCCGCGCAACTTCTCCTTTACGCCTAGATGGATTTTACTGAATCTTGGCAGACATTGTTAGTGTCAAGTGAAGATGTGCGAACGATATTCAGAAAATATTTTCCTCGCTTCATCTCTGATACACCTGAATTTTCATAAATCTTTACAGGAGTCATAAGTATGAAGAATAGTTGTGCATACTGTATCATAATTTGGGGTCACTTGCTTAAAGATCATTGTCACAGGGACTTAGGAACAGAAAATCTTGTCCGTGCATCTTCTCACAAACCCCTTTTTGGATTTATCATAAACTTTTGCCCGGAAGCATCAGTATGAAGTGTTTGCCAGAAACATCAGTATGTAGTCCAGTTTTAGGGTAACTAGTTCGGGGTGAAAGAAATCTTTCTGTTTTTTTTTCGAGAAACACAATCTCCAGTTTATGTTTGAAGTTATTATATACATTTCAAATGATCTACATAAAATACAACACGACACATGGTATTCTAGGACTTGACCTGAAACGACGGTGCCATAATGTTGTATTTATGATAACATGGTCGTGCATCGTTACATATGCATCGAGTCTTCGAAAACCTTTATCAGATGGAATGTCTTGATGAAATCTACATTGGGTGGGTCATATCGGATCAACAACTAAGTCACCAATACAAATGCTAGGACAAATTTATGTATGCAATAGTTGTATTTTGTATTCGATTTTTGCGAAACTTTGTCAAAATGATTGCTTTGTTAAAACCAAGGTAGAGTATGAATATAGGTCATATCGCCTTATATCTTGTCAAAAACTAGATCACCAAGTCAAATGCTACAAAAACCTTCTATATGTAATAGAAGCTGAATTATTCAAAAAATATTGTCACTAGGTTAAATCTTAAATAAGAACATGTATATGCAAAAGAGGCTGCATTTCATATTAGATCTTAATGATTTAGTTTTGTAGCTACAGTCATGAAATATGTAGTGTGTGACCTGTGTACAGGTCTGCATGCAGATTTCAAAATTGACCTCGGATATCTTCATCATGACACTTTGACCTACTGTTCTTGTCTTCTGTAGAAATATTACTCAGGCTAGCGATTTAGGTCAATTATGACAATGTTGTTTAATTTTTGTTTATATTTCTGTACTTGTTTCTTTGCTTCTGATTTTTATCATATGACTGATTATAAAGTATTACACGTTTTAGGTGTTAAGTTTGACACGGGTATCATTTCTTTTCATGCCTAAAACAAGTTGTTTTAAAAAGGTACATTATCTATTTTTTTCTTTTAGAGCAAGCAGTTGAAATTCCTTATCAAATAACTGTTGATGAACTATCTTTTTAAATATTAGTATTTTGCCCAAGGATGTGTAAATATAGCCTGTAAAGGTAACATGTTCAAATATTACAGTAACATTATTACTGCAAACTAGCAATAAAGCATAAATATATGCTCCGTAACAATGTTCGCACGACATCATTGCATAAAGTCAAGATGAAGTAACAATTTAATGAATAATGTTAAATGATTTTTGCTGACAATGTTGGAATATGTTCACATTACATTAGTCTGTAAATACATGTATCTGAAATTGTCATTATCAAATATTTAAATTGTCACCTTAATAGGATAATTGATGATGTGATTATCTGTATGAGTATATTAAATGATTCACGCATTTTGAACATATGCCTAAAATGTCGCCTCATTTACCTCCAAATTCCAAAGATTAATAATTTGATTTTATTTTCTTAATGTGGAAAGGAAATAAACACTCAACGTTTACATGATAGGAGTCAATTAATTTAATATAACTTCTTTTTTCTTTAAATTCGTTATATGTATATCTTATTTTAAGCGTAGCTCACCAAAGTGGAAAATATTTAAACAATGTTTTAAATGGAACGGAAACAAGACGATAATGAAACAGAAAAAAAACTAGTTAACCTTTTAAAAGGTTAGGTTGGTTAGTGTTAAACATATCATCACGACAGAAAATCATGTTTTTTTTTTTTTTAAATAGGAAACAAAATTTAACATTTTCAAAAGTTAAAATAAGAAATGAGAAGCATATCACAGACAAACGAGAAACCTGTTAAGTGTTTGACCCTATTTCCCCAACAATCGAATCGCTCAGATTTTCAAGCGAACGTCTTTCTTTTTTATTAAAACTACCTACTGAAATCACTAAATTCATTAAGGGTTCGCTTTAAATAGAAAGCACTTTAGCTCTGCCCACAATCACGGACCTATATACACATAGGTCCGTGCTACAATACATGTCGGTGGCTATGCAAAAGGTCAAATAAGGTAAAACGCTTCGTAAGTTAGAGTTTGGGTTTCTTAATTGTTAAAATTTGTCTTAATAAACTCTAACTTATACGCAGAAGCATTGAACTATTCCATTTGAAGCAATACAGCGATTTGCTGAAATATAGTTATATTAAGTAGGCCTGAGTTCATTTTGCAATAATACATATCATTTGTTGCGGCTGCTTTTACATTATGTATGACTATATGAAGATTACTGCAACCAAATATAAGTCGACTGCTTATTGGGAGATACAATGTACATTGACAATGGGCAAATTTAATTTATCCACGTTTCTTATTTGTGCCACAGAAGGCTTCAAAAACTACATTCCCACCGTTACGGAACCAATGTTTACCATTTGAATCACAAAAAGAACATTAGTAACAATTTTCGTACTCCAATTTTTATTTGATAAAACATCGCAATTTGTACTAAGGATCATATGCATGATTTTATATTGAAGCCACTGAAGTTTTGAATCTCTGTTTTCTATTAGAAAAAAACATACTACTATACTTATTACAAATGTGAATAGTAGTGCTGAAAATGGTTTCCATTTAGTTAGTTTTACTTTTCGGATAAACCTTACTCTGTAAAAAAAATTAAAATTTGTCTTTGTCCTTTTGAATTTGATATAACAAAATGAATAGTTGATTTGTTAATAGGATTACATAGCTTAATTGTTTTTATGAAATTTTCCCAAACCGCATTCCAGAAATCGTTTTCACTTTGTCTAAATGCTTAACAATACAGTGATTGAATATTGTGTATGAAATGACACATTTCACTATATCGAGTAAGGTTTATATAGTACTTAATTATCTAACCCATTTTTATTTGTAGTGGCTGGATGAATTTCTTGATCTCCAGCATTCTTCAACCAACCCAATAGTAATCTTTCGAAATTACTTTTTTTACTTTATCTAGTCCACTATTAAAAAACAACTTAAAACGTATTTTTTAATGGTAATGTTAAAATTAAATGTACTAATTTTGCCATTGTTTTAATAATAGCAGTTTTCACAATGGGAGTACATATTCTTTGATTCATGGTTTTAGCAGGTAGATTCCAAACTGTAAACAAACGCTCTATTTCTTCTATTTTCCTTAAATAGTTTAACGCGTTTATTGTATTAGGCTCTAATAATCAAATGTAGTTTTAAAATTTTCTCAACATCATAATTCCACAACAATTTAATATTTAATAACTTTTCTTAACCGTTTTACGTTAAAGTTGTATCATCCACAATCATACATGTACTGTGATAAATAATGCTCAATACCAATTATTTTGATTCCAACAATGTGTTTGGTCTTTTTATGAGCAAAAATAACATTTCCGTAAAAAGAATGAACAGGAAAGGAGACACCCTGTCTACATCCCCGCTGTATATAAATCAATTATACATAATAATGGCCATTAAAAATTACACCTAACTAAAACTTTATATATAACAGTTTTACATCATCACCGATATTGATCACAGCCATAAGTCATTATATCATAATAAAAGTTATATAAGCCGTGTAACATTTCATACAAATCTACCAGCCCAAAACCAGTTTTGATCCTCATTGATTAATCAAATGTACCACGTAAAACACTTTTTACAATCTTTTTGCTATACTGGCTGATGCAATATTGTATGAAACATTCAAAAGGAAGATGCGTCTCAATTTTTAAAAAAAGCAGTTTATCTTTGTTAGACTTTACGTTACAAGTTATTATTTCTTGTTTTGTGTTAAGGACATTTCACCATAATCAAATGCATACATTTGTAACTTATTGACCTAAGTAAGAAGTATTCAATAACCTTCTAGAAAAACATTTAAAATAACGAAGTGAATCCACTTCTACCAGGTGAAGAGTTTTTGGACATGCTTTTAAACTGGATAAAATTTATTCAATTTTCGGTTTCCCTTCTAAAGATACTTTCTGGAGCTATGCTGATTTTCTACGTTTACTGTTATTTAAATAATGGCTTGAAAACTTCGGCTCTGGTCTCCTTTAAACTATATAATGATTAAATGATGACTTGTTTCTGACAGTATTTTCTCCTGTTCTTAAAATGATAGACCTGTCTTGGAATACAAACTATTCATAGTTTCTATTTCTAGGTTACAGTCATATTTTGAAGGTCTTTCACCTTCTAAAACTCATTTTGCACGTGACCTTATTCATGACGTTTCTATGTTTTTTCTTTCTTACATGCTTACTTAATAACAATACTTAATAAACCGATGCGAACACCGTCGGCAGAGCTATTCCAAGAATTAAAATGGTTTTTCAGACCGATGCAAATACCAATGTGCTGTCTTGGTATATAAAATCATGAATAACAAGGCCCCATCATATTTGGCAGATATTGTAACGTTCTCTGACAGTAAAACATACCAGTTAAGATCAGTATCAAACAAGGATCTTGTCTTACAGATAACACCTCGTACTAAATACATGGAAACATCATTCACAAATTATAGCAAAAATATATGGAATGACATTCCTTTAAATATATGTACTTTGAAATCTCTTAAAACGTTCAAAGGAAATTATAAACATTCATGTCCTTTGAGTGCCTGTCAGTTAATGTTTATGTATGAATGCATTTATAAACAGATGTTTAATAGTCTTATATGTAAATGTGTCTTTCTAGTTTTAACTTTTACATGTGATTTATTTCTAAGTATAATGCTTTTTCTTTTGTTTCTTTACTTTGAAGGCCATATTGAAAATTAGAATATATGTTTTCAAATGTCTAAATGTGTAACCTTCGGTAAATAAAGCTTTTATTATTATTATTATTATTATTATTATTATTACTACTACTACCTTTTTTCTTATTTTCTAGTATTTGATTATTTGTTGGAAAGTTCAAATATTCCAAATGCTCTATTCCGTTCACTAAATCATGCTCTTTAGTGTTCTCTATTCCTTTCTTATATGAGGCATAAACAATTCTATTACCTCTTTTCTCCACTGATACCGTTTAAAAAAACAGTTGATTACATCTGTTGTACTTATTTTAAATTGTTTGTTATTATTGTAAATACTTCTTGAAATTATTTCTGACTTTCTACACAGTACTGAAGTATACAATCGTTGACTTATTGTTTTGTTCTAGCCACATACTGTGACTTTTACAACAAAAATATATTAAATTGCCAGTATGATCTACCCTTCTGGAATATTCCTAGTTTTAATCTCAGAAGTAATTTGAAAATGAATTATAAGGTTACCATGCAAAATACATACATACTCCATGTTTGTAAAACGTGTTTAAGCAATTAGGACAACGTCTAGTCTAGCTTCTTTTAATTTGATTTTTTTTTCTATGCCCTTGAACTTTAATTCAATTTTAGTGTTAATTAACTCTTGAATGAGAGCTGAAATTATCAAAATGATATTCATAGTCCCACTGACTTTTTTTACTTAACGTGTTTGTCTAAAAAATGATTATATTGTATACAATACTAAATATTATGCTTCCCGATGTCTCCTAGACCTTAAAGATGCAACTGTAAACCTATATGTCATATGTCATAATACAATACAAATAAAGAACCCGAATCTGTAACCGCCCTCTCGAAGAATTTGGTCTGTATAATCGGCGCACAGGTCTCTTACTCTCTAATACTAAAAACGTAAATGCATATGCTTGGAGAAAGGAAAAACGTTTCCAAATATCAGGTAATTAGATAAATAAACTGAACTTCAATCAATGGTAAAAAAAAACTTTGTATTTAAATACCAGTTTTAAAGGAGTAAAATATCTATATCTACAGTCAAACTTGTGCTAACGGCCACTTGTTACTAGCGGCCACCTGTGGACAACGGCCAGTCTGAATTCCCCCCGTCCAAATTTGCTTTAAACAGGGCCGGGAATAGCGGCCACCTGTCGTCCGCGGTCAGCGGCCAGCAAAAAAGCTTCCCGTCATCTGGTCCGTGATGCGAACAACGGCCACTGAAATTTTTACAGCTGGCTGAATCAGAGCATTTTGTTTCTTGTAAAGTTGTTTGCACCTCAAACGACGGGCACAATTATAATCAAAGATGCTTTTGGTGATGAAAAGAAGTGCTAACATTTAATTGTCACCTTCACACGTAAAATTAATCCGTTCAAACTGTCCGGCAATTGCCAAAATTGCTTGATTGTTTATTTGATGCAGAACATCTTCGCAATTTGGAGTCGCAATTTTCATTGTTTGTGCAACTAAATAATAATCGTTTATTTCAGCTAATTAATGCATTCACGTTTAGTAAATTGTTTGATTCATTACAATCAAACTGAGAAACACACACTTTAATCTCGTAATTAGCCGTTGTATTTTTATTCACAATCGGCAATGAAAAGGGGCGTAATCCACGTTAATTAAATGATCGTTTCCTGTTTCGAAAAAGTGATCAGCGTCACAGTTTCTGGCTTATTAAAGCGTTTTAAGGCCGATTAACTAAATTCTGCCATTGTTGATCCGATACAAAATCATTTTGTATTTGATTTGTCATGTGCGACCGTTTGCAAAATTAAACCATATGCACGAAATTCGGATAAATCGTTATTCGGATAATGCTTATAGCATGTTTATCTGACAAATGATGATGAAACTTGATAAACAATGTTTAGTATGACGACAATATATCAAGTGCCCACACCTCCGAACAAAGGTCACCTGTGAACAACGGCCGTTTTCGTGGTTTCCCTTGACCGGCCGTTGTTCACAAGTTTGACTGTATAAGAACTTTAAACATTAAATCAGATACCGGTATCAAAAGATTAAATTATCATTATATGTTGGTACATTCTCAAAATGATTGTTATCATTACACCACATTTGAAACGAGGAAAGTCCCTTTCTTGATTTCAATCATGTAATTGTACATTTTACCAAATGTTTTTTTTTCTTTTGTACACTTTTTATTGTATCTCCAATTATTTTTACCTGCCTGTAACGAATGAATCAAAACAAACTGCTTTTACATGTTGGTGTCCGGGCCGAACTGATTTCTGTATACAGCTTAGAGCTATATGCAATTGTTATTCAGCCATTTCATTGTTTTACTTGATAAACAATTTCTTGTACATTTTGTATCAATTACACGTTTAACATTCTAAAGTTTTCTTTAAGAAATGGAAATTACTGGAAAAAGAGTATGCAAACTCTGTGTGTATGCATATGATAGAACTGCAGACGGAGTATGTAATCAGTGTAATGAACCAATGTGTAAGCAGTGCTTTTGGTTCCACACTGAGACGAAACTGTTCAGAGATCATAAACTGCTCGCCACACGATACGATACGGATTCACACGAGTTACAAAATATCAGAGAGAACGCAAGCCCATTTAAGGAGCATCATCAACAAGGCACTTTAGATGTGGATGAAGTTCGTTTTGAAATATACAAGAGAGTGCCAACAACAGCTCATTTTGCAAAGCTACTAGACAGTTATGGTAAGTTAAATAACGCAATAATACATAGTCAGTAAATTGAATTTAACGCATGTACCCATTGGTACAGTATTGCTTACGCACGAATCGTGAATAAAAAGCGATCTAGTACAGCAACACGATAAACGAATATACTTAAGATAACAATGCTGTCCTTACGGTATACCCATTGCTACACTTGTGTTATGCTCAATGCTTTGTTTATGGTATACTAATTGCTATACTATTGTTATGATCAATGCTATGTTTATGGTATATCAATTGCTATACTAGTATTATGCTGAATTGTATGTTTATGGAATACCCATTGCTATACGTTTGTTATGCCCAATGTTATGTTCATGGTTTACCAATTGCTATGCTAGTGTTATGCTCAATGCTATGGTCATTATTTACCACTGGCTGTACTAGTGTTATGCCCAATGCTATGCTTATGGTATATTCATTGCTTTACTATTGGTATGCTGAATGCTTTGTTTATGGTACACTCATTGCAATACTAGTGTTATGCTAAACACTATGATTATGGTATACCCATTGCTGTACTAATGTAACGCTAAGTGCTATGCTAATGGTTAACTCATTGTTTATTTATTGTTAAACTCAATGATCTGCTCATGGTACACTAATTGCTATACTGGTGTTATTCTCAATAATCTGATTATGGTATACCCATTGCTGTAATAATGTTTAGCTAAATGCTATGCTGATGGTTAACTCATAGTTTAGCTATTGTTATGTACAATGCTCTGCTTATGGTATACTTAGTGCTATACTGGTGTTATGATCATTGCTATGGTAATGTTTTTCTATTGCTATACTATTTTTATAGTCAGTGCTATTCTTATAGTATACTCACTGTTATACTAAAGCATTTTTAATGATGCTATGCTATTTCGATATTCATAAAACCTTATTAGGGTTATGACTTCCTCAGCATTGAAGGATATTAAATTTACTTGGTACAGTTTTTCATCACAATAGGAAGGTTAGTCACGCACAAGACCCAGGTATGTACCTTTAAAGGCATGGTCATACTTAAAGATAAGAGGAAATTTGGACACATAAGATGGTGTCTGGGCTGACTGCATTCATGTATTAAATGATTTTGAATGGACTCAGCATAATCATTCATCGTATTAAAACGACATATAAAGCACATGACCCAAATCCGTACAATAAATGTCAAGGTCACACTTTGAGAGTATCGGTAACAAATGGACAGATGAGCCATGTCTTGGATGTGCCTTCATCGTGTACTTAAGGACTCTAAATTAAGTTAGGGCAGTATGGCATGTCTCGCACTAGATATATGTTTGTAGCTTTTAGTCAATGTAACACTTATACCTTGTCCGGGCTGTACCTTACTCGTGAACTTTAGGACTAACTTAACCACCTCGATAACCTAGTGGTAGTGGTCCGCTTCGAGTGCGGGAAGTCATGGGTTCGCTCCCTGGCCGCGTCATACCAAAGACGTAAAAAATGGTATCAGTAGCTACTGTGCTTGGCGCTCAGCATCAAAAGGGAAACTCTTCTCTCATACCCTCGCCGCGGTGGATACCATCAGGAATGAGGTGTCGAGAGTGATTGATATAAGTTGTATAACTTGTTTCACAATCGACCTGAAATGAATTAGTATAAACATAACTTAAGGACTTCCATTTATATTATTACAATCTTCTCTACACTAAGACTTAGTCCGGACTGTAAATTCCTCATTCAAATAAATATTTTGAATTAATTTTGCATAATTGTTTACCACACTGAGATTGTATGTCGCCTACAAAAATAGGTTACCTGAAATCCGTAACAATTGGCTGGCACGACTTGTTGCCTGTGCTCATCTAGTTTTCAAAGGCTAACGTTTGCCAATCTAGCGTCGGAAACATATTAATGCCCCAACTATTTTATAGTTGTTACAATTGAAGTTAATGCAAATAAATCCCCTCACTCCACGCATGATAAAATGTTGTTAAATATCAAGACGAAATATTGTCACCAACAAGCCAGAAAAAAAGTGTACATTTTATGCTGTTGTTTTCTTTTTTGCCTAATTACTTTTGAGTTCGCTCTGGATACACTGATCACGGTGAAAGGCTTGTATGTTTAGATAGTAAGTAAATCTACACATTTTTGGAAATGCCTTAAAACATGTGACCACACCACGTGACCGAAATGTATATCGTCAGTCCCTGGTCCCTTCGCAATAACTGAGCTAGAATGTAAAGGTTTGTTCTTTTAAGCAATAGTTAAGCACACTTCAAGGGACTAAATTCATTTTTTGTTGCCATTCTTATTTCAGTCACATTAGTCAAGTTTAGATCAACCTTATATTAACCTTATTCAAACAAGTACTTCTTACTGCAGTTCATTTAGCATCTTCAGCTTCTTTGTCTTTGTTTCATCTTTTTCTCGTTTTCCTCAATTTAATTTATACCTCCTCTTGCTTAGTTTTATAATTGTCAGTTTGACAAATTTTAAATTCATACCGACATGTGTACATGGGACCAGTCTCACGACTTCGCGCTCCCCACAACATACGAGTAAAACACCAGTTTTACATATCCACACATCAAGCACTCATTACATTGTATAATTAGTGGCGTCAAATCAAAGTTCTATTGTAAGACATTTGACATATCGCGATACTAGCGTTCCATCTGGACTTCATTTTGAGCAATTGTGTTTAATCTCTATTACGTAGCAACGAAACCTGTAGCATATTGACTGTCTATCCCTAACAACAACGTGTGTACAACATGTATGTCTCCTAAATAAATTCTTGCATTTTTCTCACACAAATAGTCAAGATGTTTCGTAACGACACTTCGAATGAACATCCAGTCACAATACGCTTGTTTGAAACAATATTTACTAATCAACAAATATTACACAGACCATATCAAGTAACTAAATTAAAGTAAAACTCCCTACATAAAGCAATTAACATTCTCCAAAGATAAACACTGTGTTCTATGAACGTAAAATGATACTAGTAAATAAACACACTATTAAAGAACAACAAATATCGAAACATGCCTCATTTGAGCACAAATTATCAAGAAATAGATTTTCTGTAATAAATCACTATCCAACCATTACATTGTACAACCACACCTTTACAAAGATTATTGAATGTTCAACAGTACTGCAACATATTTAAAAACGCCGATTTACCAATAAATGGTTGGAATGTAGAGCTTAAACTTTTAGGTTAAATTCAGTTAAATACAATCCTGCAATAATCAAAACATGAATGTTTCAATCATGCGGTCAATCTAAAAGGAACCCGCAGATGTGACCTATCTATTTGAAACCCATTTTCCTTTATATTGTCTTAAATTATCAAGCTGACCTAAGCGTTACAAACAACTTATAATACGTCGCACGGCAGTTCGATACAATGATTTCCGCCCTTCAATAACACGTTCACAGACACTTTTCACCTCAACAACAAATCACCGTGTTTTCTAAATGAAGTGCTTAATGTCCTCTAGACTGAGTCGAATAGCGACACCATGTGCTTTTGTGTCATCATTTAGCAAAAACAGACTGTCGGTTTTGTTGATAGTGGTGCGTGTTGACCATTAAATGGCAAGTACATGTATCGGTGACTCAATAAATTATTTGATCGTTTCATAGACTTCGCTTATTAGATGTAAATTGGAAATGAATTGTCTTCCATGCTGTCAGCCACACTGACCACTTCATGTTAATTCTGAAAATACAAGCACTGGCAATGCCACTAGTGATAAGAATTTTGGATCTGTGAGCAGAAGTGTACGGGTAAAACAGCTAAACAGTCGACACTCTTTTCCATTGTTATCTTAGTGAATGCCTTAGTTTCCTGACATACTATCCAATACGAAATGAATACATTAAAGACAAACAACATAGAAGTCTCGAAATACATGTTCTTGAGATTTTTCATAAGCAAAAGTATTCTTTAAGTAAGCTGGCCCTGTCAGTTTTTAAACACACGTGTTATTCCAAATACGTCCCTATATCATCTTTTCGATACTCTTCTTTCATTATTTTAGGCGGCATCTTTTCCAGCATAAGAGGCATTATCATTCTTGAGCACCCGCTTGAACAACAGTTTGATGTTGCGTCTTTCCATCAAAGAAACGTCAAATTTTTTCTCATCTTTAATGAACTATACTTTATTCACACTGCTCATCTCTCCTTCTTGACAAATGTTTTTGCAAAATTACTCGAGAACTCGAATTAAAAATTGGATGCGGTCAGGTGGCGTGGTCACACGCTTTGGTCATATTGTCTGGTCACATGATGTGGTATCGTGGTATGGGCAAATGTTGCAGTCGCGTGATCAGGTCATGTGTCAAAAGTGAAATTTCCATAGAAATGTATATCCTTTGCACAGCCGGTATATTTTGTTACACACTCGACAGACCTGCATGTGTTTTGTAAACACTGTACATCACGTTATATTACTTTCGGTTTACTGTGCGTGTTGTATACGTCAGCAAATAGATTTAGCTGTAACATGAAAGTAAAATTTCTATTGGCCCACCTAAAGAGGTCACGCGCAGGGATCTGTCTGCTAACCTACACATGCACTTCCTTTTTTTGCTAACGAGAGGTCAATATACCTTGGTTTGAGTACGACATGTCTGCTTTATATCTATGAAAACATATTTTCATGCGCTCAAAACACAATCTCACAGGGGCCTGTACACGAACGTTGATAAAATGAAAATTTTCTAACCTGGTAAAATTGTGTCCAAGGTCATTTTTAAGGTTGTCTTAAAGTGTCAGCGTGTGCCTCGGACGTCTGAGTTTTCCACATTCAGGAGCTGTCGGTATAGCCTTTAAATCCATACAGACAAAACGTGTTCCATACGGTAAATGTCGCTTCTATTCTAGGCAAAACCTGTCTTAACCAGCGTATACGGTTTAGTACGTTAAAAACGTTCAAAGGATATCTGCCCTGTTCGAGCTCTTAGCAAACATAAGAAATGATGCTCATGGTTAAAAATACAAATAGATCACTAACTGTTTTAGAATTTCTTACAAATCTTTAATTTTTGGCAAGGGTTAGTTGTAATTTGAAAACGAATAAATATTCTACTTAATTAAAGGGTTATTTACATCACCTTTGCAAATTTATAAGAATGAAGTACAAAACAGTATGCATCAGTATACTAAAATTAAATATACCCGAGTCTTAAACATTGAATACCTTTTTTGAATAATGAATCGCGTGCTGATACGTTTGACACGGTTGAGTAGAAAAACTAGATGCTGATCACTAAAATAAATGTCCATTCAAATTAATGCATATATAACATGTTCATATTAATATTATAAACATAATTTATTAACGTGCTAGTACTTTTTATAAGTCAACTTGAGGTGAAAATATTCTGTTACATTGTTTGAAAAATAAAACAATAAATATCTATGATGTTTACGGCTGTCTGAAGAATTTATGCACCGCACTACTTAAACATGCTGTGTTTCGAATTCATTTCTCCTAATTTATTCTAACCTTAAAACTTTGGTGTAACTCTTTATATTTTGTTAACACTTGAAAGCTTAAGGTTTTTTTAAAATTGGTTTGACATATATATATATATATATATATATATATATATATATATATATATATATATATATTATGCATATACGTATGCCCCGATGACACCCGATAACATAAACGTTTAGAATGAATCAAATGAATGAAACATAAGATCAGGATGAAATTATAATTTGTAAAGGTTTGTTTTTCCTTCTGTGTCAACATGATAAATCATTTATGTGAACATGATTCGACACTGCTGTCCGTCTTGTTTTTCAGCTGTTTGATACAGGCCGCATTGTGTCAAAAAGATGGTTGATAAAGGACAGTCTTCATTGTTATTAACTAAAGATTTCGGAAAATAGCTTTGCCTTAAAGTATTTCTAAAATCTGAAGAAAAAATAAGATTCAGAAGATAGATTTGAGCCATAGTTTTTTATGCTACACTGCCCGTTTGTATCATAACAAAAGAATAGTTGGCATTAATGATGATAAGAATATATTACCATCTTTGTAGACTGCGTTGGGAGAAAAACTGCTGATATGCAAGAAGTAAGGGACACCATGCACACGTAAGTGTTATGCTAATGTTATATAGCTTGCACATTTGTGGACAAACTCTAACGTTCCAAAATAATAACATATATGACTACAACTCTCTAAAGACAGTGACAAATGTTTAAGTTACGCATATATAACAAAATACATTTTCTATTTACAAATTTACCTTTTACTATATCTATTGTAAATGCTGTACACTCTCACTAGTCATTATTTTAGTCTAATCAAAATAGATCTGCAGCACACTCTTTTTCATCGTACATGTATGTACAGTGGTGCTCACGTAATACTTTCAAACGAACGAAATACGAACGATACACGATCAAAATAATATCGTGTTTTGTTACCCCCTCCCTACTAGAAATACTGGCATTATTTAAAAGTATCCTCAAATGTTTGCAATTGTTTATGTACATGTATTATTATTTTTGTTCTAACGTTCCAGAAAATATTGCTGGCAATTAAAAATGGTACATGTATTAAACGTCCACGAGTGTAACACGGGTACCAAATTATGCAATCATGCAAAAAATAAGGGGATACACCTAACCTATTTTTCCCGAGGCATATCACACATCTAACATTTTCGGAAAAGGGGCATAACTACTTATCATTAAACTTTAACTGATTATATGAACTGCAATATAAGGAAACATGAAAATGTTTTAACGTGTGCTTTTTGAGATATTGATCAAGATCAACTTTTATTGTTCTACAGCATAATCAAATTAAGCAGTATTAAGACACATTTCTCACATCTTGCAAATTGATATATGTCCATGAATTTCAATTTTAATACTAAAAAAAAAGAAAAAAATGAATCCCATGGGTATTGATCCCATGAACTCTTGATCTCAAAGCGAACGCTTTACAACTATAAAATCCAAAGTATTATAAATGGTCACAAAACAGGAAGTACCCTACCTTAACAGCGCTGTATTTTTTATAACAGGTGTCCCTAAAAAACTGTGAAATGGAGCCAATAAGGTATGAACTGTTAATCGTTTTAAGCTGCCTATGTATACGTGCAAAATACAAGAAATGTGCCAGAAAAAGGGTTTATTATAGTTATATATATGATATATGCTAAAAAAAGTAACAAACTTAGAGGTTGTATTTGGATTGATATACTCCCATGTCAGTTAAAAGGATACATCCGTTTTTTCAAAATCAGTAAAAATAAACTTCAGTTTTATAAAAATGTCTTTCCATTTAAAAGTGAAAACATATGTTTTGGCATTAGTTTATAGTTTATACTAATTTATTTTAGCTCGATCGTGAAGAAAGCTTTGAGCTTATCGAGTCACTCTCGAGTCCGCTTCCTGGAAAAACCAGTACTGGTGTCATATGAGGATATACGGTCGTGACCTTGGTGGGGCTCGAACCCGCAACCTCCGGGATGAGCGGTAGACACCTAAACCTCTACACCACCGCTCCCCTCAATGTTTTGGCATTTAAATTTAGAATACAGATGATCATTTGATGATGAACTATTCAATTCAGTGTAGATAAGACACGTGTCACGGTACGAACGAAATCACAATTGGAGAGAAAATGTGTCAGTGGCCGGATAGCTAAGTCTGGAGATATTTCGTCCTGTACAAAGGGTCCGGGGTTCGAATCCCCCTCCTCAGGCTGCACATTGTACTCACCCTGCGACACTGGAGGTATTACGTATGGCCGTGACGTACCTGCTTCGCCAGTTTAGTGACGCTTGCAAAGTTAATGTGATTACACTTAGAGCAGGAGTTCTGACATCCGAGGACAGATTTCCAGCCCAAGGGGAAACTGTTTAAGGGTAATTTGTACCTGGCTTATGGCTAGATCCCCTTTCGCCGTATCTCACGTGAAATTTGGGTAAACATATCGCAGGCCCCTGGTATGCCTTTAGCTAGCACAACTATTTCTAGTTGCATAGTTTATGTTGGGGTATCGCACTGGTATTGGTTTAGTAAATGAGGGCTGAACGAATAATAATTTGTATATTCATTTTGTGATGATATTTTGGTATTACATAGTTACACACATATCTGAAATAGAACAGACAGAATGATGAGAAATTGACAGTTATACATGCAAAAATATATTAATGAAATTTCGTTTTCAACATGTGCTTTCCGTCAAAAAAGTAAACAAAAGCAATGTAAAATAGCAAAGGTGTGATAGCGCGTAGCACACCGTTTTCAAAAACCCGATACATTGATCATCAAAGTATGTAAATAATTTCAGTTCACAATAAATACAAATTTAACAATACAAGAGAGAAATGTTTGAATTATACACAATTCATATAAACCTGAATAAATTTTGAATATGCTCAGTTATATTTGGAGCATTTTAGAGCTGCCTAAACATTGTTTTTTGTCCAAAGATTGGCCTGAGCTGCCTAAACAGTGTTTTTTGTCAAAAGATTGACCTGAGATGCTTTCTGAGGTGATTGGTTAATAAAAGTCATGTGAAATATTGGTTGGTGTTAGTAAATTGGACACAAGTAGTAAAAAGAATTGAACACCGACTCGGGTATAAGTAAGGGGAATGAAATTAAACGACCAAAACAACATGATATCTGATTACATTTGAGTCGTAAACGTAGGACAGATCAACTATGAATATTCTCATTTCGA
Organism: Saxidomus purpurata; assembly: GCA_022818135.1. Classification (NCBI taxonomy): domain Eukaryota; kingdom Metazoa; phylum Mollusca; class Bivalvia; order Venerida; family Veneridae; genus Saxidomus; species Saxidomus purpurata. Next base: position 10,406,580 of record JAFMSR010000019.1, read on the forward strand.
AATTTGGTGTATATCACTTATTTCACAGACCTGACTTATCCTCTATGTGTTTGCAAGTACGAAACAAACTTTCAGCCTAGAATAAGTATACAAATGAATTATAGAAACGTTCTTTTCAGGTTTGATAGAGTCTGTCCTGAAAGTAGCACACTTGATGTGGATACATACAAAACAGTATTTCATGAAAAAGGAATCGCTCAGATCAAGAAAAATCAACGAATAGAGAAATGCAGTACCATTGCGCTTGATACAGCAGTAATTGAAAATTCTGGGACAGGGAAGTCATCATCTATCAATTCTATCAGAGGGTTGAGTGCTGAACATTCATTGGCTGCCGAAGTTAATTCTACTGAAAGGTTGTATTGTAATGTTCTACCGTATGCTTTTTGAGATATTGATCAATATTAACTGTTTTATTTCAAGTAATTCTAGATTTCTACAGCATAGTCAAATTAAGCAATATTAAGATACAGTTCTCATATCTTGCAAATTGATATATGTCCATGAATTTCAATTTTAATACTAAAAATTAAAATAAAAAATTGGATCCCGTGTTAATTGATTCCATGACCTCTTGATCTAAAAATTGGAAATACTGGTTCATGAAAACCTGAATAAATTTTAATATCCTCTTATATTTGGAGTTATTTAGAGCTGCCTAAACAATGGTTTTCTTAATCCATAGATTGACTTGAAGTGCTTTATGAGATGATTGGTTAATACAAGTCATGTGACTTGAATCGTAAACGTAGGATAGAACAAATATGAATATTCTCATTTAGAAATTTGGTGTATATATCACTTATTTCACAGACCTGACTTAACCCCTATGTGTTTGCAAGTACAAAACAAACGTTCAGCCTAGAATAAGTATACAAATAAATTATAGAAACGTTCTTTTCAGGTTTGATAGAGTCTGTCCTGAAAGTAGCACACTTGATGTGGATACATACAAAACAGTATTTCATGAAAAAAGAATCGCTTGGATCAAGAAAAAACAACGAAAACAGAAATGCAGTACCACTGCGCTTGATACAGCAGTAATTGAAAATTCTGGGAAAGGGAAGTCATCATCTATCAATTCTATCAGAGGGTTGAGTGCTGAACATTCATTGGCTGCCGAAGTTAATTCTACTGAAAGGTTGTATTGTAATGTTCTACCGTATGCTTTTTGAGATATTGATCAATATTAACTGTTTTATTTCAAGTAATTCTAGATTTCTACAGCATAGTCAAATTAAGCAATATTAAGATACAGTTCTCATATCTTGCAAATTGATATATGTCCATGAATTTCAATTTTAATACTAAAGCAGAAAATGAAAAGATGGATCCCGTGTTAATTGATCTCATGACCTCTTGTTCTCAAATTAGAAATGCTGGTTCATAAAAACCTGAATAAATTTTGAATATCCTCTTATATTTGGAGTTATTTAGAGCTGTCTAAACAATGGTTTTCTCAATCCATAGATTGACTTGAAGTGCTTTCTGAGATGATTGGTTAATACAAGTCATGTGACTTATAGGTTGGAGTTAGTAGATTGGACACAAGTAGTAAAAAGAACCGAACACCGACTCGGGTATAAAAAAGGGGAATGAAATTAAACTACCAAAACAACATGATATCTGATTACATTTGAATCGTAAACGTAGGATAGAACAAATATGAATATTCTCATTTAGAAATTTGGTGTATATATCACTTATTTCACAGACCTGACTTAACCCCTATGTGCATACAAGTACAAAACAAACTTTCAGCCCAGAATAAGTATACAAAGAAATGAAAGAAACGTTCTTTTCAGGTTTCATAAAGACTGTCCTGAAAGTAGCACACTTGATGTGGATACATACAAAACAGTATTCCATGAACAAGGAACGCATGTGTACGCATGTGTTAAAAAAAATTGACGTTGCTTAAGAATTTATATTTTATAGAAACATTATTTTCAGGTTTCATAGAGACTGTCCTGAAAGTAGCAAACTTGATGTGGATACATACAAAAAAGTATTCTATGAAAAGGGAATCGCTGGGATTAAGAAACAGCTACGCAAAGACTTAGACACGTGGACTACGATAAAGCTTAATACAGCAGTAATTGGAAATTCTGGGACAGGAAAGTCATCCTTTATCAATTCCATCAGAGGGTTGAGTGTTGAACATTCATTGGCTGCCGAAGTTGGTTGTACTGAAAGTACAATGAAAAAAAAAGCATACCAACATCCGGATAACAGAAGTTTTCTTCTTTGGGATCTTCCTGGTGTAGGAACAGACAAATTTCCGCAAAAGAAATATCTGAAAACAATTGATTTTAAGGAATATGATTTTTTTATCATTATGAGTAAAAGCAGACTAACAGAAATAGACTCATGGTTAGCAGTTGAAATACAAAAGCTCAACAAGAAATGTTTCTTGGTAAGATCAAATATAGACACTGAGATATATAATGATAAATGTGACCACCCGACCACGCACGATGAACACAAGCTCTTAGAAAAAATCAGGTTAGAATCAGAAAATATGTTAAGGAGCCAAGGCGTGAAAATCCCACATGTTTTCTTGATAAGCAATCGCGCAATATATAAATATGATTTCGGGAAACTAAATGATGCACTTCTCTCTTCGTGTGACGGTTTAAAGAAGGGTGCAATGGCCTTGTCATTGACTATAATAACTAAAATTACCATAATAGAGAAGAAGAAGATGCTTACGGGAAGAATAGGTGCTATTGCTTTGTCCGTTGCAAGCAGTGACAGTAAGTTTGAACAAAAAAAAAAGTTCGAAGAAGAAATTAAATTTTATCAGAAAGAGCTCAGTATCGATGATGTTTCTCTTGCTGAATGTAGGGACATGCTTGATCTTTCAGACGAGAGAATCGAAGAGCACAGAGTTGTATTTGATGAGAAGACATGTGGAAAAGAGACGGTAGTGACAACACCGACAGCTCAGAGAGAGACTGCAGATATCTTTGATCGTTTTGTTGATTGGTTCAGAGTGTCTATAGAAAACAAGCTTCTATACAAATATAGCAAACATGCACTGAGGCACAATCTTGACATATTATATGAAAAAGCTTGCATCTTTTATGATATCAACACATCTACAGAAATGATTACTACTATTTATAAGTAAATTGATTCAACTGCATGCATTATAATGTAGGTCGCCTGGTCAGTATACATGCACATTGTATGTAGTAATACAAGCAAGACTATTAATAGCTTTCTCTAGCTGTGCATGCTAAAATGTTACACTTGACCTATTGAAAATGCTGAATAGTGTTAATGTTTGCATTTAGAGCAACTGCAAACAATGATTGAGATTTTTATATACTTTGGCACCCCATCAGTAAAACGCAATATAACATAGACTAAATCGTTCTTCGAACTTTTTATCTGTTGTTTGTATATGTATTCTACTGCACAAAGAATATGAACAACTAATTTAGTAGAGCACATATACGTTTTCCTTTTTGTTTGATTTGCAGTTTCAAATTCATTTTAAAACATGATAACTGTGGAATTTTTTTTCTGTTTAAAGGTGTATTCCGCCGCTGGCAGCGAACATTCTTAGTTTTGTAGATTTGTATTTATTTATGTCATACTAAAACATCTGGTTTTTATTTGAACGACCTGTGTTGAGGAACCTCTAAACCAAACGAATCAGTAGTCAATTAGCAGAATTTATGTATACGTTTATCGATGATTAATGACATCTATGTTAAGTTGCAGACAGTATGATTATTTTTAATCGCTACATCACAAATTATGATATAAAATTACACCATAAGTAACATTGTTTACATCGATTTTGTACCCGTTGGTCAAAATGAAAAATTGATTTTAAGTTGGTGATTCTCATAGAAGTATAAAGTTCTTTTGGTATTCATGCTACCATTTGATAGCCCGTCGTTTGGTTTAACTATGTTTAGATTTTTTTTATAAAGTTTATATTTTCGGTACCTGCAGCGTATTTTACCTTCAACTTCGAGGTATTGCACTACCTAGGTACTCTTCAGTCGAAAGGAACTTCTTTATAATACAAAAGCTACCAATTAATGTTAACAGTTTCCGCTGCGTTGTGGTCAAGGATACTGATTTTGTTATTTCATATGGCTCAAATCTCAACATACCCACTTTTTTATGTGTTTTTCTTTTCTTTTGCAATTTATAACATATGAACATGTCTTTTGTACAAACAAACACACTTTTTGTTATCCTTTATTCATTAAAAACGTGTACAATTTAGATCCGAGTTTCTATTGATGTTTTGCTCCTTTTATCAGTATGAATACAAAATATTTTAGAGTAAGGGTGATATGTATCATAAGCTTGTTTACTAGTACGATTCAAATTGCCGAGTAAGGGGAATGATTAAAATAGCATTGCGTGTGATTGATTTAAACAGTTATCCTTCCTGTAAATTTAAAACACAGCTACTCAACAATCAGGACGCCTAACATACACACGTAAGATTTTAAAAATCTAAAAATACAGATATCCCGCAATCAAACGAGCAGATTGAATGTGTACTTTTGATAAACTATGTTTCACTTTACTTTTTGTACGTACCAAATGGAATATTTATTGATAAGCAAGTTGTGTATTAAGAAAACAAATCTCAGACACCACAAAACAAGATTTAACATATTTAATTCCATTTTATATTGGTCATTATAAAGAAAACTGCATTATTTTGTTTTACCGGGTTGTTATATTGCATATGTTTCGACTATACATTGAATTTGTCGGTATGATAGTTTCTCTAACTTTTCTAGTCATAACGTTTACCGTATTACATGTACAGATAAACACGTTTGTTATTGTTGGTTCATTTATGCAACCTCATCTCTATCTAAACACAACAAAATAAAACTTTGTCAAAAGTGCATTTTTTCTTTATTACAAAATGTGTGTAAAATATGTTTAAACATATGTTTAGATGAGTTTCACTTCAAACATTCCTGTTCCCACTGTGCTCGATATTCCTTTAAATCCATAATCCCAATTCACTTTGACTGTACCATCTGGATTTACAGCTGTCACAGTTCCTTTCCACCACTGAAAATGACAACATACCCAACGTGACACACATGTGATGTAAACCGTACATTGCTTCTTCCTTACATGTAAGTTACACAAATAAGTATAACAATTATCTTTATACAGCAGGTTCGTAGTGAAATTGTTTATTTATTTGTTAGGATGACTTATCATGTAGTTTGCAATATTGATATAAACGAAGTATTTTGGATG
>JAFMSR010000019.1:10412335-10436847 GCA_022818135.1 Saxidomus purpurata
TAACAATCCTATTATTTTACGTTTACCATCAAGTGAAAAGAAACTACGAAAAACTGTTTTACCGCACTAAAGAGTGTTAAACAAACATATTCTTTTAGGAAATGTGTACTCGCAAAATAAAATGATACATGCATGTTAACATGGTGTTAACAAAATAGCTTTGACATCTTTCAACAAAATAGCTTTTGCATCTTTCAAAGAGTGAAGAAACTTGGGCATTTTTTATACAATTACTGAAACGTATCCTAGATGTATCCTAGATGTCCTGGAAAAAGTAGCAATATCGTAAACCGTTTTGCATACACTAGATTTCAAGCGCATCTTAGTAAAACGATAAAATGATGAGTTTTCAAGTTTATAATGTTATTTAGAATATTTCCTTATAATCTTGACCACATCAGGTATAAAATCGAGCTGTTCAACGTGATTTTTTAAGCTACATGTATACATAAACACTTGCTTAGATGAGTGACTCGTAATAACACAACACAGGTGACCAAAACTAGCAGCTTCTAGTATTCAATGTCCGATTGTAGTAACGGAACACCAGCTTAACTAGACAAATATTAGTGCGTACAACAACTGAACTATTTTGTATATTTGAAGTAAAACCTGAGTGTCTTTTTCAAGATGTTATAGTTGAATCTTATTTATATAAGACCAAAGTTTACAGTCATAATGGGCTCGAAGTAAAACCGATTTTCTTTATTTTAAAGACTCCTAAAAATGTGTTTCTTTGTTTCCTGCACATTTCATCAGTGTTAGACGACGTTTTCAAGTATGTACTTCAAATGACTTTGAGATGAATAAATTTGTCATGACCCGAAAGCAACTATTAAAGGACATGTTAAAATGTTGAAAGTAGTAAAATGCTATTTTAAGGTAAAAAGCGGTTTTCCTGGAAAGACGGAAGAATATTTCCCAAAATTATCGTACCTTATAATGTATAATAACTACTATGCAAAGGTAGACAGAAAAAACGAACTTCAGTACATGTACTTAATTGTTTTAACCATTTATTTGTATTATCTGTTCTTATTTTTGTTTTTGTTTTATGAAATTTGAAAGATTTTTTTCAAAATCATTTCAAAATGATACTGCACTTTTATCTATCTCAAATAATCTTTAAATGCTATGGCTTTTCTGTGCTTTATTACCATTTCATGTTCAAACTTCATACTTAATTTTAAATAATTAAAAAAAGCTGGTCAAGTTTGGTGGTGCTTTTCTTTGTTTGAAAGAAATAACATTTTGCTAAGAATATGATACGGTAACCATGATTTTTGTTCATTTTAAAGCTTTTTTCCTAGAACTCAAAAACTGATGCTTTCTCAATTAAGAGTAATGTAAGTATATTAGTCCGTAGCATTTGGACGCAGTAACATTTCAAAGAAAAAATGTTCAAAAGTTTCCTCTTTGAAGTTACAAAATCTCGTAAACCGTTTTGCGTACACTAGATTTCAAGTTTAATCTTCGGAAAACAATCAGATGATTCAAGTTCTTTGGAATATTTCCTTGTAATCTTGACCACATTAAGTTTAAATTCTAGCTGTTTTAAGCTATATATAAACACTTGCATAGATGAGTTACTCGTACAGTGTAGTAAACCCAAACAGGTGACCATGAAATAGCAACTTCTTGTATTCTATTCCCGATTGCAGTGACGGAACACCAGCTTAACTGAGACACATTTTGTATATATTTGAAGTAAACCCTTTGTGTTTTTGCAAAATGTTATAGTTGTCTCTTATTTAAATCAGACCATATATAACAGTCATAAATGGCTCGAAGAACAACCGAGTTTTTAATTTTAAAGATTCATAAACATGCTTTTCTGTGTTTCCTTCATACTTAATCAGTGTTAGGCGACGTTTCCAAATATGTATTACAAATGACTCAGAGATGCATAATTTTAAGTTTTACAGGTTATCTTTTATCAAAGCTCCATGTGTGATTAGTGAGAACATTTCTGTACTCATCGAAAAGTATAATCTCGCATTTTGAATGATTATCAAGACAAAACCACTTACAAGAGCATTTGTTTAGTTTAATCATACAATGTATTTCATTGCTAAAATACCTGAACATGTATAAATGCATAATTGTAAAATTAAAAAGACATTTTAATGACATTAAATCAGCAAAAGGGTTGGACAACAAGTTCCTCCTTTGGACCACAAGTTCTTCCAACATCAGTACATGTAAACGGCCCTTCCCTTGAGGTGATTACTGAGGATTGACATTTAGTTTAGTATCTTCAACTGAAATATGTTACACGTATATCAACATACATGTATATAATATTAAACAATCAAGATGGCACATAACTTTTTATGTTTATATGTGTGTTGGAGATGCATGCCGCTGTGGTTTGATGCAAAATGAAATGGGTTTGGGAATCAATAATGAAAATGAAAAAGGGAAAAGTTGACGGTTTATTAAGACGTTAAAATAACTTTTTTGCACAGAAAGCTGTTTGTGTCCGCTCTCTTTTTATCAGATCCAAAATGAAGTACGTTAATATTTCTTGGGAGAAATCAGATATGGCACTTAAATTAATCCACATTCACATGGGGATAAGGTTTAAGGTGATTTCTAAACAAGTCAATATTTTGGTCGTTACATATGAATTTAAATTTAGCATAAATGATTGATGCTAGTCTATATCAAATCGAGTAATGTTTAGGAACAATGGGTGCATTGCAGTTAGTTTATACTAATTTATTTTAGGTCGATTGTGAAACAAGTTATCCAACTTATATTAATCACTCTCGACACCTCATTCCTGATCGTATCCATCGCCGTGAAGGTATGACTGAAGAGAAGCCAGTTTCCCTTCTAATGCTGAGCGCCAAGCAAGGGAGCTACTGGTACCATTTTTTACGTCTTTGGTATGACGCGGCCAGGGAGCGAGCCCACGACCTCCCGCACTCGAAGCGGACGCTCTACCACTAGGCTATCGAGGCGGTGCATTGTATTTGTTTTTCAGTTTAAAAAAATCATAAAACCGCAATATCTGACATAAGTTAATAAATTATAGAAACAGGCAAAAACACCATTTTCTATATATACAGAGAGCAAGTGGTTGTATTAGAGTTGTAACTTCCTGCTTAATACTTCATTACTCTAAGCTTATACAATGTTCATGTAATATGTACTTTTAAGATTTGTTCAATATAAAATGTCAGTGTCAAACTAGGTCTTCTTTCCTTATAACATTTCTGTATACATTAACTCAAGGGAAAATATGTTTGGTGCAGACGTATTAAGCTCGCGTTTGACCAGAAGTTGTTATTTTTTCAACCCCGAATGAAATGACAAGTATATTGTATAACATTTTTTAATTGACAAATTTACTCTTTAATGCACCTTTTAATTGGATAATTACGACTAAATAAAGTCAATAAAATACTCCTGTAATTTCAGTCTTTCTTGAATAGTTTTATAACTTTTGTACGTAAATAGTTCATATTTATCAACATAACAGGTTGCGACCGCTAAACTAATGTCACTTTGAAGTGTTCAGTTATTATATAACGGTCAATATTTCGAGTAACGTATTTGATAAGAAAAAACAATGGTTATGTTTATTTTCTTGATGGACATGTCAAGGTACGGACTTAATCACGGTGTAAGCGGACGGTTAAACCAGTCGAGAGAGAACTCGCTCTTACATCCATGTACGCGAAGTGACGTTGGTTCGCTTCCCGGTTAGGGTGCATACTTTTTCAGATTTTGGCCCTTCCGACTGACTGCATAAAATGTAAACTTGACAAGATGTTTAATTTTAAAAATCTAGCTACTAATCGCTTTCATATTCCCAAAATGGCAACGACTATCTTTTTTTAAAGAAGCTTATTGTTTAACATTCAAAAATAATTATCCGTAAACGACTGAAATAAATCATGAATAATCTTGTTTGTGGAACGTGTTGTGTTTTGTAATCTGCTTATAAATTGTTGTACACCAGCGTTTGATTTTATAAAGTGTGTCATAACTGAGAGACAAGTTAACATTAATGTTGTTGTTCCCGTGCAGTTAAAGGTGGGAATCTTACAATACTCATCTGAGATACTACGATGTCAAGTTAAGTTTTACGAGTTCATTCAAAATAGTATAGCCTATCAATTACTTTATTTTATTAGCAAAGTCATTTCTAGAATAAAACCATTTTTCGTTTAGTTAATTTTCTTCCACGGTGTAAAAATCTGATTACAAGCGTGCAAATAGACGGAAGCCGATAATTACCTTCTAGTACTGATATTTGTTTCGATATGTATCGGTTATAGATAGACGTGTGTACACTTCAGCTTCTCGTGTAGCTCTCTTACATCCAGTACCAAAACGATTATAGTACAGGGCCACATGATAAGAAAAACAATTGTGTACACTTCATTCATTGTTGCAAGTAAGTATCATAAATTACTTCTAAAAAAACGGGAGCTGGCCGATACACTTGTTAATTTGAAACTAACAAATCAAGCATCATTCATGTGCTCTTTATATGTTACTGTAGCAATGACCTAACGCCATTAAAACAAATTTGACGTTTTTGCAAAGACAATACCATAAATTGTTTCTATGCTTTCATTGGACTGTTTAGTCACTAACAGTAAAAAAGTAAAACCTGTTATTATTTAAGTATGTCTGGTCCGTTTTAATGGCTAGAATTAGTAGTTGGTTGTAAATAAAGTATAGTTCCATGCTAATCAGGCATGTAGGAGAATCGAATCGTTTCCCTTTACACCAAAAAGTAACCCATTAGGTTCACTTTGTTGAGCGCAGCATTTACAACGTTTTCGTCTTATTAGTTGTCTTAAAGCGTATGATGACCACACAATGGTAGGTTTTTTCAGTATCAAGATATTTCAGTATCACCTCGGTGTAATAAGATTTGCATCTTGGTGTTTAAAGCATTATAAATATCTGGGTCCTTATATTAGGACCCAGTATTATTGAGAGATACTTGACTGTAAGTATTATTTAAAATTAGGGAGAAAACAATATAAAATGGACTCAAGAATAATTTGAATGTTTATTAATCTGATTGAGTAATTTTTTAAGATAAAATGAAAATGCATTTGAAAAAAGTGATTTGAATTAAAATGTACAAGCAATCGTAATTCGTCATAAATAAGCTATGCTCACTACAAAAGTGTATGAATCAAGTAAATAAAAAATCCTAATAAGAAACGCAACAAAATTGTAAACATTTTGACTAAAAAACATTTATTTACAGGAGTATACCAACTGTTTGTTATTACTTTGAAGCTACAAAATGCCGTTTTGATTTCGTTTTATTTCCAAATCACGGTTAAAATAGTCACAGTTTCCTATGCTATACCATTTTGTAACCATCACTTACTAGCATACCATGGAATATTGTGTAACTGTGTCATTTTTTTCATCTGCTTATTACTTTTCATGAACTAGAAACAAGATTGACGTATATTAAAGATGACTTCCCATATACATGCATCATGATTTAACAGTTTATAATCGTGTAAGTACATGTATAATAAAAGCCGTTAATACTTTCGGCATGCTCACATACATAATAAACGCGGAACTACATACATTTATGTTGCACACTCATAAACATAATTTTTAAGATTCAATTTAAATTTTATTTTACAAATTTATTTAAAAAATTAAAAGACGTTAGAATTAAATTTATGAACAAAATGCAGTCTTCATTCATCGTTGTCATTCTTTTGCTGACAGGAAATTGATTGTGCATGTGCCAGTATTGTGTAATTGTATTGCATTAAATTTCAAAGAGCCGATCAAACTTCAAAATAGGTAAAAACAATCGAAGACCTAATTAGAATCATTCAGTCTATGTCAAAATGTGTTTTACAGATGGGATGTGAAAGTATGAAAACAACACCTTTCTAAGAAAACTTTGCGGCTGATTTCAATACATCCATCTACACAAATCAGTTATTTTCAATTGAGCAAGTGTATTATTTCAGCATGCCAAGTAATAGTCTTGTATTTATATATTCAATTATATTGATCAGGCGAGTTACGTTCCAGTGCATACTGATGAATCAATTTACCTCAAGACAGTTTTAACTATCTCTGTAACTGTGCTGATATCATATAAAATGCAAGCCTGTTTATACAATATGTCAAGATTTTGTTCCAGTGCAGATATGCTATATTTGTATAGAAGCTTATTTTCTTTGGACCATCGGAACCAATCTACAAATCGATCCCAAGTAGCTGCATCTTCTCTCAGAGCTGTCGGTGTTGTCACTGCCATCTGTTTTCCACTTGGTGTCTCATCAAATACAACTCTGTATCCTTCGATTCTCTCGTCTGAGAGATCAAGAATGTCCGTACACTCAGCGAGAGAGAAGTCATCGATACCGAACTGTTTCTGATAACATATTATTTCTTCTTGGAAAACTGCTTTTTGTTCGTCCTTACGGTCACGGCTTACAACAGACAAAGCAACACAGGGAATTCTTTGTTTAAGAGCTTTTTTCTTCTCTATAATTACATTTTTGGTTCCTTTAGTCAATGACAAAGTTATTGCATCTTTCTTTAAACCGTCACAAGAAGAGAGAAGTGCATCATTCAGTTTTCCGAAATCATATTTATCTGTCGCGATATTGCTTATCAGGAAAACCTGTGGGACTCTCACGCCATGTTTCTTTAACATATTTTCTGATTCTGTCCTAAATGTTTTTAACAGTTTTTGTTCATTATGTTTGTTCGGGTGGTCACATTTATCGTTGTATATATCAGTGTCTATATTTGACCTTATCAAGAAACATTTTTTATTGAGCTTTTGTATTTCAGCTGCTAACCATGAGTCAGCTTCTGTCAGTCTGGATTTGCTCATCAGGATAAAAAAATCAAATTGTTCAAATTCAATCGCTTCTAGATATGTGTGTCGCGGATATTTGTCTGTACCTGCACCCGGAAGATCCCAAGTAAGAAAACTTCGGTTATCCGGATGTTTGTATGCTTTTCTTGTCGTTGTACTTCCAATACAACCAACTTGGGCAGCGAGTGGATGTTCAGCACTAAACCTTGTGATAGAATTGATAAATGATGACTTTCCTGTCCCAGAATTTCCAATTACTGCTGTATGAAGCTCAATCGTAGACCAATTGTCTAAGTATTTGCGTAATTGTTTCTTCATCCCCGCGATTCCGTTTTCATGGAATTCTTTTTGGTAAATACTATCATAAAGCTTGCTTCCTTCAGGATGGTCTCTATGTAACCTGAAACAAATGTTTCAAAAATTGCTCTAATATCTTATGTGACAAATACTTTGATGAATACTTATTCTGCGGTGACAGTTTTTTGTACTAGCAAACACAGTGGTTAGGTCTGGTTTGAAAAAAGTGATACACACCAACTTTGTGTTACAAGAGCACATTTATAATTTTACTGTCCCACGTTTTTAAATATCTACATGAACTAAGCATAGTGCCCATCTGTGACTTTTTGAGGAGCAAGACCGGAGTTTACTGTGTACACAATTTATGCACCGAATTACATAAAACGGGTTTATGAAACGTTCGACATACTAAACCATAAAAAACAATATGTTTGGTATCCTGGCTATGCGTTCTACATCATCAGGAGATTAATTGATATACATTGTAAAACCCTCATTTAATATTACTCTATGTGTATAAGACATTTTGCAAAGTTGATAAAATATGTTTTGGGTAATTATAACAGACATTATTTTCGAATAAAAACACCGTATATTCATCAATTTAACAATTTCAGTTGTTGCTTTCATTTCGTGTAAGATACGTTAGCATTTTATTATATAAGTAGAAATGTACAAGAAATTATCAGGAATTGACTATTTCATAACTGCGCTTTCATGTTTCCAAATAAAAAAACATGGAATAACAGCAATGAAGGATCAAATCCCTCTTCTAATATAATGTAAATATTTGTAAATACGCGTTACGGTAAGATACGTAAATGCACTCAGTGGAGCAATTTAGCTAAAACTCAATATCTTTGTTTCTAAAACTGCACGGTCATTTAACCTAAAGTGAAGGTGGCTTTATAGGGCATCAAACTCAATAAGTGTGTGATATGTGTTCCGCTTTTAAGACCACCCGACACTTAGACCGCCATCTAAAGATAAAGCTACTTTCATGTAACACTATCTCTGTGCTGCTTTTGATAGATCGTTATATTTGTAAACAGGAGCTGTCCCTCACAAGTGACAAATACCCCCGAAAGAGGTGTCAGTCTGTGTCCTCTCCATGTGCTCAATAAATGTGCTATGTAATTTCAAAATCCTTCCATGCATGACAGAGTTACCATGTATACAGTATTCCATTACTTTTAAACACTAAGTGTGACCTTGACCTTTAAAGTAGGGGCATGGGTCTTGCACGCCACACATCGGCTTAATGTGCTGAACATTTGTGCCAAGTTATTTTAAAATCCTTCAATGCATGACAAAGTTATAATCCGGACAAAAATGTATGCATATATACAGGATTCCATTACCTAAAAACTCTAAGTGTGACATTGACCTTTGAGGTAGCGACGTGGGTCTTGCACGCGACACATCTTCTTGGTGTGCTAGACATTAGTGCCAAGTTATTCTAAAATCCTTCCATGCATGATAAAGTTGCAGTCCAGACACGAATATGTGTATATATGCATATATAGAGGATTCCATTACCTTCAAACTCTAAGTGTAACCTTGACCTTTGAGCTAGGGACACGGGTCTTGGACGCGACACGTCGTCTTGATGTGCTAGACATTTGTGCCAAGCTATTTTAAAATCTTTCAATGCATGACAAAGTTACAGACCGGACACGAATGTTTATATAGAGGAAGCAATAACCTTAAAACTCTAAGTGTGACATTGACCTTTGAGCTAGGGACATTGGTTTTGCACGCCAACACACCAGATTCACTCATTTTAATCCGCACGCGGTCTAATGCCACGTGACAAGTGATGTATTAACAATCTATTGTCTGCGTGATAGGCGTCAGACCAATTAAACTCGATTTGGATTTATAATAGAAATAATAATAATAATAATAAAAATAGTTATCAAGCAAAGATATAGTTTTCAAAACGGGCATTGAGCCAACCCCCCCCCATATCTATCCCTTTAATATTTCTGATAAACAGTAAAGGTTTGTTCGCTCTAATCCAATTATTAAGACTTAGAATGATATAAATATTACTTTTCTTTCTTATTTATCGTGTCATGCGAGTAGTATTTTGTACTTTTGAAGTGTATGCTCATAAGTGTTATTTGTAACATATTCAGTTAAACAAAATATGTTCTGTTCTGTTCTGGTACGGATGTAATCACAATTGGGGAAAAAATGTACAACGGCCGGTTAGCTCAGTCGGGAGAGAATTCTCTCTTACAACCCTGTATGCAAAGGGTCCCGGTTTCTTTCTCACATGTGACATTTGACGCCTTCAGACTGCATTAAATTAATCTTATTGAATATTTTTGACTGTGAAATGTAGCTACTGATCGATTGTATACGTTTAAAACTGCGCCGACAATCTTTTCCTTAATACAGTTCTTGTTTTAGTCTACAACCGTTTTACTGCAAATAATGTCGACATTTGTTTTAACGCGACGGAATTCGAATACACATGCTTTAATATTGATCATAGGGTATGACAAATGTGCAGCCTGACCGGAGACCCCTTACATGGTTAATGCTCTGCCGACTGGGCTAACCGGCTGCTTACACACTTTCTCGCCAATTGTGATTAGGCTCGAACCGTGGCACATGTCTTCCATACACTGAATTAAATAGTTGATCATCGAATGATCAGCTGCAGTCTAAATTTAAAAGCCAAAATAATTTTAAACTGACGCTTAAATGTAAATAAATTTCATCAAACTGAAGTTTGTTCTTACAGATTTTAACTATTAATCTATCATTTAACTGACATATGATATAAATCCAAAATGCAACCTCATAGTTTGTAACTTTCTTCACCATATATCATCGTGGTTTATATATTTATATAAAGACAAAATGATGTATGATATACATGCCACGTATTACTTAGGTACTGCTATACCTCTTTGTATGTAACTAGTATCTGTATAGGAGTAATGTTCGCACGGTAAAATGACATTAAAAAAAGGAGATGTTCACATACTGCTGCATAAATAACACATTTGCTGAAGAAAATGTTCAACTTATAATAAATTACGTAATTCGTTAATTCGGAAGCCAAGTCGTAAGTTCGGCCTATTTATTATTTCTGTTGATATGTAAACTTGTTGATAAAACCGCAAAATTATATAAAGTGAAAAAAATTGTAAGTAGTCAATGTGTAGTAGATCTATCTTGATCAGACTTAAATGATAACTAAGGAGAACCTCTAGCCGTAACAAATAAATGGAGTAAAAGGGAAATTAGTAAATAGAAAATATATTTGTATAACTTTAAATGTTGTCATTGTCTTCAAATTAGTGATGTAGTCATGTACAAATGTATGTTTTTTAGCGAATTTAAAACTTCGTACACGAGTGTGCAAGCTAAATGACACAAGCATAATACTTACGTGTTATTGGCGTCCCTTGCTTCTTGAGTATCAGCTGTTGTTCCCCCAACGCAGCCTACAAAATGGTAATAGACAGCATTAATACTAAATTATATTTTGTATAATACAAACGGGTAGTATTAAATGAAAAACAGTGTTTATATCTATTTTTCCTAAATCTTTAATTAAAACATCATAAGGCAAAGTGTTTTTTTCCGAAGTCTTTAATTGATAACGATGAAGACTAGAGTCACCTGGGCCGAATTCCCTTCACAGACTAAGGAAACAAAGCGAGTAGTTTGTTCTCTCCACAACCAATAGATCTTACTCTTTGACACAATGCAGCCTGTATCAGTCTCGCCGGTGAAAATAAAAAGGTCAGAAGTTTGGAATAATGTTCGTCATGTCGATTCAGAAGGAAAAATAAACTTTTTTACTAATACATGTTATAAATACATCCTGGTTAAAGGTTGAATTAATTTGATTTATTTCAAACGGGTATGTTATCAGATGTAATCGGGGCATTCGTATATACATGCGCACCGCACATATATACTAACAATTATAAGATGTTGTTGAAACATATTGTTAGTAGAACTTTTGAAAGTATACTTAGTCAAGAGAGAAAGTGTGCGTTTTTTTTTTTTCGTGTAACTTTGTATCCAGTCGACCATGGTTTGTATTTTTTCAGCAAAGAATAAGTACACTACATTAATACCATTTAGTTGCGACCAATTGAGGTCTTGTTGACATTTCCAATGTCCTATAATTTTACGTAAGCTCTAGTGCAATATTACACGTGAACAGCATGCTTCATTATTTTTGTGCAGTTTTAAAGTCGTATCAGTGTCTAGGACGTTCATTCGAATAAGAAAACACATAATATTGCAAGAAAATACAAATAGCGATGTCACGCATTAACAAACAGGAGTGACTCCATTTGATAGTAATGCTGGCGTCTTAAACAATCGTTGATGACGTTGCATGGCAGTTTAACCTTGATAGGAATTCAAGTTCACGTCTCAAGGTCCGATTTCCAAAAACTCGAGACATTTCTGACAGGCCCAGGTCAAATAGACCCTGTGAGGTATTTCCGGTTTACTACATGGTTCGATAATCGGGCCGTTATCATTATGCCCCCTTCGAAGAAGAGGGGTAGATTGATTTCCAGATGTCCGTCCGTCCGTCCGTCTTCCAACTGATTTTCGGATGATAACTCAAGATCGCTTAGGCCCAGGATCCTGAAACTTGATATGGTGGTTGGGCATGACCAGCAGAGGACCCCTATTTTTTTAGTGTTTTTTAGGTCAGTATGTCAAAGGTCAAGGTCACAGTGACCTGGAATAGTAAAACGGTTTCCGGATGATAACTTGAAAATGTTTAGACTTAGGATCTTCAAACTACACGTGGAGATTTGTCATGACCAACAGATGACCCCTTTTGATTTTGAGGTCAGTAAGTCAGACTTCAAGGTCACGGTGACCAGTAACTGTACAATAGTTTCCGAACGATAACTAGAGAACGCGTAGGCCTAACATCTTGAAACTTCATGTGGATGATGGTCATAACTTGTAGAGGACCCCTAATGGTATAGAGATAAGTTAGTCAAATGTCAATGTTACAGTCATTTTCTTTTTTGAGGGCGGGGGGGGAGGTGGGAAGCAAGTTCACTGTAACTGAAAAATAGATTTTTTTTATTATAAAATAGTTTTATGCAAAAACAAAATTATTTTTAGGTCAAAGGTCACAAGTTTTAGTTTTTAATTGTTTTCAGCAAATCAAATAATTGTTTAAGGTCAAGGCAAGGACAAGGCCACTGCTACTAAAAATAGATTTTTATTTTCAATTTTAAATTGTTTTCAGCAAAAAAGAAATTCAGGGGTCAAGGTCAAGCTCACTGTTACAAAACATAGATTATTTTCATTTTTTTCAAGGTCACTACTAAAAAGATCAAGGTCACTATGTAGAAATATTAATTTTTCTAGAATGTTTTATTTTATTTTTCTTTTTTTTTTTCTTTATTCTTCAATTTCTACAGATTCCATTTTCACTATTTTCACACTGTTTTTTACTTTAAAAATTGTTCCTTTCATATAACAGCTTTTGCATTAAGGGGGGGTATGTGTTTTACAGCTCTTTTTTAATTTACATTAACGGCATGCATCTTAAATCGGAACATTCATGAGTTGGTATGTATGCAGACGATGCAACTGTATAGGATAGCCATTATTCCCCTCAGTACATTGAACAAACATTACAAACTGATCTAAATAATGTCGAATGTTGGTGTAGACACAATCAAATGTCCCTTTATCCAAAAAGGTCTACTTGTATGTTACTACATGTAGGATCAGTTCACAATACGAAGAAATATCCGACATTTGATATGAAAATTAACGGCAACAATATTGCTTGCGTTACAAATTCTTAAGTCCTGGGCGTACATGTTGATAAAACACTTACTTTGGAACATCATATTAACAAGGTATATTCTAGGCTAAAATATACATTGTTAATATGATGTTCCAAAGTTAGTGTTTTATCAACATAAAGAAATGCGAGTATTTTTCTACTATAGTTATATTTTACCCATACAATGTATTTGATTATGGATCTATTATATGGTCTATAACCAATATAGACGTCTCAAACAAAACTATTAACACTCAGAAAAGATCAGCTAGAATGATTCTATACAAGAAGTCCGGTCACCCGTCAGCTCTTCCATTTCAAGAACTAAATTGGTTGCCGTTCTTCGAACGTTGTAAATACAATATGGGTGTTTTAATTTACAAAGCTTTTCATAATTCAGCCCCTGTATATTTATCAATCCTACTCGTTAATGATACTTATGCAACTGCAAATTATTATTATCTTTCTAAAAACAAAAACAATATTCCTCATCCATTAATTGAATCGCGTTATACACAATACACTTTCCAATATTCTGTTATGTTTTTCTGGAATGAAATCCCGGTTCAAACTTGTACCTGTGATAAATAATACACGTTTTGCAAATACTACAGAAACTATCTTCTTTGAAAACGACCATGATTGTAAAAAGAATGGTTATGTGAAGAAATCCATGCAACTAGCTCACAGCGTTCATTCTTCTGTAAAAATTTGATAAGTACATTGTATATACCTTTGTTTGAATGTGTTTAGAATGCTTGATTTTGTTAAATTCTGATGTATTCTTTAATCATATTGTTGACGACCGCAAGTGAGATAAATAATGCTGTAAATGTTTGTTGTGTAGCCGTCGTTAAATAAAGTATGTTGAATTAAATTAAATTGAGGTGTTTGAATGTTACAAGCTTCCAATGACGTCATCAGACGTAACGTCAGGTCCATGTGTTCTCGTTTATTGGCAGTTATACGTCAACTAGATATTAGCTAGTTTTAGAAAACAAGAGCTGTTTTAAACCTATATTAGAGATTTCTAGTTACTTTCTTTCTAATTTGCGCGTTTTAAAATTGATTCCCATCTTATAAATCACTGATTTAGTTCACCCTTTCCAGCAAAACACTTGATTAAATCGACGTCATCATATGGATTACAATATGCGCATGTGTAAACTATAGATGTTCATACATGGTTGTCCCTATGCATTTTATTCTTCCATTTAATTTAATACAGGTTATATGGTAACATTACAAAACTACATAACTTTTGTTTCGAAAATGTCCCAATGACCAGAAATAATTAGTTACGGATCTACAATATCAAAACAGCACAGCATAAGTATACATGTACATGCATAAGTATAGAAATGTCATACTAGTATATAATTGGTCATACCATCAGCATAGCAGTCAGCATAACACTAGTATAGCAATGGGTATACGATTTTCATAGCTTTGGAAATAACACTAGTAAAGCAATATGTATGCCATCAGTATATCATTGAGCAAAGCACTAGTAAAGCAATGGGTATAACATTGACAGAACATTGAACATACGGCTAGTGTAACAAGGTATACAATTAGCGGAGTAGTAAAGCAGTCACTGTGGGAATGCAATTAGCATAGCATTGAGCAAAACACCAGTACAGCAATTACTTTACATTAGCATACCATTGAACATAACAACAATATAGTAATTAGTATACCATAAGCAGAGCATTGAGCATTCATTAGTAGTTTAGCAATTAGTTTACCATTGTAATAGCATTGACAATAGTTTTATGGTTTAGTATAACTTAGTGTGTTTAGCTGTACCCCAGATTTAAGAAAATATATGTTAAATTGCCTACGTGAAGGGTAAAGTCTACCTTTGAAAACTTGTCTATGCTACGATTCAATTATCATCATTGTTATAGTTCACATAATACGTAAACTAATACTATTTTAACTAATGTTGTAAATTTGAATTGGCGCGTTTTAACATTTATTCGAGACCAACGGTGCAATAAGAATGTTTGCGTTACAAACTAGCATTCTGGTCACATGTGTTTAATTTTTACACATTACATCTCGATGTCCTGCATTCTATTAAATAGTATGACTGCTTTGACTGCAAGCACATAATCTGTTCGTGTGGACATGTAAATCAAAACTTGTATTTTGTCGATAAAATTGACTTTTTTTCCTCCCTAATTAATCGAATTCGCATTTTATCACACGATAAGCCTAACGATTTATAGTTTTTGTTTCGTATATTTGTATTTTGTATTAATATGGATTGCTTTTCATTTATAATTTATTCGTTAGTAATCGCGCTTTCATTGTGCATTCTGATTCCGTGATTCAGTCGTTCCGTGTGCAAGTTAACGCGAGCAATACCCTGTCAATAAGTACAGTTGTTAAAACTTGATATACTTGCTACTTTAAGTTACTTACCGTAATCATCAGGGTGTTGTTCCATGAATAGGACTGCGTTTTTTTATACTGCTAGTATTCTATTTGTAAACTGTAAATGTTCTACTGATAAGTGAATCATTTAAAAAAGCGAAGTCATGTAATTTGTTATTGTTATCGCATCACTTATATCATTTTATTAAATTTAATACAATCTAGTAAATACATTAACGAGAGTTCATAGTCAAACATTTTGGGTGACTGCTGACTTTCCGCACTAATCATATATTCATCACTGAAGAGCAAAAAATCTAACCATAAGACAAGATTGGCTGAAATGTGACGTTCGCAACGAGCTGTGCGAGAGCATTTGCTTATTCGCAAGTCAGTATCCGGACAAAGGCTTCGACTGATTGTTTTTTTATAGTAACACTTACGTAACAGTCAAAATACCCTTGCTTACACTAACAGAGAAAACGCTTTTTGAAGTAAGTATGCCTGGTAGGTTCTAATAATTGCAAAAGCGAGGGTATCTTTGAAGACAATTTTAATGATAACTGCATTTCGCATATAGTGTAACGAGTGTCCGATTGTGCTTGAGCCCGCTCTAACAATACCATTCAATAGTTAATTTATTTTGATGTCATTCATTCGGAGTTGGTTCATGTGGCAGATTCATGTGGCATATTTGTGTTTATATGGCTAGAAGAATGATAGAGAAAACAAAAATATAACCACAATACGTTGTCTGATCTTTGACTTCCTTGTGCGTTGAATAAATGTTTATTGGCTTGGCACATTTCCTTATTGCATTTTGACGTTGTGCTGCAGGCAGGATGTCAGGTTCATACTTAGAGTTTAAACATCAGAAATACACACTAGGTTAGGTTAGGTGATATTTCATTCGTAATTACCTCTTGAGTATTGTATGTGTCTACAGTAGGCAAACCTACACATTTAGGAACATGCCAAAATCTTTAAGGAGTTGGGATAACATCGTTTTGTTTTGTTTTTTGCGTGATCCGGATCACGCCAAGCTACATCTAAATGTATGACGACGAAAGATGAACACACATTGTGTACACAACATGGTTATCGAAACGCTGGTATGAAGTGTTCATTGAGTAATCATATGTGATTTAAAAATGATAGAGGAGATTTAGATGAACTTGACTACACATTTAAATGTCTAACCTTCCGCTGATGTTTTTAGACTTTCATTTCGTATTGTAGGTATGCGTTGAAGTTTGTTATACAGATGCTATCACGCTTGAGTCATAAACTCGAAAACCCCATACCTAGGTAGTTTAAAGAATCATGTTTATGCACTGATGCTTATGAAAATACAAATTGAGCAAAAAACATGTAAGCATAATTATACTTAAATTAGCAACAGTTTTTAAAATGTGTCAGATTGCCCTGCTGCAAGACAGATGCTAATTTTCGTTGATACCCAGGGCTTCACAAGCACTATACTCTTAATATTATTGTGACCCATTTGGAATTTTCAGAAATTAATGTAGTGTAAAATAATATTTAAAAAAAGGTTCACCTCTCTTCAATGTTGAGCAACACTTCAAACTGCATTCCACAGGAAAACGTACTAAACGTCTTAAATTATTTATGTTATCCTTCAACAAAATGCTGTATGTTAAGAATCTGTACATATTGCTCAGCTTTGAAATCATTTTGCTGGATCAATCTAAATATCTCTCAGCTTCTGATAAAAGCCAATGATGTCCTTTCTCGGGACAAGGCTTTTTGAATAATGAAGAACAAATCAGTATGCTAATGTTCTGATTTATATTATTATCTATGACAATGGATATTAAACCTAGGTTTCTTGTAACACTATCCGTTTGTATCTTGACAAAAGAAAATTTAGTATTGCTGCTGATAAGGGTTTGTTACTATATTTTGTAGACTGCAATGAGCCTTTAACAATTGGGAATCTTCAAGAACCAAGGTAGGTGTTATGCTTATGCATTTCAACTGGCACAACTGTATACGAGTGCAGTGCATAGAAACCATAACTCTTTCTTGATGTATTACAGAGTTTTTGCCCTTTGTTACTTTTCCTTGTCCAGATCATTACATTGTACTTGAAAACTACTGGTTGGAATTCAATACAACTTTATACAACTATCAAGCACAATAAGAGGAAGTGCAGTGTTTAAGAACCATTACTATATCTTGACAAATTACAGAGTTATTGCCAAGAACAATATCTCTATTTTAGTTATTTTGGAAGGTATTCTGTTACTACGTACTTCCTCAGTTTATAAAGCAGTCTTTCGGGGGTATGTATCACATTTAGTGATAGGTCTAGTTACTCTTAACATATTATATCACTTTGCTGATATCGTATACACATAACCTTGGTCAAATGGCTTATCACCAATTACTCCTTAAACGTAATTTACATAAAATTTGTTGGCAAATATCAATAACGTAATTAATTAAGTGAGAAAAAACATATCATTCCCAGTAAAAGTTGCTATGCTTTACGTTTGTCATATAATTTTAGAATTTTAGAAATATGACTGACACCTAGATAATCACTCTATATCAACTTATATCTTTATTACCTGGACACCAAAATATTGCCTTTTTGGGTATGTTATGTCGAACAGTTCCTAACATTCGTTTTATGTGATATAAAAGTTGTAATAATAGTAAGCTTAAGTCTTGATTTACTCAAAACGTCATAAATAGACACTATGCTTAGCTCAGTTTGATGATTAAAACGCGGGACAGTTATTCACGTACTTAACTTTACCACATTGTACTTGCTCGCGCTAAAACTAACTTTCAGCGCATAATTAGTATACTGCTACATTATCCTATTGGATAAATTTAAGAAGCATTTGTTTCAGGTTTCATAGAGACTGTCCTGAAAGTAGCAAACTTGACGTGAAAACATACACAAAACAATTCCATGATAATGGAATTGCCGGGTTGAAGAAACAACTGCGCAATGACTTAGAGTCGTGGAGAACCATTGAGCTTAATGCCGCAGTAATAGGAAACTCTGGGACGGGAAAGTCATCATTTATCAATGCTATCAGAGGATTGAGTGCTGAACATCCACTCGCTGCCACTGTTGGCTGTACTGAAGAAACAACAACACGGGAAGCATACCAACACCCGAGTAACAGTAGCTTTCCTCTTTGGGATCTTCCGGGTGCAGGCACAGACAAATTTCCGCAAAAAATATATCTGGAAACAATTGAATTTACTAAATACGATTGTTTTATCCTGATGACCAAAAGCCGACTGACAGAAACTGACTCATGGTTAGCGGTTGAAATACAGAACCTCAACAAGAAATGTTTCGTCGTAAGATCAAATATAGACATTGAGATAGAAAATGACAGTCATGACCACTCGGCCACACATGAAGAAGAAACACTCCTAGAAAACATCAGGATGGAATCAGAAAATATCTTGAGGAATAACGGCGTGAAAGTCCCACAGGTTTTCTTGATAAGCAATCGCGCGACAGATAAATATGATTTCAAGAGACTGAATGATGCACTTCTCTCTTCGTGCGACGGTTTAAAGAAAGATGCAATGGCTTTGTCATTGACTACAATATCTAGAAATGTCATAATAGAGAAGAAGAACTCTCTTACGAGAAGAATACCTGCTGTTGCTTTGTCTGTTGTAAGCAGTGACAGTGATTTTGAACAAAAACGAAAGTTCCAAGATGAAATTGAATTTTATCTGAAACAGTTTAGTATCGATGATGTCTCTCTCGCTGAAGGTAGGGACATTCTTGGTCTTTCAGACGAGAGAATCGAAGAACACAGAGTTGTATTTGATGAGACACCAATGGGAAAAGAGACTGAAGTGACAACACCGACAGCTAAGAGAGAAACTGTAGATACTTGGGAACGCTTTGTAGATTGGTTCCGATTGTCAAAACGAAAAAAGATTGTATACAAATATTGTAAATTTGCACTGAAGGAGAATCTTGGCATATTGTTTGAAAAAGCTTGTATTTTTTATGATATCAGTACAGCTACAGAGATGGTTAGAAACGTCTTAAAGTAAATTGAGTCAACAGCATGTATTATATTTAGAAGCCGCCTTGTCAATATACTTGTATCTAGAAATTCAATAATATTAATAGATTTTGTCTACTGTGTACAGTCAAACCTGTGTAAAGACTACCTACATATAAAGAACATCCTGTGAATAAAGAATAGCAGGGATATCATATAAAATAGTTTGTCTAATGTAGAAACACCTGTGAATAAAGACCATCTGCAAACAAAGACCACATCTGTAGCTTTCAATCAGTGGTCTTTGTTCACAGGTTTGACTGTATGCTGAAATGTGATTATTGTTCGCTTGTAAAATAACTATTTTGTGTAGATGTTTGCATTGAAATCAACTGCAACATTTTCCTAATTAACTGTTTTGTTCATACTTTCACATTCAATCTGTAACCACATTTTGACATAATCTTTTTTAATTGTATTTTCGCAAGTTTGAAGGTCTTTTGTGTGTCTTTAATTAGGTCTAGCGAATTTGTGCCAGGGCATGTTGTTTTCTCAACGCTTTGAAATGTTAGGCTTTCAGTCAAGCGATAAATTAAATTCAAATAGATCAATTTTAAAAAATGATACAATACCTACGAACTGTTCTTCATCGTGCAAGTTATTAATAAAATGATTACATCATAAATATTTGTATTACGTCGAAAACAACTACCGATACTTATACCACTTTTATCAGTATAAAATTACTGTATATTGCATAGTCTTAATTAAGACATGTCAAATATAGATCTACTGTTACATATATTAAAAGAAACAATTAAATATTATTCTCTTCGTACAACAATGCCAACTGGGTACGCATATTGATGTGAACGACCAAACACTAATATTACTACCAGTAAAGTATGTAAATATGCTCAGCCACATCGTTTTACACGATGTTTTATATGTGCTTTGTAAAAGAAGAATAAAGACAAGAAGGACTCAACATTTTGAGAATGATGTGCCTGTAAAATTGAATTACTTTTCTTCATCAAAAAGACAATCGAATGTCGAAATGTCAGTATACAGAATGATATCTTACTTAAAGTCATAATAAGTGAAGTGCGCGTGACAAATTTGTCTTTAAAAAGTAGTGAAATATAAAGAATGGTTCCGAATATGTTTAAACGATGATATTTGAGTACGGAAACACTCGTTTGTTATCGCAACTAACTGTAAATAAATATTCCATCTGCATTTTCTAGTAAAAGATGATCTCTTGCTGCAACACTGGTCAAGTAAAAACATTGACGATCACTTTCGGTTTCTATCCGTCACAGCTTCGACCTGACCAGGTCCAAACGTCAATGACTTCAACACTTCGAAACATTGCAAGTCGAAACAAAAAATTGAATTGCTTTGACTAACGACTTTTTTATACAGAGAATACATGTATAATTCTACTGTCTTTGATAAATGTTGAAATCGGACGAAGATGATAACGACCAGGGAAGCCGAGGTTTGATGAGGCGTTCCAGTCGGTACTCATCCGAGTTTGATATCAACATTTAGTGTACCTAGTGTTACAATTACCTAGATCTTATGTCGTCAAACATGTTTTAGTAGTTATAGTGGGCGGGGCCAATAACATGATATCAGGATAGTTTTAAAGCGTTCAGAAAACGACTTATCCTGGCAAGAGTCCGCTTGACCCGATGAAAAGCATGACATCCGCCATTTTCTAAAGTTGGTGATCATTTTTCTTGTAATCTGTATACAGATATCATGCATTGTAATTCAGGAATCGTATATCGAGTATATTATATGTTGCACATCAGTTGACTCACAACCACATGTTACTTTTTTTTGTAATTACACCGCCAAAACATTTTGCGATGCAATGTAAATGTCATTTAAATGTATAACAGTGTCGCGCTTAAAACAAGAAGAAATACGTCAACAAATGAATGCGATATAACATTTTTTTGAAATGTATTAGTTTAGTTTAAAATCATTTCTAACAAATTGACTTAAGAACACTCAAAGCATTGAAACTGTACTCAGTAATGTAAACACGAGTAATGTAAACATTACACCAACGTCTTTGCATTATGTATAAATTCCATGACAAAAAAAAAAAATTGATAATCGTTCTTTTGTAATTATTCCCTGCTTAAAGCGGGCGGGAATTAAAGAAAGTATTTTTACGTCATTCTGTTATCTTTCGTATTGTCAATATGTTCTTAGCCCCTTGAAAAACTTGATGAAACTTGGTTTAAAAAATAATTTCATTTAAGACGAAATAAAGCGTCAATGTTCAAAGGTCGAGCACCAGTTTACATTAAATTAAAAAGTATTGTCTGTTAAAATATGAACTATATGTACCTGTCGAATATCAATTGCTCTTCGTTGAGATTTAATCTATGAAAGCGCCTTTATAAATCACTAAATCTATTTCTACCGTTAGCTCTTACTGGCAATTTAAGAAAATCAATATATTTTCAACAGATGTTTTCTGATTATGAAATATTTCAGAATACAGTGTTGTAACAGTTATGTGTGTTCTTTGCACTTACCATTTGAAAATAATGTTATTGTAAAATAAACATTTCTTTGATTTGGTTTGCAATTCTTGTTGACATGTTTTTGTCTACAACATGGCTTTATGACCTTCGTGATCGATATAAGATATATCATTATATATCACTGTATCTTTCTAACATAATAAGTGATATTGAACAAACATTCTAACATGCCTATGGTATATTTCTATAGTCAATTAAAGTGCATTTATATGATTAAAGCAATCGGAAAAGAAGGCGGAGTTTCGGACATGGAAGTAGCTCCTTCCGACTTTTCTAATTTACTTCCGCGCAGAAAATAAAATATAGAAATAGAAATAATATCTGTATAAATACATCAGTCGCATGAAATAGTTGTGTTTAAGAACCTAAATATTATTTTTGATTGCGTTAAGTTAGCCTAAGAATACCTTCACCATGTTTTCCTATAAAAAGGCTAAGAACATTCAGGACATACAATGTTTTGATTCCGGGAGACACACAGACGTCACTACTCCACCTTAAAACATTGTACAGTTCAGATTAACGGTTCGCTTTTAAATCGATTGTCTGGTTTGTTAGTTTTTGAATCTGACGTCTTCAGCACAGTCACAGTCGGTACATTTTTATATTTCATATATTAGAAGATTAAACTAAAATAAGTTTCTATTATATAGTTATGTGTGATATCTTGACTGGTTGCCCGAATAGGGGAGTGACTTCCAACAGCCACTGTTTACGCTATTTTACACATTACCGCCGAACTGAAAGAAGGTCCGTAGTAGTTACGATAGTTCTCATAAATTCGGCTTTTAAGAATCGAAATAATCTATGGCCTCGTGAATTATTACGCAGGCAAAGTACCGACGGGAAATGCTTCAATTTCGATAAAGCACTTCAA
Organism: Saxidomus purpurata; assembly: GCA_022818135.1. Taxonomy (NCBI): domain Eukaryota; kingdom Metazoa; phylum Mollusca; class Bivalvia; order Venerida; family Veneridae; genus Saxidomus; species Saxidomus purpurata. Next base: position 10,435,113 of record JAFMSR010000019.1, read on the forward strand.
GCCATATATTATTTCTTAAATGAAAACAATCGTTTGGTACTATTCGTAGCTTTTTATGTGGTTGCTTAGTGCTTAATTACTACTTCTCCATCTATTCTAAGTCCCCGTTAGCGTCAACGTTTCCTTAGATTTAATACTTAAATGGAATGTGCATATTATTGTGCATCAGACAGTTATTCCATGGACGTATCGGTCCAAACAGTCGGGCTTTTCCATGGAAGACTCTGAATACATACTGCTATTGTATCATTTGCTAGCCGTTTTTAGGAACATCACAAATTGTAATTTGACACCAGAACCCAGCAATTATTACATACTACTATCAGTAATATTTAAATATTTGTGGCTGTGTTTTAAAACTATTTGACGAAATTGAATAAATGGAAAAATGTGTATTCGGTCTAACCATTTAAGAATTAATTCATGGTGTATCATTTGTGCTGCAAATATAGATGGGTATTCTTCAAATTATCATGTACTCATGGGGAATATGTCAACTACGTTCATTGCGGATTGCTTCGTTTTATGTTTATATACACAATTTGAATACATGCGAAATTTAAATATGTCATTCACTATGTTTACTGTTCATGTACTTGTACTGTAGTAATACTAAACGTGTTATAGGTCGTTTGAGAGTATTGTTTCCAATGCGAACCTCAGCTACTCAAACATGACCATCTGGTCCTTGAAATACCATATTGATTCCAAGATGTCACTGTCATCTAGGAACGTTTGGATCAATGACCATAACGATATCCCCAATTGCGAAATCTCGAGTGCCCAAAAACCATTTATGGCGTACACAAAGTGTAGGAAGATACTCTTGAAGCCAACGTTTCCAAAAATGTCTTAAAAGTTCTTAAATGAAACGCCATCTTCGTTGTAGACCTCAAACAGTAACAATGTTAATATCTGGTGCACAATTACCACCAGCCAGTCAAAAGAGAAATGATTTGACGTCAAAACCGTGTTGTCTTTTGGATTCGAATTCTGATATGTCAAAGGCCTGCTGTTTATCAAGCCTTCCGCTCCAACATCTGCTATAATTAACTCTTCATCTGTGATGTCACTATTTTTCAGTGTGGCGAATAATGCTATCTTAGCACACTTAACCATTGATTCAGGAGCTCCACCAAAATGAGTGGCATTTGGCGGCAAAAAATGTTCCAGTTCATACGTTTTTCATTGGTGTTATAAATTATGGAGTCTTCATCCAGTTGTCTGTATAGATCTCGCAATTCATTCACGCAAACAACGAAATTGCTTCCGTTGTCTAAAATCATAGTGTCTTGAACACCTCTCCGACTGATACATCTATTAAATGTGTTCAAGAAAGAGTTTGTGTCCATATTGTACGAAACTTCCAAATGAACCCCGTGTCACTAAACACGTGAACACACAAAGATACCGTTTTAGTCGAACTTTCCCACGACCTTGTTTAGTAATGTATGGACCCGCGTAGTCTGAATGACTTAAACGTTAAACAGGTAGTGGTGCCATTAATTGCTTACTTGTCTTTGCTTTTACGGCGACTACATTCAGCACAAATCGTCTCCCACTTTCGAATTTCTTCTCGTGCCGATATTATCAAGAATCTGCTTGACAATGATGTCAATGTTTGGCTTGTACTGCCATGATTAACAAGCTCATGGTTACGTTTCACTATAAGCTTTGTGATGCTATGTTTTCTTGGCAGAATAATCGGATATATAACGTCATATGAAATGTAATT
>JAFMSR010000019.1:10437347-10498435 GCA_022818135.1 Saxidomus purpurata
TGACATGCAGTCCAACGTCGGAATTTTAAAGTTTTTGACAAAACTATAGAAGTAAGGACGATGGTAGGGATATCAAATACATTGGCAAAACATTCCGCATAAGTTGGGATGTCGGGAGGCAATGCAACGTGGAAGTATTCACATACCTGACAAAATCCGTCCGAAGCGACGAAATTAAAAGGACATTTTGTCCGTTGCACCTACCATGAAAGTCACGTGATTTCCCACCGTGGACATACATTCTGATACTTTGCGAAAGCATCGAACACAATACGTACTTTTGTTGTTTTCTTTTCAGGTCTACATACTGGAAAATGTGGTAAGTACCAAGACTGGCTATTTCGTGGCTCAGATTCAGCTATCTTTGTAATGTACCCTATCTTTTCTTTGTTTTTTATTATCTAACTGTTGGATTTTCTCCAGCCTTTTCTCAGTGTTCTGTAAACGAGTCAGTGCAATGTAATAATTGTTGGGCAACTCAACACTTCTCTTTCCATGGTATTCCTATTTTATACATTTTTTTCTATATACTCTATTGTTTCTTTTGCTTTTCCAACAGCAACATTTTCTTCTTGTTACAGTTCCAGTTTGTCTCATTTATATCATCTGAAACAATTGTTTGAACAATCTTATGTAGGATCTCAACATGATAAAATGGTGGCCAAAGTGATAATTTTAGTAATTGAAATAAGAACAAATAAATCCCGTGCAACGTTCTCAGCATTTATTTTGTGACATATACACAACATGATCACTGAACCTTTATGTATAAGCGACTCAGTATTGTACATGAAGCATATTCATATTATTTTGTAATACAAAAAAACATATTGGAAATGTAAAAGGTGGGATCGAATTGGCCGCTCGAGAACTGACAGGGGTATTCGACTGAAAGGAGAACAGACGATACAAACACTTTACATTTTCAAAAATCCCATTTGTTTTAATCCCAGTCGCATATAGAATCACAGACAGTATCCTACAAACGCAAAACTCAATGTTCAACGGTCCAAAATACCGCCAAAAACCGTCGCATTGAAGATTGCTACCCCCAACGTCTGAATAGAACCACAATCCGAGTCAATGCACGGCAAGCTATACACTGAAACGCAATAAAGGAATTGCCAAGTACTAAGGGCAATACTTATATCCCCGCACTCCTGAGGACAAACTGTAGGATACATATCCTAGTTAATTTACTGATCATAGATCGGCTTACCCTGACGGGAGCCCCGTCACGAGAAGTGAGACCACAATCAGTGTTCAAGTTTTGTAAGCGGAAGAAATGCCACGCCTGATAACCTCTCGGCCGATAGAATTCCATGATGTAACTAGCGACAGATAATCATTTATTATATATATTAATATTGCATTGCGAGTTACCGGAATATACTTTAAACTTTAAGTATCAATGAGATCATAGATTATTTAATAGATAACCAGTATCATAATTGTAAAATTTAATCAGTCATTAGAATAGTTACATTGTATAATAATGACGTCATCGACGCCACATAGTAACGACGTCGCATAGGATAAAATATGTCTAAATATAGAATAATATCACATATCTCCCAAGTTTTAAAAGAAAGATTGGATGTTCAAATTGATAAAATTTCAAACTTCATAATATAAATGTCATATTGTTTCCTTTTAGATGTTAAAATGTAATCTTCAGATTTCCATGAGGGAAATCGCCTTTTACGTTTTGGTTCTCTTGTATTAAGTGGTTGCTGTGTGTTTGTTTCGTTGTCACTGTCAATGTTATCAACACCCCTGCTACTTTCTTGTGTTTGTTGGTTTTTGTGCTCAAAACAATCTCTCTCTCCAGTCATCATTTATTGATTCTCGGAACAACTTGAATGTTGATGCATCTCTCACACGGATACGTCCATCTGATTGTCGTCGTACTGTTATGCTTGACCAATTTATTTTAATTACAAATGTACAACATTTGGTTTTTGTTGCATAAGCTGATGACCATTTGTTTCTTATCTGATTTCTGGTCAGCACTTTGTCTCCCGTCTTAAAGTGGTGTTTCTTGACCATTGGATGTCTGTGTTGTTTCTCCCATTTCATTTTGTATTCTCAGTCTTTCAATGTTATTTCCTTCTCCATTGTTACTTGGAAGATGACCAAGCAGTGTTCTGACATTTCTTTTCATCATAGCTTTGTATGGAGAATAGCCTGTTGCCGGATGTGGTGTAGATCTGTGACCAATAAGCATATGTTGTATTACGGAATAGTTAGAACTTTTTTCACTGTGCGCTATTTTCTCTGTTTTGTTTAACACTTTCATGAAACTTTCAGTTTCTCCATTTGCCCGTGGATGTTCAGGTGTTACTCTATGGTGGTGGAATCCCATTTCTTTGGAGAATTCGTAGAACTCCATAGAATTGAATGAAGGATCATTATCTGACTCGAATCTTTCTGGAAAACCATATGTCAAAAATAGTCCACGTAATTTCTCGCATGTTACTCTGCTGGATATGGACCTTGTTTGTTCAACTATAGATTATCTTGTTCTTTTATCAATCATAACTAAATTATAATGAACATCTGGACATGGTCCTCCAAAATCCATGGATACTGTATGTCACTCTGTCTCTGGTATCTCAGATGGCTTGACAGGTTCTTGTTTCTGCTCTATAGATGAAATTTGACAGTGGTAACATCTGGATATTGTATTTTCAACCAGACCGTTTAGATTTGGAAACCAATATTTGGCCCTCAGCATCTGCTTTGTCCTGGTTATTCCAAAATGACCCATACTGTGTGCTGCTTTGACAACAATATTCTGTAGCTTCTCAGGTATAACCATCTGTCTGTTGCATAGTATCATTCCTTTCGAACGGTAAAGATCATGTCTTACCAAACAGTATGGTTGTATTTCAGGTCGCTTCTTGTGCATTTCCCAATCATTCCGTCTCATGCGGCTTAAAACATCTTGAAGAATGTCGTTTTTTTGTTGTAGCTGCTTTTACCCGTTCAAACATTGGTCCATGTTCATTTTCAACTATCATCATGATTTTATGATCTGTGTCATCCGGTTCTGTTTCACCGAGCGGATGTCGCGATAAATAGTCCATTGGATTTGCTTCGTCCTTGCCTGGTTCATATACCAATTCAAAATCTACGTCTTACATCTCCATGATCCATTTTTCGATTCGTGGAGGTAATTTAGCACATGCTTTGTTGAACATTGGTATTAATGGCTTGTGAGACGTAACTATCTTGAACTTGGGTGCTCCTAGAAGATACATGCTTAATCTGGTGTTGGCCCATTCCACAGCCAAAGCATCTTACTCCGTTTGACTGTATCGTTTCTCTGCATGTGTCATTGACCTGCTTATGTAGTGTACAGGTTGCAATCCCTTGCTTGTCTTCTGGAACAGTCCAGCTGATAATCCTTCATTAACACTAGCTTCAGTTCGTACAATTATCTGTTTTCATGGGTTAAAGAATACCATCGTGTCGTCATTGGTTATACTGTCTTTCAGTGCCTAAAATGCCTTCTCCTCTTCAGGTCCCCAAAAGAATGGAATTTCTTTCCCTGTCAACCTCCGTAACGGTGCTGTAAGAACTGTGTACCTTGGAATGAACTTTGAGAGATACCCTATCATACATGTACTTAGGAAATTTCGAACAGCTTCTCTTGATTCCGGTGCCTTAATTTCTTTGACTGCTTTGACTTTATCATAAGTAGGTTTTAATCCCTCGCTTGTGAATCTGTAGCCATAACATTCCAAGTCTTTTACTACAAATTGACATTTCTGTTCGTTGAATGTTATACCAAAATCATTTGCTCGTTGTGGTACTATTTCAAGTGTTTTATTATGCTCTTCTGTATTTATGCCGCGAATCAGTAAGTCATCTCTCTGGTTTAAGCAGTAAGGAATATCCCCAAATATTCGGAACATAGCTTCGTCGAACAAAAAAACATAAATAATATCAAACAGGGAATGCCACGTACCAAAAACGCAGCCTCTCCAAAAAAGAGCCCCACAGTACCCAGAAGTGCACACCACCAACACACACACACACACACATACACACACAACACACACACACAATCATGTACACACACACACAAGTCCTGTGACGATTTTGCCCCCAAAATCAGTCTCTTAGGTCTCATGTTTCCCCATGGAGTACTAAATGTAGCTATTGATCTTGAATCTGGGTGCAATATGAGCTGATGATATCCCTGTTTCAAGTCCATTTTTGAGAATATTTTACACTTGTGAAACTTATAAGTAAAATCCTCAACCACTGGCGCTTGTAAGATTCTGTTTCGTTCCATGTATTTGTTAGGAATTCGAAGATCAACACTTGCTCGTATCATGTGTGGTTCAAGTTGCTCTCGGTCTATATTTAAATATCTTTGTTTGGTTGGACGACAAGTAGAGAACATCATGTCACAGGATCTCCAGGCTCCAGCTTTTCAAAAATTATCCTTCTATACACTCATCTAACCATCTTTGTAGTGGTTCCAGAAGATAATATGGTACAGGTCGTGGTTTCTGTGTAACTGGTACAGCATCTGGTTTCATCGAAAATTTCACCAGAATGTCTTCTTTGTTTTTCTTGTCTTCGATTTTACCGATTCCTTTGAAAATATCTTCATGTTTCTTGACTATCTCGTCGATATTTGTCATTTCTTGTACATGTGTACACTGAAAATTGACTTTGAATCATTCTTATATTAAAAGCGTAGTTCGTTTCTCTCTTTGAATGAACCATCAGCTCTTATTTTCATCATCCCTAAATAATATAGAGAACTTTTGCTAATTAATGGGTGAGAGTGTGTCTTTCCCTTGATGACAATAAACTTTGTATCTAATCCTCGTGTTCTGTTACTGACAATAGCCCTAAATTCACCTAGTACAGGTAGTTTGTTCTGGAGAGTGCTTAGTTTCGCTTTGCATTCCTTTAGTGTAATTTCATTGTTAGACTTACGTTTAAAATTGCGATATTGGTCCTCATCCATCACATTCACAGCTGCTCCACTATCTGGTTCAATTTGAAGAATGACATCGTTAACTGCTACTGCTATAGTTTTGACATGATCTTTAATCTTGCTGATTTAAATATTGCTAACTGAAAGGTATTGTACTGTATCATTCAATGATTCTGTATCTTCATCACTGTCCTGTTCAGTATCTCTATCATTGCTTGTATCCCTGACTTCTCTTGCACCTCTGTGTGGTCTAAGTTGATTTCTGTCTGAAATATGTCTCCGTTATATGATCTGCCAGACTTGCGCAGGTATTACACTTTTTACCATAAGCTGGACATTGTTCTTTTTGAAAAGGATGTTTCCTATCACAAAATTTACAAATCTTACTTGTACGTTCATTTTCATCTCTTGTAACTACATTGTACAGGTCTCTTTTTCTGCTTTATCCTCGCAATATCTCTTTCCTGATGGCTCATTGCTTCAATTTGAATTGAAGTGTCCTCTTGAATTTGAACTTCACTCAAAGCCTCTTGAAGAGTCCATTTCTTATGAATAACTTTGCGCATAATGTCCGAGTTGCTACACATGTAGTTGTTTGCATTATGTGTTCTAGAATACGGTCATCCATATCTGGAAATTTGCATGCTAATGCCTTTTCTCTTAAGCGCGTTGCGTATTCAACACTAAGTGGTCGCATTTTAAAAAATACATATCTGCAGTAATGTTTATTTTTCTTCGGCGAAAAATAATCAGTAAGCTTACTTTTCAGCTTCTCATACTTTTTTTCAACCGCTGGATCTGGCAAACTTCTACTAAGCCTCTTCAGTTCTCTCCCGCCGTAGATAAGTACAAAAATGTATTGCATCCGCCATGTCATAATCATCTTGAATTCGTAAATATCTTAGCTACCTCTAAAAATCATTTAACCATTCATCCCAAGATTCGCCCGTTGCTATGTGGTCTGCATTGTCCACTCTAAATGGTAGTTTATCATATCTTCTGTTTCCGTCGCTCATTATGCTTCTGACTATATCAAGCCTTTAATGACTATCTAAATCGTCCAGTATTTTACTCTCGTCGCCAATGTTAAATGTTACATCCTTCAGTATTTAATAAATAACCAGTATCATAATTGTAAACTTTAATCAGTCATCAGAATAGTAATAATAATGACGTCGTCAACGTCGCATAGTAACGATGTCGCATAGTATAAAATATGTCAAAATATAGAACAATATCACAGAGATGAATATATAACTTGACTTTTCCAGGACGCTAATCAAAGACAAGGTAACAAGAAACCTTACATTATAGCCTATCACAATAACAAGTACTTTAAACAGTTTTGAAACCAAAGAGCACCAAGTGTCTATCTCTGATATTAGATAAAAGCCACATCCACGAGCACATGCATCAAACGGAAAAAGAGTTACAAACACACGGATAATACACGTTATACTATATCATATCCGCTTGGAATAAACCTCAATGTTCGTGGTTAACATTCAGTGTCACTTATGCGTCCATTGGCTCGTGGAAACATATCCGCACTGTGGTGCTCCGGCATCTCCTGATACAGCTTATACATTATAACAGCATCCTGTAATTTAACAAACTTCAAACACCAGTAACTATTAAAACTAACTACATCTAGTACAAATATAAACAAACGTTAATGAGGAATGTAGAAGAACATACACCATTAATTACTCTTAAACAACTTGTACATGTACAATGTAACAAATACTTTATTCTGGGTAAGGCGGGTGTGTAGTTTTTTGTGTATACTCGGCGTGTCGATACTTGACTGAAAAGATTGCACGAGGATCTGTCTGTTTATATAGTGGCAGTTGGACCGTTCAACCAACTTAATCCCGAGCTAATATACAATCGCAGTGGTAAAACCGGGAAACAGCACGGTGTAAGTAAAGTAACAATAAAATCCGAGGGTAACAGCTTGCCAAGTAACGGACTATAGTACGACAATACATACATTAACCGATAAACAATTATTTCTCCTTAAATAAATCAAATTATTTTATGCGGAAAATAATTTGTATTATTTACCAAATATGGACAAAATTTAAACATTAACCCTAACTCAAATATGAAGTAATTTACCCTTACTTTAGTAAAGAAAAATAATTTTAATGTTTTACATTGCTGCATAAAAATAATTTATCTTTAACGTTCAGTGTTCATGCTTGTGACCATTTTTAAATTCAGGGGTCCTACACTGTAGTATGTAAGTTCCGCATAAGATTCTGTAACATTAAAAACGCAACAAGACTATATATTTGTAACTCAAATGCATAATATATTTATTCAGTCATACTGTTTGTTGTTATAGTTGCCACATGCATACACTTGCTTGCGCCCATATGTACATAGTTTCTGCACATACTACATTTTTGTACTAGTTTGTCTTTCGTCAGTTTTATTTATAAGTCTATGAAATTGTATGTTCATTATATATTTTTCAGTTTAACAATTATAAGAAAAATCACTTTTGTAAGTGTGTGGGGTCCTCGTTTGCAATAAGATATGGTTATTGTCATGTTATTTTATATATATAGTATAAAAAAAACAAAAGCACGGTACATGAGTTAATCAAATCATTATTATCAAAGCGGTTTCGCTTTTTCTGGCAAATATGGCGTCAAAATATGTGTGATTGATTAGCATTTCAACGTACACAACAAACGTCAATATTAATGACGTCAGTTACATGTATACTGTTCAGTCTAAAAATAGAACGTCAATTAACGCTATTCAATTTTGGTTCAAAAACGCTTATATTGTCCTCTAGATAACCTAGCTGCAACGTTAATGCTAGGAAATTTATAAAATGGATAAATATGAAATGTTGGGTCTCTTTTGGCGCATATTTATATATATAGTCAAAAGCAAAAACACAGTCCATGAGTTAATAAAATCATTATTTGCCAACCGGTTTCGCTTTTTCTGCTCATCGGGGCAAATATGGCGTCAAAAATATATAGTTATAAGCATCAGCAGCAGCAGAGTAGCAGCAGTACTACATGTACCAATAGTAGTGTTCATAATTCAATTATAATTTGTGCCAAGATTCAAAATGAAATTAGTCTTGAGAGCAACGATGTTTGGCTTCAAACATATATTTTGCAAATTAATAAGCTAAATTTGACTGAGTATACTAATCATCGCTTTTAAACAGGAAACATACGATGATATCATAATTATACTATTGTATTTGATACTGATTTCTCTGGATTTGAATTGAAATTCACCCGTCCTCACGTATCATATGGCATCACCTTTTTGGTTCGGAATGTTTATTGATCTAAAGTTCACTCCTTTGATTGTCCGAGTAGGACTACATGTACATGTATATGAAACTATGGTTATATGGTTCCGATAAACTGATTTGATACAACACAGATATAAACAATTACACTTGTCTCATGAATAATAATGATTAGTTTAAATGTGTGGTTTCCAAAGGAATAATATATCTTTTTCCTTTACAGTATTTCTTTGATATATGAAAGAAGAAAAACACACTGAAATAAAAACAACCTTTACCTTTTAAAGCCGGCGCTTTTCCAACGGCGTTGTTTATTTCAGACTTCGCAGTTGTCTTGGTTTTTGTATCGGTCATTTGCGAAGATTATCCGCGTAGAACTGTGGTTGACCTGTTCAAGGTCCCGAGCTTTTTGGCAGAAGTGACCAAACTTTGCAGTTGCTCGTCACATACAAAGTTAATCCGTTTTATATCTGTTGATTTTATCTGAGATACTGCTTGCTGAATTTCAGAAAGCTTCGGTTTACACTCTATATTATTGACGAACAATACGTTGTCTTGACTCATCTCAAACAATATAATTAAAATAATAGAAGCAAATTTACAAAAACAAATCACGAATGTTAACCAAAAATACTTTAAAATTGCATTGATTTCAAAAAGCGTTTGCAACACTTAATGTCATTTGAGATGCATATTTTCATGTATGAATATCGCATGATAATATTATTGTTACATGTATCGGAAAATTCTACATTTGTAATTTTATGATCAACGTAAAAAAGCTGTTCAGCCATAGTTTTATGTATGTTGCATATGTTCATGACTGTATAAAAATGTAAATAGGCTTCATAATTATAAAGTCCACTCAAATAAAATCACATAAAAATTGTATGTAAAGATATAATTCTTTCCACAAAATACAAAACAAATAAAAAATATCGACAGAGATTCGATCACAATCCTCACCGATCTTTGATTCACCCTTTAACATCGGTGTGACCTTTAAATTTATAGACATTAAAGACGTATTTGAAGAAGCTCAATTGTTCAGCAAATTATGTGGACAAGGAGTCTTAATACCATAGCGTTATAAGGGATCACTTAAAAGTAGTGTCCTTAAAAATTAAGATATCTATTTTTTTCCATTCTGGGGTCAAATCTTCTGACATACCGGGTTTATACATGTATGTACAGGATCTTGTTGAAAAAGCGTAAAATAACTATTTGCAAAAGGAGAGATATTGATGCAAATTACTTTAAGTGAACTATAATGTTTCAGTTTGCCATGGTCACTAGAACATTTGTTGAGAAGCGCAATTTATAGGAAAACTATTCAAAGCAGCGACTGAAATAAATATAAAATTTTAAAGACAACTTATTTGCATCAGCACATTTATACCTTAATGTTTTGTTTTTAATGGATTGTTCTAACGTCGTAATTTGGGTAATTATATACTTTGAAATAGAGGTGACTAGCAGAGCTATGATCTAAAAAAGTCATACGTTAAAGTATTATCACACGACTTTGTAGTTGTCGCCTTGATCGGAGCACAGGTGTTTATTGTTTAATGACCTCTGGGAAGGAATGGGAATACATACAGTATGCTAAGAATGCATTTTTTTATTCTGACATAAAATCTTATAGAGATGGATATTTTAATATAAATAGTTGTTTTCAGCCGAATGCACGTTGCTAAACGATAATCACTTGCAGTATCAATGTCCTATCTTGCATTTGTTGAAAAAAAACCCACTGGTTTGCATGTAGAACAAACAAATGGATTCAAAACAAAGCACTTCAATTTCAAATGTGGAACCTTAATCTTGACTCAGACTATCGTTTTTTTCAATAAGTCATGTTATGATAAAGTTCTATATTCACGCGCTAAAACACATGCTTAAGGGTAAATTAACATTTTATCATACAATACGATTAGGCACAGTAGAGAAGATGCTAAAGATGAATATTCATGTACCGGGCGGTTTTCTCTTAAAACATAACATTAAAGTTTCAATTGATATGTAAGAAAAATAATCTACGGCCTGCTACGGAAGACTGGGTTGTTCCGACCACACGGAAAGCTCTTATCCCCCGCTTTGCCTCTGGTCTGGACAACAAAGTACTCCTTAGAAGGCCATGTATAATCAATATATTATGCAAGAAATATGATATCAGGAGCCTTTTATTATTATATTATTATAGTTAAAAACAAAAATATGTAGTCGTGTGTTGGTCAAAATAAACCTGAATATTTTTTATTTATGTACATCAATTGTACATGCATGTACCTGAACAAATACTTATCATCATATCAGCTACCATAGATCTATTCAATTGCCAATGTGAAATCCAACTACATTTAGCGTGGTAAATCAAAATAACAAGTATAATAAGTTGTAAAGTTTGGAGTTAGGATATGTGTAATGCCTTGTGTGTTATACATGTATGTCATGTTACTTCCTTGTTTGAACCTTAAATCTCTGAATCTATATTGTCTTACAAATGCCATGATCCCTTTGGACTTATAAATCACTCATATCATATACAATACAAAGATTGATGTTGTACATGTACCGACTGTGACTTTTACAACTTCTAAGTTGTTTCTATATCGGAAAATAAAATGTAAATTATAAATTTAGCGCACTATTTTTATATGATATAATAGGTGAAAGACTTATTGATAGGCGTAACACATTTTTGCGTTGAATAGAAGTCAGCATAAACATTCTTGCATGTGTATGCATGTTATATATGGTTTTAAAATCTGATGTTAGCTAGCTACATGTACCGTAACATGTTGATATATTTGTATATGTAAGAGGCGTACTACAAACAAAATTAAATGCTATAACACAAAACAACGTTAATTTCAATTGAACTCCTATTTCATTTTGAATTTCACAGGAGTTGCAAAATTGTGTGACGATTAGTGTCATTGCTTTCATTTCATGGAATAGCCTTTGTGTATCAGCTTTCAAAACTATTATATCGAGTCATTAGGTAGATGGCAAATAAAGAAGCTATAACGCTGTAAAATAATGTTACTATTAGTGGCATTGCTTTCATTTCATGTATCAACTTTCGAAACTTTTATATAATTATTAAGTCAATACTTTAAAGCTATTGTGCCTAATTTGTCGTGATATATCAACTACATCGTCTTGCGGCCCTTTCATCATAGTGTTACTCAAGCAACGATTTTGACATCATTTTACACTTTTACACTATAATTAATATTAATGTTGATGAAGTAGAATAATTTAATGATATTATGTCCATTAATGTAAGTTAAAGCAAAAATCCCAACATGCCTATTTAATCAACTTTCAAGGAGCTGTGAATTAAACATTCCTGAAAAACTAAAACCAGTTATCGGAAATGCTTCATATACTATGCACATAAACATTTCTCCGTGTTGATCTTATACAGATGTTTCTCTTTGTTAAGTAAGAGAGTGTACAAAGCTATTTTGACCAAGATTTAGTAAAATTAAGCAATTCAAGTGCTGTTACAGTTTCGTTCCTCAACTGAATAGACTGGTTTTTTAAGTTCTGTGAAGATTTAACGCCCATATATATTTTACCAACCCATGGTGATGCTTGAAAGTAAAATGATTAGGTGAATACTGCCTTTTGTACATCACGGAACGGTTATTTTTGCCAGAAAACTGAGGTGCATAACTCGTTTCATCCTGGAGCAATGTGACTGGTTATACAGATTGGCTGAGATATTGTAACGATAAACATTCTGGCCCCATTCGGTGATGACTTGATAACAACTATTTAACCTATATAGCACACAATCAATGTATAAACATCCCATCCAATCCACGAAATCACAGTACTGTACAATGCTCGGTATAGAGAATACCGTTTACAAACCACAATCACTCAGACCTTTCAAAAGTTTGTGTGCTGTTTTGACACACATTTATAGTCATTATAGTCATGACAGAGCTTATAAAAAGAAGTATGGCGTTCTTTTTTAAAGGCAGCTATCAAATATACAATATGAAATTGACGAACTCCTTTATTAAACCAGGTGGGTTGGGCATAGACTGCAGCCCTATCCTAGTTGGATAGCTTATTCACATTGTACCTTTTCATTTGTTTCATTTTACATTGAAAACATTTAAACTACGGCTTTTTAATGCACTCATGTTTAAACATTTTTGTGAGTATCTTAATTCGAATGTTTTGCTACTCTTAAAGCACCACATTCAAAATGTTCTCTTTAACTGAGTTTGAATTATTTTCATGAGAACTGAAGGTTTGATAGACACATGCTGTTATGTGTATTTTTAGTTTGGGGTAACCCCGTTAATTGTCCGCGTCGTAAACGTAGCAAGGGTCGGGGAAATATTGTTTTTGTATTTTTGTTATGCATTTATGTGATGTAGAGGGATCGGATACTTTATATCCTTTAATTGTAGATTTCAGTTATATTTTAGTTGTTAGATATGTATACGAAATTGTGTTTTTCACATGTGACAGGTGTTTTTGATTGACACAAAGTACGATTAAATGTCAGTAATGTACCTCTTAATCATTTCACTTACGTACAATTTGTTCCTCTTTTACATGTTCAAGTGATACCCTGTAGATTTGTTGATTTGAAATTGGAGCTTATCTAGTTAAACCGCTGTTTATTAAATGCGTTAAAATACCACTTAGTATAGCGAACTAGGAATGTCGCAGTGGAAACACGCTAGCCTATCAATTATATGGGTCAACGGGTCGACGCCGTCCTACCTTTAAGTAAATGTATCAATATTTGTTACATACTGTCATGGCAAAGTACATAATTCAATCGGTATAGCACGAGACTTGTAATCTCGGGGTTGCTGGTTCGATTCCCGGGGCCGACCAACTAAAATTACTAACAGTCTTTCGGGTAAGACTCAAAAGTCGAGGTTCCATGTATGGGTGCTATACACCTGGCATATATAAGAACCAGGGGTGTCTCTGGAATTGGGACGTCATTTGTATCTTGCACTATCCTCCGAAACCTAAACTAACTAACCGCTTCTTGGGGCGTTGGTCATATGGGAAACCGTTACCAAAAATAAAACTCTAATATACCTCTAATATATGTGTTACCCTTATCATTTATTTGGTAGCATATTTAACATATGTGATATAATTATATGCCATACACAAAGGAAGCAATGTCTATTTACCTTGAAAATGGAAATTATAGTGCGTATGTTGCTTACGATAACATATCTCGTAGCGTATATATTATTTATTAAAGAGATCGGTAGACGTCTACTATTAATCATTAAAACGTGTTTAATTATGAAGTTTTCGAGATAAGTTATAATGCGTGACATTTTATTACAAACACCTACTATATTCAGTTGTAAAGGCAAACAAGCATTTGTATCGAAACAACATCCACACAATACGAGATATATCATGTGGACAAATATTGTTTATACCTTAACATATTAGCCACTTAAGTCTCAGGAATGTCAGGATAAGACTGAATTTTTCCTCCGACCTAGATTACAGCGTACTTCATAACTCAATTTGCAAACACATACCCTGTTATAAAAATTTCCGTTTAAGCGGTCCAGTGCACAATTTATAAAACCTAATTAAAAAAGTATATACTTGTCACTAAATATCGTGGAGGAAGAAATTATTATAAAACACCCTGTAAGAGTACATAGTATGTTTAACCCTCCACATTCACAAGTTATATATAAGTGTACAGATGCATGCCATTTTAAGTTACTTGTCTAGACATACTCAATGTTGATTTATAGAAACTTTTTTTTTTCTGTTAAAATCACAATTTACATTGGTTATTAAAAGAAGTCGTTGTATTTCAACGAATAAACGTCGTTTCACCGTCACAGTATCACTGTAGTGTCCTTACTAATCAATATTACAGTTTTCCATTCTTAATTTTGAAGTATTGATATACGGATTTCACGACGGACGCGCTACAGATATACAATGCACATGTATAAGAGGCTCTTGCCGTAAGATAAAAACCCGACAAGGGAGAAAATCTAAATGGGCTTATTGAACAAGATTAGTACCAGTTATCCAAAATGTACCTTATTTCCGTTAGATGTTGTTTATATGTATGAAAAGTGTATTTGATAGAGACTGAAAGATAAGATGCATATTATTATTTATTAAGGACATCACAGGGTCGGCTTTAAGTCCCAGAACCACATCTACAAGTAGCTATCATTTTACCTTGAAAGATGTTTTTCCAGCAGAAATGACCATTATTTGTACTAAAACATTCGTTTTATTTCTGGAATCGAAAAGTTCATGTTAGAAATATTACGCAGTACTTTTTAAAAAGATATTCTGACAACTTTTTCTCACGACGAAACGAATTGAAAACGAAAGAAAGGCATATGTCAACAATGTTTTAACATGTTAACATTGTGTTATCATTATCCTGTCAGTAAATTAATTTTACTATATCAGTAAATTCTAAAATATCCTTGGACTTTAAAATACACATATGTACAAACTTATTCCTGACATGCATGACCTATATGGTTTAAGTGAAAATGATTATTTGAAAACGGGAAAAAAACGAGCTATACTCATAAAACGATATAGTGCTTATAGCATAAATATGAGTTACATATTGGTTGCTGAAGAACGTTACCATAAAACATGTACATTTTACCGTCATGTTCGAGTACTCTTGCAGTCACAATGTTCCATCTTCCATTTGTTGAAACTAATTACTGGTATTAGTACAAACATATGGATTCGAGATAAAACACTACAATTTCACAAGTGATACGTTTATCTAGATTAATACTAGTTTTTTCAATACTTCATGTAATGATCAAGCTCTATATTTGAACGCTTAAACACATGCGTAAGGGTAAAGTAACATATATACTAGGCGCTGTGGAGAAGACGAATATTCATGTAACGATTTAAATATAATAAGCGGTTTTTTCTTAAATTAAAGTTAAAAATGGTGTGCAAGAAAAATAATCTTCCACGGCCTGCTATGGAGGACTGGGTTGTTCCGACCGCATCCCCCTCTTGCCTCTGATCGGGACAACCAAGTACTCCTTAGAAAGCCATGTATAATCAATATATTCTGCCAGATAATAAGATATCAGGAGCCTTTTATTATGATGGTTAAACACAAAAATCTGCAGTCATGTGTTGTTCAAAATTAACCTTTATACATGTATTCATTATTTACGAACATCAATTATACATACCTGGACGAAAACTTCTTATCTTATAAACTACCATAGATCTATTCAATTGCCAATTTGAAATTTTACTACATTTAGCGTGGTAAATCAAAATAACAAGTATAATAGTTTGAAGTCAATGATATGAATAAGCCTTGTGTGATACATGTCATGTTATTTCCTTGTTTGAACCTTAAATTTCTTAATCTATATTGTCTCACAAATGCCATGATCACTTTGGACTTATAAATCACTCGTATCATATACAATACCAAGAAAGATGTTGCACATGTACCGACGCAACTTACTGTGATTGTTTATAACTTCTCCTTAGTTTTTATATCGGAAATATGAAAATGTAAATTATGAATTTAGCGCAGTATTTTCATATAATGTAAAAAAGAATGACTTACAGATAGCTGTACATGAACATGTAACACTTTTTTGCGTAGTGAGCATGTACATGTTGTACTTGCATGTGTGTGCATGTAATATATGGTTATAAAATCTGACGTTAGCTAGCTACTGCTACGTGTTGATACATGTAAGAGACCTACATGTACTACCAAAACTATTAAATGCTATTATACAAAGCAACGTTAATTTCAATTGAAATCCTATTTCATTTTGAATTTCGCAACCGTTGTAGAATTATCTGATAAGTGGTGTTATTTCTTTCATTTCATAGAACAGCCTTTATGTTTCGGCTTTAAAAACTAGTATATCAAGTCAATAATTAAATGGCAAATTGAAAAAGCTTTAGTGCCTAATTTGTCGTGATACCAACTTCATTGTATTGCAGCCATTTCATCATAGTGTTACTTAATCAACGATTTAGATCTAATTTTACACGTTTACACTTTAATGGATACATTTTTTTATTACATCGATAAAGTACATTTGTAGAACAATTTAAAGATATTATGTCCATTAACGCAAACACAATTAAAGCAAGAATCCCGACAAGGCTATACTTAGAGTGATTTTTTAAACTAAATTTCAAAATGTTTATATATAAATGAGCTGATAAATGTATCCCTTGAATACTCCGGTGTTTGTATCATAATTGGTAGTTTTGCAGATTTGGATTGATTTATGTCACAGTCAAACATCTGTTTTTATTTGACAAAACTGTCTGTTATAATTGCCAAAATATCGGATTTGTTCTTGTTTTACAAATGTCTTGCGGCATCGCACAACTTATACTGAAAGAAACTATATAGGATAAAATAAAATTGTATAACATTTGTAAATAGTATAGTTAGACCAAAGTAAAACAATAGCGTAGTGTGAGGTAATTCAGCGTTCATTAATGCTATCAGAGGAATTAAATTTCTTGACATACAAAATTATGAGCTGCTCAAACTGGCTGTACTACATGCTGTAAACCCTGCCCACATACGGAAAACGAAAGATTCGTTTTTGGGGACTTACCGGTAGTCGACACACCAATGTTGGGGAAGTTGGACTGCTCCAAACTGATAGAGTTTGCAAATTTTGGTTTCTTCATTATAATGGTAAGAGATAGAATTACAGAAACTGACGTATAATTAGCAATAGAAGTGCACAAACAGCACACGCCATTGTTTTAGTGAGAGCATATATCAACATCGATAAACATAACGATAGCTTTGATACTGTAATAAATTAGATAATAAAGTATCGTATAATTCTTCATGATCAGCATAGGCTGTGTGACAGTTAGATAAGGAAAGATTTAGGTAAAAAGAGATATTTAGGAGATCTTATTAAACTGCAAACAAAATTAGAATATTCAAACAAGCAAGAATAGCTTGTTCAAACAAGCTAGAATAGCTTGTAAAACCAATATAGAAAGCATCTGGTACTTGCTAGGTTCATAAATTATTTTCTGGTCCAAGTTGTCAAAACACCCTATGACAGGTTTAATGCAGGAAACCAAATAAGCACCTTTGAAGCGTCCTCCTGTGTAAAATTTATTGCTGGTGAAATTGAGTTCGCAGGCGCTTTTTAAAAGCAATATTTATTTGGTTCATCGGACACTTAGCACTGTATTGTCATCGGATTCCTCTGTAGGTTGAAAGCAACGCCTGCTGAAAATAAATATTTTTTTGAAATGTGAATGGGCTTTATCATTTAAATAGTGTGAAAACGAAATAAAAAAGCATATAGAACAAAAGGCGTATACAATAAACTCCGCTTATAACAAACTGCTCGGGACCTGTCAAATGTATTCCTAATACAATTATTTCTGCAGACCCTTATATCCGTATATCGAACAAATTTCTTACATTCAATGACCATGTATATATATATCGAACCAAATATATAACAAACAGTATTTTTAAAGCCAATTGTTATGAATTTTGTACCAACAAGTATGTTCTTTTTTATTTACCAACCTCCTATTGAAGAGTTATACAAATATAAAGCTGTTACTTTTCGCTCAGTTTTAAAACACATTATGTGAATTTGTTTACCCTCAATACAAATGTGGTAGGGCAAGAATATTTTTTCAATTGCTATATTTGGAGCCATAAATGTGACAACGACCTGATCAAACAAGACCGTATGGGATCTATCCCAGCTAATCTCATTCCAGGTGTGCACACATACATTAAAGAGTGACGCAGTGTGCCTTTTCATACCTGGTTATATACTATATACATATCAATTGTTTGCGAAACACAGTGTGTAAACAGTCTTTTAAACAATTATCACAATATATGTTAACCGTTTATCTTTATAAAACTGCTTTACAAGTCCTTAATTTCAGCGAATTTTGATGCGTACATGAATAATGTAATGTTATCTGCCTATCTAAAATATTTGTCTGCAGAAACGCAAATTGATTAGGACATACATTTGTAAGCGGCCCTAGCATCCATTCAAATTTCCCGGAACGGCGGCGATGACATATTTGTTATTCGATATATACGATAACATTAAAGAACATTTTTTCATTTTTGGGCCAGAAAATATTACTCCCTATATATGAAGATTCGTTATAACCGGTGTATGTTATAATCGTATATTTTTACATTAAGCTAAGAGGGAAAAAATCGGGACATAAAATAGTGCTAAAATGCTATGTCTCTGTTTTGATTGTTATTAGTAGCATGCATAAAACACAGAACTCACGATACTCTGCCTGATTTGATATTTCTTTGATTATAAAATAACTGACTCTGACGAAATAAAAAAGATTGGTAAATTCATTTTAGACGATTAGCTTATTACGTGTTGATACTTTTGAAATCCATAAATTGACTTGTTTAATGCAAATTTCTTATGAAGAGATTGAATTGTTTGATACGTGAATGTACATTTGTAATCCTGTTAGATTTATGATATACATGTAGCAATAATAACCTGTTATGATTTTCGTTTGGTTAAATATTTTAATTTCTTACTTTAATGAAAGTCCCTGAAGCCCTTTGTGGTAGATTTACATGTAGTTTATTTTTTTACAAAACATGTCTTACTATAGAAAATGATTATTTGCATGACAAAACATTCCTAATGTTGCATTTTATATAATGCAGTATATTTTCAATGATATTTCAAAAAGTAAGAAGCGTCAGACAACGCTATTTAGTGAAGAAGCAAAAAATATATGAAGGATGGTATACGTCAACATTATTAAAGAACGAAATAGAAAATAGTTTTATTATAATTATGACAGCAAATTTACAAGTTTATATACTTCATGGACACAATTACAATTTCAAGGTAGGCCTACTTTATCATTAGTGTATCAAACTAATTGATATGTCATTAGTATTAGAAAACTTATACAGATGAACATTTACTTATTGCTTTAATTTGTTTAAGCCATCAACTTTCATCACGTGAAATTCTCGATAAATATTCGATCGATAAAATCAAAAGAACTAAGCTGTGTTCGAGACATAATTGTACACGGAAAAATAAAACACATTTATAACAGGTTTGTTTTGGTGTAGTTTAGTTTAAACATAGTTTATTGCCATAAATCAGCAAATGGTTTGAGCCACAAGTGCTTGCCACTTATAAGATGGCTCTCCCCAATACAATACAATTACAGAAGTAAATTAAGGCTACAGAACAGTTACACGTAGGTTCATTTTAACCAACAATTTTAGTAACTTAAGTACTAGAAGCAACTCCATGTGCTTGTGTGTGTGTGTGTGTGTGTGTGTATGCTCGTTCCAAGTTCGTGGTCGCCAAAAGATATATATTTTTATATATTTATATATTTATATAAAAACAACAACAAAAAACGCAAAAAAAAAACAAACAAAAAAACACGCTAATTTGCAAATCTAGCTGTGTCTTGTATGAATTTTTGAACTGCAGAAAAGATATTTAAGTTTTCTTCATCCGAAAGTACTTCTCTTCCATAAAGCAAGGTATTTACATTTAAGGGATGATACTGACGTGTTGCTCTGAAAAGAATGATTCTTTGTTGTAAAAACAATGAACATTTGAAAAAATAGTGATCTACATCCTCAATTCCACCTTGACAGTTACAGTTTTCATCATTACTTAAGTGATTTTTAAACAGATGTGCTTTTAAATTACTGCAGCCGTTTCTTAAGCGTGCGTGATGGATAGCCAAGAACCTTGGCCCTTTGAAGTAGTATGTTGGAATAACATTTGCCCGAAATAAGTTGCTTTTGAGCGAGTTCTTGAAACTATACAATGACGGGGAATTTCTTATTTCTTCAGGTATAGTATTCCATACATTAACACTGGATGGTACGAACGAGTTTAGAAAAAGCGTTGTTCTTCCTACCATAACCGTATACATGTAATCTTGGGCATTTCTTAAATTATAATTATTACTTTCACCAACAACTCTAGGGAATATTGTAGCAAATTGTTCCGGCAACAAACCGTTTTTTAGTTTGTACATAATAACTAACTTCTGAAATTTTCGTCTGTCGCTTAAGGATATCCAACCGATTTCTTCGATTAAATGTTGTATAGAAACTGACCGAGTTAATCCGGTGACAACACGTGCTGCCTCGAGTTGTAATTTTTCTAACCTATTTTTATCAAATTCAGTGCAATTGTCCCATACTACGGCGGCATATTCTAATAATGGCCTCATATACGAGAGATAAATCTGATTTAATGTTTTTCTATTTATCTTGAATTTTAGCGCTCTCATAAGATTTAATACTTTTGAAGCCGATTTGAAAATAGCATCTATATGTTTATGCCATTTACCGTCATTACTAAAGGTTACACCTAAATGTTTGTGGTGATCTGTAAACTGTAACTGATGTCCACCAAAATGTAATACTGGACAATTTTGATCTCTGGTGGTACAAAAAAATAGTGCTTCTGTCTTATTGGGATTAAATGTGACCAACCACCTTTTTGACCATTCAGATATGATACACAGATCGTGGTTTAGTATTCCCTCCAAGTCGCCAACATTGGCTGTTGTTTGAGATAATGACGTATCATCTGCAAATAACCTAGTTATACTTAGTAAGTTGTCAGCTATATCGTTCACATAGACTAGAAAAAACAAGGGCCCAAGGATCGAACCTTGTGGGACACCAGCGTTAATACTTTGACTAGTTGATATACTAGAACCTACTATTACATTTTGAGTCCTACCAGAAAGATAATTTTCGATCCATCTTAATAAAGTTCCATCTATTCCATTTTGTTTCAACTTGAACATGAGGCCTTTATGCCAGACTCGGTCAAATGCTTTAGAAATATCACAAAAGATCATACACATGTATTGTTTAGAATCTAGAGTTTGACATATTTGATGATAAATTTCTATGAGTTGGTAAACGCTGGAGTAATTTGGCCTAAAGCCACATTGGTTACGAAATATTAGGTTGTTAACATGTAAATGATTATGAACATGTTTATAAATAACTCTTTCCATCACCTTTCCTAGACAGCTTAAGAGAGATATCGGTCTATAATTGTTTGGAATGTCGGCCTTGCCTTTTTTGAATAGTGGAATAACCTGTGCGGTTTTCCATCCTGATGGAAAAACACCTTCTTGAATTGACCTGTTATAAATAACAGTTAAAGGTTTAGGAATAGTTCTTGCAATTGATTTTAACATTCTGTGACTAATACTATCCGGACCACTAGCTTTATTTACATCAAGATTTTTCAAAACATCAGTGACTTCAAGTTCTGATATGTGTATATCTTCAAGATTGACATTAGTTTTACTTTCTAATCCAGGAAGAACTGCATTTGAATCATCAATATTAGATACAGAAGAAAAAAAAGTATTTAAACATTCTGCTTTCTCTAAATCTGTAACCGAATATTTTACATCTCCATTTGAAAGTGATGTGATTAAGGGCGGTATAGTCTGAGACTTTTTACTTTTATTTTCTTTTACGAGATACTTAACCAGTTTCCAATATTTTCGTTTATCATTTTGCTGTGTGTCTACTAAAGAATCTTCAATAGTGTTGTAAAATTTCAGTTTGGCATGTTTTAAATAATTATTAACCCTATTTCTTATCTTCTTATAATCATTCCTGTCTGCTGAACTCTTTGAGTTTAAAGCTTTTTTTATTATCTTGTCTCTTTTCTTTATCAATTTCCTTAATTCAGAATCAAACCAAGGTTTGTCATTTGGCCGTATCAAAACCTTTTTATTACAGTGGCGCCCCCGTGGGTTTTTTCCTCGTGCACACGGTTTCATTCGCGTGCAACACGAACGGCACACGCTTCACGGTTCACGCTCGATTAACCGTGTAGCCAATCAGAACTATGAATAAAACGTGTATCGTGCAGAACCGGGTTTAACCGTGCAGCCAATCAAATAAGCACACTAACCGTGTAGCCAATAAACATCGAGATGATTTAGCCGGACATTTTAGATAGATGTCTGACAACGTTTTATATATTTGACAAGTATGCCGAACAAAATGCCTTTGTGAATTGGTAAGTGCTTCCGCAAATATATTCCTAATCTGTTACCATCTGTCTTTCAAAACAGAATAAAACCAAGTGATGACATTGCTAAATTTTTATATAAGGCTACACGGTATCTAGTCACCTGGTCACCTCGTACCGTAGTCAATTTGTACTCTATTTAGTCAACACGTACCTTGGGACAATTGCATAGAAAGTTAAGTCTGTGTATAAGGAATATTTTTTAAATTTCATTTAGATTTTAAATGATAATTCTTATAACTAGAATTTTTTTTAAATGCTGTTATTTCGTTTCTTATAAAATTTATCCAAGCGATAAAACTTTTTGGCATTCTTGTAGCCTAATCAATTTGGCATTTCTATGTGACCCTTTTTCACAGATCTGATATTATATAACTGTCACACCTTTACGCCTAATTTTAATGTGCTCCATAATAAGAAAGTGTAGTTTCAATATTGGGTACACTACAACTGGCGCTAGCCAAAATGACGTCTTGATCAAATTCTGAGATATTTTCTTTTTGGGCCAGAATCTCACAGAGGAGAGATATTGCCCATACCAAAAATAACACAATAACCCGACGCACGTACAATTAGTTGGACTAGAACCGGCGTTAGCCTAACAATTGGCTTTTTTTTGGTTATATACGACAGCCGCCCTTCGCATGCAATATCAGTTTGTTAGCTAAAACAACTTCAGCATACCCGGTTTATATGCTTGACAGAACGGGTACGCTGAAGCTTACTCCGTAGGGAAATCGTACCAATAATCGTGCCAGGAATCTGACACGCTCGCATTTCAGTATTTCAAGAGCAATAAGTGAAGACAATAAATAATTTTATTAATCAGACCATAATCTTTTAATTTGCCAAATTTGAATATCAAATTTTATCTATTTAACGTAAAGCGTTACGAAAGTTTCGAACAGGTCAGAATTTTCACCAATTGGCCGCCATCTTGCCGATTTGACAATTATCACGTGACCATTCCCAAGAACCTTTGGAAAGGGATCTCTGCGGGAAATCGCAGAAGGTTCCGATTGAAGTCACGGGGACAGTTTATTTATTTACATGACCACATGGATTTTATTGGGTTTATAAGTGCCCAACAGAATTTCATTGGGGATGTGTTTCCCAGCTATTGGCACTTCAAAGTGAGACGTAGAAGGCAGACAACTGTAAAATGTCAACCTGTAAAATCGGTCTGCCTTCGAAGCGGAAAAAGTGAGACTAGCATTCTTGTACCTCATTGATAAATACAGTGAAAGCCTGTGAAGCAGCAAATAATGCTTACTTGATATTTATTCTCAGATTTAGGTCGCTTTCATTTCTCCATTCAGTAAAAGACGGAAACTCTGTCTTTACCGTTGACTCATATCAGGGTCCGTATATTGCAATATAATAGAGATCGTCTTCTTTCATTTCTAATCTTGGTTATTGTATTATTCAAAGTTATAGAGACCAGCAAAGAAAACCGAGGAATCACCTTTCTCGAATGTAAATTAATTATCAGTACCGTGATGTGCGATTCAGAAAATACAAGCAATTAATCTATTTCATTGCAACTGTGCTTTTATTCATTGGAGACCGTAAACATGTCTGTCTTTCTTATTTGTATCATGGCTATATTGCATATTTGTATAGGAAAAACACTGAACTGTATTACTGATAATTTAAAATTTGTGTGGATGCGGAGCTTAGACTGTGCTCTATCTGTAATAGAGGACATGATCTTTCTGAAAAAGAGAACACTTTTCAGATTTTTTTTATCGCCTAGATTTTTGTTTTACAATTTACAATTTGGAAAAGTTACAATCGGCCGGTTAGTAATAAGATAAAAAACAAATACACTTAATTGCTCCGGTATATAATTTTGTAGGCTACAGAACACTTTTAACAGCAAACAAGTACATGTATTGATTTTGTTTCGGTAAAGAAGATTGAGGTCCCTACCACACAATTTTGTTATGTCATATGATTTTGTATCATGGCTACTGCATATTTGTATAGGAAAACACTGTACTGTATTTGTGATAATTTGCGTTGTGTATGGGGGCGGAGCTTAGACCGTGCTCTATCTACAATAGAGCACATGATCTATCTGCAAAAGAGAACACTTTTCAGATTTTTTTTTCAAAAACAAAATTAAGCAACAATTGCCAAAGAAGAAAGATGTAGCTCTGTAAAATTGACTTAAACTTAAATGTTTAAGAGGAATGGAAGGGTGGACATACATATACACGAACTCGAAACACGAGTCTCCTGAGCAGTTTATATCATGCAGTTTTCATTTGTGAAAGCATGATGTCGTCGGCATCTAAAGGAACTTGTGAAAGAATGATATCGTCTAATTCTTCAAATTGACTGAATTCAAGTTCATTAGCCATCTGTAACAAAACATTATCCTGCAATTCTAAAATATCCATAATGCAGTGTTCATCTATCCTTCTTAGCGTTCTTTTTTTAAGGGAACTGACAAAGATCAGAGTGACAAAACAATATTAACGTGATCCCACCCACTTTGTTACGTCACACGATGTTTCAGGGCCTGTGAGCTGTCAATCAAAATGTACATGATGGTGTACGTGCCATTATCAACGTGCCATAATACAAATCAGATAGAGTGACTGTTTGCTCAAATAATTACGTCATTTCTCGGAGGCTACGCCCCTCGAAATAACATAATTATTCTCGCAAACAGTACTCTATCTAATACTTACGTCACACAATTTATTGTACGGCATGAGAATTGTCAATCAACGTGCCATGATACAAATTAGATAGAGTAACTGTTGGCTCTAATAATAACGTCATTTTTCAGAGTTGTAACCTTCTCGAAATAACATGATTATTCTCGCCAACAGTACTCTACCTAATACTTAAAACGACAGGGATTTTCATCAGGAAATTGGGAAGAGGCCTTGGCCTTGCAATTGAGAAATTTATTCGAGATAAAAGTCCATTATGCTACATTGTCAACCGGAAGTCGAAATAAATTTACCACCCCTGAAATACGGACTAAAATTCAGGCCCAGAATCGGATTAGACTGGTAATGCATAACACGCAGTACTGTGCGCTGTTATGTTATAGTGCGACTAAAAATCGATACCACACAAATGCTTCCTCCAGAAATGCTGAAATCATGTGAACAAACTTCGGGAAAACTTAACTTGCATTTTGGGAAGTTGCTCTGCCATCTGAGTTGGGAAAGAATACTATATTTTTGGATTGGGAAGTGGCCGAATATTGGCATATATCTGTTCTGTATAGAACTATTTCCTAACCGGTTTTGATAACAACTAGTCAGACTGGAGACACTAAAAGACAACTAGACAGGCCGAATTATTTAAAGTATTTTATCCGATATTGATTTTGTGATCATAAACTATCAGAACATTGTAAAAAATTTGTAATACGATATGGAACGACTAGGTACTCTTGAATTTTTAATTACAAAACTGGGAATTCAACGTAAAGATTTTTTGGTAACTTGCCAACGCCCCTATATAGATCATCAAAAGTGTGCGGCCTGACTAGTTCATTTAGTGTCTTTGAAGATGTTCCGCACTCTAGCGCCTGAAACACTAGTCTAAAATGCGTCTTTACGCATTTAAGTATAAAACTGAAACTTATCAGCAAATGAACTTTACAGAGGCACTTGTACATGTCTTTTTGAAATATAATAACATATTTTTATGCTTTAGACATGTTGTAATTGTTGTATTGTATGTATAGATTTTATTCGTGGTTAGAAAATGGTACGAAAATGTCCGCATATTGCCGAAGTCGGTTCGTACCTGGATACGAATAACTAAGAAATCACATAGATCATACATCATGGCATAGATCTGTGGCCGAGTGGTTAAGGTCACTGACTGATGATCACTTGTCCCTCACCGCTGTAGGTTCGTGCCCTACTTTGGTTGAGTTCTTTTATGTCTGGAAACTATCTACCTATCAGAGGACAGTTTACAAATAGCTCATTTTCTATAGATTATAAGCGTATAACATTCAGTTTACTCGAAATTCAAGGGAGATATCTATCGAGTTCACTTGATACACTTCGGATATTTGCGTTGTACAGTCTCAAAACTGTAAACCCATGTATTCTTCACAATTGAAGCCCTGACTTTTAACTGATCAATTTATTATTTCAGTCAATATAACTATCATATCATAATTTATTTATCAGACAGGTGTAACTTGTTTCAGTTATTTTTGAAAATAACTTCAGTAAGTGATATTTGAAAAATTTTGTTGATAAAATGACTTCCCTTCCCTGAAAGAATTAACTCCCTTGAAAGTTGAGGTTACCAAAATAATGGGAATTTCTGAAAATAACTTATCCAGGTTACATTTTTCGGAATTTCTTCATTACTAGCAGATTACCTCTGCAAATACGTTTAGTTAAGGGAGAGAAATAATATAGCTGACAGTAATGAATTTTCAATCAGACATATAAATGAATTTATTGCCAAAATTGTCGTAAAGAAGACCTGAAGAATGTCCTACTTCAAAGCCCTTGTGCAAGAAGGTTTTGTTGTGGTGTAATAGATTTTATTTGATTATCTTAATATTTCAATGATCAAAGAAATAGAAACAAATTGTATAACAGTTACTGTCCAGAAAATTCATATTCTTGTGGAAAAATTATGTTAAATCTTTGTACTATTAATTTGAACCAAAAATCTTGAATGAGTTATTATGACTGAAAAATAACTTACAGAAGTTATTTTAGTGAGTGAATCATGAGTAAAAGATAAATATAACTTGTAGAAGTTATTTAAAATAACTTAAACAAGTTACGCCCCTGGCTGTTTATAATTGCTCTATGTTTAACAATTTACCTTTGCTCTACCAAGATAATTCAAATCATGACCCTGCATCAAAACTGACCGTGACCAGGGACTAAATTTATTTTACCTAGCTGATTTTTGTAGGAAATATTTTAAAATTTGATTTCTTATCAAGGCTCCTGTTTCAAAATTGACCATGATTTTACACCAGCTTAATATACTGGGAGGGTAAAATCTTCATGGCCTTGTGGACCTTAAATTACCAAGATTGTGAAGATGGCGAAACTCAGATCCAAATTGACCCTGCATTTGGGTCACTTTACTTTACATAGGTTTTTATATGAATTCTTTAATGATTGTCTTCAGTGGACCGTAGGGATAGCCAGTCAAACAGTATAGGGCCATATTTTTACTATTGAAAACAAAAACATGCACAATGATTTCATGCAAATCTATGAGATTAGTTGACAACAATATTATTTGTTCAAAGGGATAACAAGAACTGAATAGCCAAGAGTGCAGATCATGATCAATTAAGCAAGGTGATCAGTCGCAAATGCAGGATCAATTGTTGCTCAGCAGAGCAAGGGTTAATTTACAATTTTGCTAAAGAATGAAAATATCACTAACATTTGTAGCTCCACTGGACAAAGTCCTTTGTCCAGCAGAGGTCATGTTATGATGGTGGTTTGTCCGTTTGTCTGTCTGTAAACTTTACCTCAATATTCTACAGGTCACAAACTGAAACACTAATCAATCCATATATAATTACTATCTTAAGTTTTTCACATCCCATTTTGTAAAATCAGTCAACCAGTCTACTGTCAAAGACATAATCAGGTTTAGAAAAATACTTTCTCAGCAAGTATAAATAATTGTAAATTTCATTTTTTGTAACATTTAGATGTCATGAATACAATTTAACAACACTAGGTCTGGTAAGACCCTGCATAATTACTGGTGTGTGTCTAAATACATTTTTTTTCATGCGACAACAATAAAGCGCTTTATTTAGGATTTACTTAAATATTTCACAATTGATTATACAGCAAGTTTTCATAACAATTCAAATTAATGTATTTATATTATATCAAACAGACTTTGCAAAACTAATTCTTATTTAGATAATTGTGTGACAGTTGAGGAAGGTTGTTGGGAATTATGTATTTGTTACCAAAATATAACACAAAATGCAGATTTTTATCATTACCAATCAGTTGAAATTTTAAAAAAAAAATCAGTTCTTTGAAAATTACTTTCTATAACATAAATGTTACAGTTCTTGGTTAATGACTAGTTAAGAGTATGTATCTCTACAAAAGTCTAAAATGAAAAAAAAGTTAATTATAAGAAGTGCACAGGTATACCTTTTTATCAGGCTGTAGCAAATTTGTTAGCTTACATCACTCAAAACTGTAGGTTAATTGCATATACTGCAATAAATTAATACCATTAACATGATTAAGTTATTGTCTATCAAGTACTAGTATTTACCTACATGACCTTTAAAATTTCAGTTTTAAAAGCTATGCATGGCATGGATCTATAAAGACTATTGGGCTTCATGTTAAAATTTTTAAAGTATTAGTTTAATTATTAATACTTACCTTAATTTTTTGGCAAATTTTGGCGAAGTTCAGTTACAAACTTTTATAAATTTAGTGTACATGTTGTAACAGTAGCTGAGACAAAAGCTAGTCCATCACAGATTTCTTAGGACCCATGTGGTCACATAACATAATATTATGCAATATTATGCAATGTTTTCATAAGCTACATTTTTCTACAGGACAGTATTGCCCTTGGCAATATACTAGGGTCATAAAACACTACACTGATTGGCTTGGGTCACTAAGTTTGTATATGTGCACATCATAATTATGAGATATTATTATTGAATGGTTTCTGATATACTGATCTTTTATATCCAAGATTGTATTACTGTCATCAAAAGTTATATCAATGACTTAGATACTGACACATACAAAATCATTAAATGTTATGATGTTCAATTTGGCTTTAGAACAAAATTAAGAAAAAAGTACTTTAATCCTTACTGTATTCATGACTGATTCAATCTTTCCATTTCTCTGTAAGAAATGAGTTAAAAACTTAACCATTAAGACAATTAGGGATTACATTATTCTTGAAAAGTTCACTTGTCGTTAGGGGTGTAACTGTTTATATTAGTAGTTATCAAAATCATTATCTAATTCAGTTAATTATCATGACTGAAATAGTATAAAGCCTATAATATAGACAGTGTAGAGAGAAAATGTCAAACCTTCATTGATTTAGGTAGACTGGGATACAAGTTTATTTGTTAATTACTCTTTAGCCTACTCTAAGCTTTGTTGAATGTGTTCCATGAAAGTGATTATAAATATATATGAAATGATTAATATTTTTTTCATTTTTGTTTTCAGACCATAGATATGTGTCACAAGCTTGGCATTCCTGTGTCACAGACGGCAATGTACAACAAAAATGAATAAGCTGCTGCCTTCCATGAGAAAGAAAACACCCCCTCTAAATAAGGTCACTTTTGATTTATCAAATTTCAAACAAATTGAAGAATTCTTAATGTTTTGTAATTTGATTGCCATTTCAATTGTGAAACAACTACATACTTCTAAGTAATTTTAGTGAAAAGAATTAACAATTTTCCATAAGATTTTTGTGCCAACTAATTAAATCACACTTAAAGATGTATTAGGGCCTTCAGATTGCTCAAGATTTTGAAAATACATGTAGTTATATATTATACGGTATGTTAACAAATACATGTACATAATGTATGAACAATTACTTTCATCAGATAATTCTTTTTTCTACAGATCACACCATTGCTGATGTATTGACTGGATATATTTTTGAGAAAACATAATGGAGCCTTTCGTGATTAACTTCCAGCAAAGATTGCATCCTTTGATAGGTACAGATAAACAGAA
Organism: Saxidomus purpurata; assembly: GCA_022818135.1. Taxonomy (NCBI): domain Eukaryota; kingdom Metazoa; phylum Mollusca; class Bivalvia; order Venerida; family Veneridae; genus Saxidomus; species Saxidomus purpurata. The sequence goes on from JAFMSR010000019.1 coordinate 10,467,429, forward strand.
GGCAAATTGGTTAAAAAGAGAAATGACATGTATGTGAAAATTACATGTCATTGTAATACTGTAAAGTCAGTCGTGTTTGAGCAACTAAAATATTTTTAGTCACATGATGTGCTCGAGTGTATGAAAATAAGTAGTCAATATATTATGACTTTTTGTGTTGAAAGAAAATAAACAGTAAAATGGTGTAAAAGATATATTGTTGGAGGTCATGAACGGATAGCCACACTAGAGAATGATTACAAGTGAAAGGCCACCTAAATAACAACAGATGAATTCAGCTGCACATTATGATTATCTTAGAGCACAAAGATGGGAAAAAACATGAGAAATTACCTTGATCAAAGTGATCAAAGAAATTGGATTGAATGAATGGAAACACATGAAAGCAAAGAGGCTGATATTTATGAAAATATGTGCCATACTGCAAACTGGTGGTGAAATCCATATGAAACTTCTGTCAGTGTGCATTGTTAAGGATGTATCCTGAACAGTGTTTTTTTGTGTCACTATTAGAGGTGTTATGATTCATCGCTGTTCATGATACACTGCGGTTTCTTTTACTTTTGCAGTTCACGGCAAGCTGTTACCAAAGTTTTGTCTGTACAGTACGGCACAGTATTAATTTTATTGTTGGTTTTCAGTGTAAAAGGAAGTAAACCCTCTGAAGAGCTCAAATATTTTTTTTGTTACCAACCAGTGGTGTAAGTTGTAACTTGTTTAAGTTATTTTGAAAATAACTACAGTAAGTGATAATTGAAACATTTTGCCAATAAAATTGCTTCCCTTTGCTGAAAGAAATAACTCCCTTGAAAGTTGAGGTGACCAAAGTAATGGGTCATTGGGACTTTCTGATAACAACTTGTACAGGTAACAATTCAACATTTCAGTTTTTCCTGAATTTCTTCATTACAAGCAGATTACCTCAGTCTTATAATAATGCAAATACCTTTAGATAAGAGAGAGAAATGCAAGTTCTTTCTTTATAGCTGACAGTAATGACTTCAGTTAGACACAATGGATTTATTGGCAAACTTGTCTTAGAGATGACCTGAAGAATGTCCTACTTCAGAAGGTTTTGTCGTGGCAGAAGTTATTTTAGTGAGTGATGAGTAAAAGATAAATATAACTGGTAGAAGTTATTTTCAAAATAACAAACAAGTTACAACCCTGACTGGTTATGGTGATTTTCAGACAGGTGCTTCCCAACCTATTTTTATATAAAAGGAAATTGACAATTCACTTTTTTGTAAATTACAAGTTTACAACAGTAAATTGTGTTCAGTATCAATATAACTTATATGACTTAAATACATTAAATTATATTACATAAATATAACAACTGTTATTTTCATTGACTATATTCAGTTGTAAGCACTAATTATACCCCTGAAACAAAGTTTAGGGGGATATACAGGAGTCACCCGGTGGTTGGTCAGTCGGTCGGGCGGTCTGTTGCATTTTCCTTGTCCGGAGCATAACTTGAAAACTACTAGTTGGAATTCAATACAACTTCATACAATGGTCAAGCACATTGAGAGAAAGTGCAGTGCACAAGAATTATAACTCCATCTTGAATAATTACAGAGTTATTGCCCTTTATTACTTTTCCTTTCCGGAGCACAACTTGAAAACTTCTGGTTGGAATTCAATACAACTTCATACAACATGTACAATGGTCAAGCACATTGAGAGGAAGTGCAGTGCACAAGAACCATAACTCCATCTTGACTAATATCAGAGTTATTGCCCTTTGTTACTTTTCCTTGTCCGGAGCGTAACTTGAAAACTACTGGTTGGAATTCAATACAATTTCATACAATGATCAAGCACAGTCAGAGGATGTGCAGTGTACAAGAACCATAACTCTATCTTGAGTATTTACAGAGTTATTGCCCTTTGTTACTTTCTTGTCCGAAGCATAACTTGAAAACTACAGGTTGGAATTCAATACAACCTCATACAATGGTCAAGTACATTGAGAGGAAGTGCAGTGCACAGGAACCATAACTCTACTTTGACTCATTACAGAGTAACTGCCCTTTGTTACTTTTCCTTGTCTAGAGCATAATTCGAAAACTACTAGTTGGAATTCAATACAACTTCATTCAATGGTCAAGCTCAATGAGAGGGAGTGCAGTGCACAGGAACCAAAACTCCATCTTGACTAATTACAGAGTTTTTACCCTTGATACTTTTGCTTGTCTGGAGCATAACTTGAAAGCTACTGGTTGGAATTCAATACAACTTCATACAAAGGTCAAGCACAATGAGAGGAAGTGCAGTGCAAAAGAACAATAACTGTATTTTAACTCATTTCAGAGTTGTTGCCCTTTGTATAATTTATTGTCCGGAGCATTATTCGAAAACTATTGGTTGGAATTCAATACGATTCCATACAATGGTCAAGCACATAGGAAGGAAGTGCAGTGTACAAGAATCATAACTCTTTTTTGACAAATTACAGAGTTATTGCCAAGAACAATATCTCTTTTTAGTTTGTTTGCAAGGTATTCTACTACGAAATTCCTCAGTTTATAAAGCAGTCTTTCGGGGGTATTAATCACATTTAGTGAAAGCTCTAGTTTACAATTTTGACTCGTTTTCACGAAGCTATTCATAGACTTTGGTCCAGGGCTCAAAAATATTTTGCATCCCACATACATGTACTTGTCGCAGTGATGAATAAAAGGGATTTTGTGACATGTATTTCAGTGCTCCCGAAGGAACTTTGAAAGTTTGGTCCACATCTTGATTGTCCAGGTCACAGACTGGGAGACACTATTTTTGGGGCATTTGTTACTTTCTAATGACAGCTTTAACGACTTGTTTTCTAAATATTTTTATTAACATCGCACTAATTGATTTGAAGTGTTATTTTTCCACTGCAAAAAACTTTAAACCAGAGATAGGGCAAATCCCCCCTGCACATATTTTGAGGCTAGGCACTTAGAAAATATCCCATTGTATTATCCAATTCATTCCTCTGTACACTATAGTGCTTAGAGGTGGCGGTCCATGCCAATTAATGTGTATTCTATGCCCTAATGGGTAAAAGAAAAGGAAAATAGCCATGATATTGTCTCTTACTAACTTTATGTAATGGACATTTTGTAAATTTGAAAGAAGACTACCATTTGCAATGAATGCTCTGATAAATTTTAAAATACAATGTACTGTACCCATAACCTTTGCACACCGGCATATTTTGTTACAAATTTGACAGACATGCATGTGTTTTTGTAAACACTGTACATCACGTTATGCTACTTTCGGTTTACTGCGCGTGTTGTATACGTCAGCAAATAGATTGAGCTGTAACATGAAAGTAAAATTTCCATTGGCCCACCTACAGAGGTCACGCGCAGGGGTCACCCTGTCTGCTAACCTGCGCATGGACTTTTTTTTTTTTTGCTAACGAGAGGTCAATTTTAAGCGTTCTCATAAGATGTCAATATACCTAGGTTTGAGTACGACATGTCTGCTTTATGTCTATGAAAAAATATTTGCACGCGCTTAAAACACTATCCCACAGGGAACATTGGTAAAATGAAAATTTTCAAAGCTGGTAAAATTGTGTCCAAGGTCATTTTCAAGGTTGTCTTAAAGTGTCAGCATTTGCCTCGGACGTCTGAGATTTCAACATTCAGGGGCTGTCGGCATAGCCTTTACATTCATACAGACAAAACGTGTTCCATACGGTAACTGTCACTTCTATGGAAGGCCAAACCTGTCTTAACCCGCGTATACGGTTTATTACGTTATAGGCGTTCAAAGGATATGTAATTTCTGTATATATATTAAAGCCCCAGGATCACTTAAAATGTACTGATACAGTCACATAAATTTATTGATAGTATAATGATATAATCATGTTCTATTCACTCTAAAACAATGACGTTGACATAATTATGCCTTCACATAATTATGCCTTTCTTTTGTATTCAAGTTTTTTCTTTCAGAAAAAGAGTTGCCATTTGCAAAAGCATTGAAAAAAAATTCTGCACTATGTTTCTGATATGTACTTATCAATTTAAAAAGCAAAGTTTGGAATGGTTTTGGCACAAATAAAGGTCTTTTCTGTCAGCAAGACATCTTTCTTGATTAAATGAAAGCTACTTGTAAATGTGATCCTGGGACTTTTAAACATGACTTATTCTTGAAATATTCGTCGGGCTTAAATTCTAATTTAGTATTTGATTTGATGTTGTTGTTTTTTTTAATAAATTGTTTTTAATCAACATTGGGATATTTATCGTCAGTGGCGGTGCCAAAATGAGAAAATTATGATTAATATAATTAAAATCATTACGATTTCGTGGTCCGAAGTGTCACATAATAGTTTGCTATAATATTTTCATGGTCCGAAGTGTCATATCAGAGTTTGCGACAATATATATTCATGGTCCGAAGTTTCTATAAATCTGGTCCGAAGTGTCTATAAATCTGGTCCGAAGTGTCCGTAAAATGTGGTCCGAAGTGGGTCGGCACCGGCACAGAGACTTTGTCTTGCGTATAATAACTAGTATCTGGGCTGATGTTTTCATTTTAATAAAATTGGGGTATTTTCCATACTTCTTTGGATAAAATCTAAACATGCCGATTACCGACTTCCTTTAGCATCAGCGAGGTTAATTGGATGATAGGAAAAGTACGACTATTGGCGAAAAATGCAGGTGATTGATTGAAATATGCTAGAATTGACCAGGTGTTATCCAGAGCAAAACATACATGTAGCCCAATGATAAATGCGCTTGCACGTTTCACGCTCAGCGACTACACGTTGGGCATGCGCACTAGCAATTGCACGGTTTCCTATGCGCTGCACGCTGGGCATGCGCACTAGCAATTGCACGGTTCTACACGCTGCACGCTGCACTCTGGGCATGCGCAGTAACATACCGTGCAACACGATCGTGTCCCACACGCGTGCAAAACGCTTTTTCACGCAAACACGGGGAACCTACACGCAGGCGCCACTGTAGGTATACATAACTTTGCTAATTCAAGAAAAGTTTGTGTGAATTTAAGACAGCAATTATTTACATCTCCGTCATATAAGAAACCCCAATCAGTATTTTTTACTAATTCGCTTAAATTTGCAAAGTTAGCTTTGTTGTATAACCAAACATGACGTTCATAGCTTTCACTTAGATTGTAACTAAAAGGTAGGATTATGTAAGTTGCCCGGTGATCACTTATATCTGCGGGAACTTGTAAAACACCAGAGTTAAGAACATCGAGTTTTTGCGAAACAACGATGGGATCAATTAAGGTTGATGAAAACTCTGTGACTCTCGTAGGTTCATTAATTATATTGTTCAAATTATTCAACACCAGAATATCTTTCAATTTGTGGTTAGTGCTTTTCAACTGATCTTCATTTACGTCCCCTAGCATGACAAAGTGGTTGCATTGATCGATTGCCCGTTCTATTTCAATATTTAGATTTTCCCAAAATTGCACTGTTGATTTAGGTCGCCTATATACCACACTAATAATAAAATTAACGCCCTTGTTGTTTACTTTGATCCATATAGAATCTGGAATAAGTATTTCAAATTCATTTAATTTTTCTGTGCATAATTTTGTGGAAGTATAAATAATAATTCCACCAGAGTGAGACGAATTGTCGTTACGATAAAATTGATTATAACCATCTAATAGTAATTGTTCATCTGGTATTGAATCGTCCAAATGCGTTTCGGTAAAACATAAGATATCGAAGTCTAGAAAGTTATCTTTTACGTACTCCAACTTATTTCGAATGCTTCGTATATTTAAATGAACTACACTTAAACTATGGTTCTGATTTACAGGTCCCGGATTAAGTTCAACATCACCACATATAAATATTAAAAGAAGTAACAAATTTAGAAGTGAGTACGAAGCGTATACCGTTGTTTGTAAGTTCAAAATTAGCAGTTTTCGCGTATTGTGTACAACAGTCCCTGTTTCCCAGTTATTAAAATAACTACCCATTAGGTAAGAGACGCAGACCCCTAAATAGAAAAATGGGAAACAAAAACTGGTATACAATAAAAAAAAAAAGGAATACAAAATTTTTCCGCAACACACACAAGGAACGAGCAACACAAGTAAAAAGGGCACACAAGCAACAACAACTAACTAGCAAATTAAGCTTCATACTAGAAATAAAGTACATGTAAATGTGGGCCTTTGAACGGATGATCAAATAATATTCTTTATGATAATACAGTGTACAAATTAAGTTATTTTCAGCAAAAAACAAACAAAAAAGAAGGAAAGAAAAAGAGAGATAAAAAGTAAGTTCTTAAGTATTTAAATTCTATTTATATATCGTGGTATAAAATTGTCTTACTAATATATTTACTGATACTCAGAAATTTTTAAGAAGTGAGTAAAGTGTCTTAATGTGTCGTCATGTACTAGGATCCCCCAAAAAAAAAAAAAACAAATAAAAAAAACATTTTAACCCCTTAGAATCTGAGGAACAAAAAACAATAAGCAACCTGAGTAGGTAAATACTTGTGGCAAAAAGCTATGTCAAAACTAGTTACATAATGAAAGGCTAAACAAGGTTAACACTACATCTGTGTCTATGATAATCTACTCATCACGTATACAACCACTATGACAGCATGATCTTTTAAACGTCATCATCATCATCATCATCATCATCATCATCATCATCAGCACAAACAGTCACATGATGATAAAGAAACGTCATAGTGTGAATAACACCCAGTGCAACTTTTTTATAGCAGGTACAAATGTAAGTAAGAAAAATTCATAAAAGAAATAAACTGTTGTCGTTGATGAAACAACTTGTTTAAGGAGAACTAACCGTTAACATAACATCATCACAAATATCAATACTGTCCATTTAACAACATTAATCATATATCACTATCGTGATCATCATCATCATCGTCATCATAAAGTCAAGTTGTATAATGTTCAACAAATTGAACACTTAGTCATCATATATACTCAATCACTATCACAATAATTCATCATCATCATCATCATCATCATCATCATCATCACAATTCATCATCGTCATCAAACACTGATAACGAATATTGTAAACGAATGTGTCACATGGTGATTAAAGAAATATATATATATGTATATATATGTTCCCGTCGTAGTATGAACAACATCCAACGAACATTTACAAAAAGGTCATTAAGATAACTAGATAATTTAGTAAGGTTTCTTTATATATATGTTATCTTTGAAGAAATAGTTTGTTGTTGTTATCGATGAAACAACTTTTTTAGAATTAACTATCATCATAGCATCATCACAACGATCATAATTAATCACTAGTGATCATCATCATCATTGTCGCATCATACAATAATTAACAACATGACTCTTGTAGAACATACATCAGTATGTACGAATTGAAATTTCATCCGTGACAGAAAAAAAATCTTTAGTTACGTAACAAAACAGCATCATAGTATCATGACAGTTATCATCATACATTACTATCATCGTGTTCGTAGCATACATGAGAAGGCATTTATGCTGTAAAAGTATTTGTGTAAATGAGGGAACATTCTTTTTAGCACAGCTAAAATATTGCCTTTTAAGTCAAAATCATCACACTGTCAAAAAAATATCATCATCGTCATCATCATCGTTCATGATCATTATAGTACATCACTGACATGAACGAAATAACATTATAGATCTAAAAAAAAGAAGAAGACAAATCGTCAAACATCATCATTCATAGATAACTTATAAATGAAACCATTTTAAAAAACTTGTATATTAAGTTACGAATGGACGTTTCCAAGTAAGTTTGTACTGTCAAAATAAAATATACACATATGTATATGTCAATATTACATCCATCAATATATATTCGTTTTTATTCTTATAAAATTTATGATAAATGTACTGCAACGGAAACATACGCATAAAAGCTATCATGATAATATCTATCTGAACTGACCGTATCAATTCTGAAATAGATAAATAATAGTGATAAACAAGATGTCTGTTCACACGCTTTCTAAAGTACATTCATTCATATACTCTGTACTTATGTAAATAGCGCTCCACGGTCAAGTTGTCACGGCTACTATGTGTAAAGAAAGAATTGACTGATTGGTCCACGTGACCTATCCGATTCACAGTCTGATTTTTTGGTCGTTGAAAAACTCATGAATATTAATGAGCTTACAGTTTTGACAAGTAGGTTTATAATGCTGTTCCTGATAAACAGTACCTGAAAAAGCAACTCTGTTTTGGTGTAGATAAAAGAAAAGTAAAGGCCTGCATGGCGTTATTGAGTAATACTAATTATTAATGAAGTATAATTTCAAATGAAATGAACAGTGAGTGCCGTTATGTTTTACGTTTTTATGTATTGTCCATTACTTTCAATTACAAACGAAATGTTTCATATCCAAATAATATTAGCATAGAGTTGTCCACCCTACAAGATAACACAACACATTGTGCATACAGAATATGATTTGAAGCTGGATAGTAAGTCTTTTGTCAACATCATGATCACGTCCCTGTTAGGATGTACTCAGGATATTATACCGCAGTATTCCTTATTTACAGTATTGTTTGTACATCATTCCTTAAATTGAAACTTGTGAACAACTTTTATGCAAGTTATTCCTGTATTTTATATAATTAAAATAGCAAATATTGGATAGTACGAAGGCCAACTAAAATGTAATTGGTCTTACATAAAAAGCAAACTATATTCAAAAGTCATTCACTTTATTTTTCAACATAATTATCTTTCATTTCAATGCATTTTTTTCCAATGATTTTCGTCCTGGTCCACCAAAACGGTGGAACAGCACCAGTAGTGGATTGTCGGAATTTTGGATCAGAGTTTGAGGAAAGTGGTAAAAATCCGGCGCGGATCACGTGAATCAAAGTTATTCAAAGCACATTCAACACATGTACATGTAGCTACCTGTGAGGTATACACACACGCGTGATCTGGAAGCAAACGAACATCTATCCTAGGCTTCCCTCTCCCTCAATCCAGCAATGTTCTCATAATATTTTAGCGAAATACTGCCAAGTGATATACTGACTGCTGTGCAGATAATCATTCAAACCACCCTAACAACCCCAGAATAGTAAAACGATCAACGGCTCGTACCGTTTAAAAAACGCGTTTTTCTGCCCGCCCCGTGAAAAAAACGGCTGGTTGCACTGCACATGCGTGAACAGCAAGTTCCTCCGTTTTTTACCGGGGTTTCAAATGCGCATGCGTGAAAAGCGAGTTCCTCCGTTTTTTCCCGTTTTTCCGGGGTAGCAAATACGCATGCGCCACATGTGTTTCTTCACTGTCTAAAATCAGAACTATCGCTATAAACTTTTAAAAATCGCGAGTATAATTATAGATGTTAAGTTTATAATGTGGCCATTTTAAGATTGTTTTTTTTTTGTTTCTTATTTTCAAAAACAAAGTATAACTACCACCAGCCTGTTAGATCATTACTTCCGCGTTTTCATCATAACCATTGTAGAATAAGCGGGTACATATCCCACAAGATGGAGAGCGAGGGGAAGGCCTTGTGATAGTTAAATATAATTAAGCACCTCCAATGTCTCTATTATGTTACTATGAACAAACTATAACCAGTAGATATACATTTAATTAAACTTAACCTGCTCGATCATATGATTTCAACTATCAAAATAAAACTATAACATCGGAGGTGAGAACATTCATGGCCATGCTTAGTCAATAAACATAGATTCTTTAATTTGTGCATGTACAGAATTTCCATATCCTTGATAACAACTTAATCGCTCTCGAGACTAAGATAGGAATCGCTCTTGCCAGACTTTTCATATCCTGTTAAATTGCAAAACGTATAGTAATATATTTAGGAAATGGATTTCATTTTTGAGTGATATACCGGTAAGTATATCACTGCGGGCAGTGTAAATGCGTAGTAATCTTTCGAAGCATCTACACGACACACAGTGATATAATAACCGCTTTATCACTCAAAAATAAAATATATTTCCATTCTAACACGTTAATCTATACAATTAGTATTTGTTATGTAGTATTAATTAAGAAATAATATACGGCTTGGAGTGCTTTATCGGAATTGAAGCATTCCCCGGAGGTGATGTGCCGGGCGGAATAATACACGAGGGCGAAACCGACGTTCACTCTCCTAATTTATGCTACCATTCAATACATCGTACATAGCTATATTATTAAACAAACTAATTTAATTAATAATCTAATATTGACAATGCATGTGATAGTATGTGGACGACGTCAGACTTGGTCACTATTACAGTAGACAACCGATTTAAATGCGTATCGATGAACTGAAATTGTACAATGTTTTCACGCGGAGTAATAACGTCACTGGAATAGCGTTACCTTTCATTCATTGATTTTTTTCTAGGAATAAAAAAAATGTGACGGTTACTCTTACGGTTATGTCAGTGGGCCCTTCAAAGGAAACAAGCTAGAGTTTAACTGTCGCAATCAAAAACAATGTTTACTCTCTTAATTACAACTATTTCATGCGACGGGTATAATTTTACGGATATGACTTCTTTTTCTATATTACTTTCTGCACGGAAGTTGATTGAAAACGTCAGAAGGAAGTACTTCTATATACGAAACGCCGCCTTCTTTTCCGAGTCATTATTGACCTTTTGGAAAACTTTGTTGAAAATGATTTAAACCAATTTATTATGAGATATTATGTTTCTTTCTCTTGTTCTGAGACAGTACACATTCGTTTCCGGACTGTAACCTTGCCATGCATTGAAGAATTTTGAAATAACTTGGCACAGATGTCTAGCACATCAAGACGACGTGTCGCGTGCAAGACCCATGTCCCTACCTGAAAGGTCAAGATCACACTTAGAGTTTGAAGGTAATGGATACCTCTATATATGCATATATGCACACATTCGTGTCCGGACTGTAACTTTGTCTTGCATTGAAGGATTTAAAAGAAAGCGTGGCATGCAATTCTAACACATCAAGACGACGTGTCGCGTGCAAGACCCTCGTCCCTACCTCAAAGGTCAAGGTCACACTTAGAGTTTTTATGTAATGAAATCCTATATATATGCATACATTTGTGTCCGGACTATAACTTTGTCATGCATTGATTGATATAAAAATAACTTGGCACAAATGCCTAGCACATCAAGCCGAGGTGTTGCGTGCAAGACCCATGTCCCTACCTCAAAGGTCAAGGTCACACTAAAGTTTATAGGGAATGGAATCCTGTATGCATGGTAACTCTGTCATGCATTGAAGGATTTTGAAATAACATAGCTCATTTATTGAGCACATGGAGAGGACAATGACTGTGTGACATCACTTTCGGGGGCATTCGTCACTTGTGAGTGATAGCTTTTGTTACAATATTTGCTCGTCACATTTCAATTATAAGGTCAAGTTTACCTTTTATTGTCTTGAAAAAAAAAAATGAAATTACAATTTAATCTTTATTGTTAATCAGTTTAAAGCGGACCGTGCTCTTGCCAAGTATTTATGCTAGACACAGATATACCGTTTGTTTTTAATTAATTGCATAAAAAGAAGAATAAAGGAATCATCTTTCTTAATGTAAGTCACATTGTTTAAAATAATTACATGTTAAGAGGGAGATGCTAAAGTAGGCATGTTGAAATCTATCAGAGTCAGTTATCAACAATGTTTGCGTTAAAAATGTCTAGCGATGTGGGATATTGATTGTAAAACTTTGAAGTCGTGAATATATTATTTCATTTAGAACAGATAATTATGCACATCGTAGGTTCGGCTTACGAAACATACTCATTTCTTACGCGTACAAAGTATATACTTTAAATGAAATGAAATATTGAATTAAAGCGGGAATCACAAATTACCTATTCGATTAACATAAATTATAGCCCTTGTCACATAAATACAATTTAAATATTGAACACTGAAGAATGTTACCATAGTACATGCACTTATTTACTGTCGTACTTGAATACAACCAAAGTCTAAATTTTCAAACTTCGATTTCCTATAAGTTGTTACTGGTATAAATACGAACAAAGCGATAATAAACAAAATACTACAATTTCATACTGGTATGCAATACATTTACGTAAATTTCATTAATGATTAATTCAGTAAACTGGCTTGAGTTCCTTCTAAATGCCAAGCATTAAATATGACTTCAATATTGACATGCGATTATGAAACATCTTTAAGACGTAACACAACCCTACTTAGAAGTGAAACTTCTAATATTTATGATAGAAAATTTATTAATGTTTTAATTTTTGGTAAAATTAATGCTACGCTATTAGATATTTATTCCACCTTTGCGTTAACAGGTTTAAGATATTCAATGGTTATATATCGTTTTCCTAATCTGTTCTTAGACTAACATTTTTATCATTTCGAGTTATATCTCACACAAGTGAGACTGATTGGGCAATAGCTAGAAGCCTCACTTATATAATTCCCTTGTATTAAAATGGGTATCATGGCCGCCCCTCTCCGAATTTGTGGGAGTCTATCTTCTCTTCTGCGAAAGTTGAAGATTAAGAGTGCTCATTGCGATGAATTCAAAGTGAAACAATCTCATTTGTAGTGCCACCTAAACCAGGTGATGTTTTGGCTTTCAGCTGTTTCAGGGCTGTTTGATGTTCATTCTGGGTGAGGCCTTTTTCCATTATCTCTACTGAACTATTGTTTCTCCTCTCCCTTGCCACATTTCGTGCCTCATTATGGTTCCTTCTGCTGATAGGGATATGATGATGTTACTTACATTCTCATAATTGTCCTACCAGCAGGGTTTTATTTTACATCAGAGCTTCCTTCTTAAGCATTTAACTGTTTATGGGCTTCAACAACTTTGTGAAATTTATTTTCAGGTTAAGATATGTAGTCTTCTGTGTATTGTGTGACTTGGAGCTTTGCTCATAGAACTTGGCAATGGTTAGTAAAAGTTTGATGTTGTTTTCTTGAGAGGGGTATATTTTGACCTCTCGCCTGGCTTCTAATAATGGATCCCGAAGATCGCCAAGGTCTTCATTCCAGTATGGCTTGTGGTATGTCCGTTACCCTCGAAGAATGCACTTGTGTGCAGCTTTTAGAAAGACTAATTACAACATCGAATCGTATACCGTAAAGACATATCGTAAACCGGGAAACGTATATTCTTTGAACGACCATAACGTAATAAACCGTATACGCGGGTTAGGACAGGTTTGGCCTTCCATAGAAGTGACAGTTACCGTATGGAACACGCTTTGTCTGTATTAATTTAAAGGCTATGACGACAGCTCCTGAATGTTGAAAACTCAGACGTCCGAGACAAATGCTGACACTTTAAAACAACCTTGAAAATGACCTTGGACACAATTTTACCAGGTTTGAACATTTTCATTTTACCAACGTTCGCGTACATGCCCCTGTGGGATAGTGTTTTGAGCGCGTGCAATTATTTTTTCACAGACATAAAGCAGATAGGTCGTACTCAAACCTAGGTATATTGACATCTTATGAGAACGCTTAAAATTGACCTCTCGTTAGCAAAAAAAAAAGTCCATGCGCAGGTTAGCAGACAGGGTGACCCCTGCGCGTGACCTCTGTAGGTGGGCCAATGGAAATTTTACTTTCATGTTACAGCTCAATCTATTTGCTGATGTATACAACACGCGCAGTAAACCGAAAGAAGCATAATGTGATGTACAGTGTTTACAAAAACACATGCATGTCTGTCGAGTATGTAACAAAATATGCCAGTGTGCAAAGGATATAGAACATGTATAAAGTGCACGTCGTCCGTTATGATACGATCTTAAACACGGTATACGATTGACAAAATAAACGATGAACGCACGCACGTTTTACGTACGTCTGTACTGAAGAAACGTCAAAAAATACACTAAAACACGATGAAAAAGAACTATAACTACGAATAGGAAACATGATGGAAATGCGGTATTTCCTTTCGCATCGTGTTTTCGTCTCATCGTCCCTTCGCCTTATCGTCCCGTAGTCCCTTCGAATCTTTTTATCGTCATATTGTCTTTTCGTCACGTTCACTTATGCACCATGTCAGTGTCAGAAAGTCAAGATGGAATATATGCATACTAAGAGATGTAAAAGCCAGAAATGTACCAGTAGTAGGCTGTAGAAACCATTTAGAGTAAGGTATGGCTTTATTTATGTTCTAACATATAAAGGTAACTTAATTTCCTTTTACTAAATTACTATATTTACAAAACAATGTTTTCTTATTTGTAGACAACTGCTCTGTTCTGTATTTCATTACTTACTAAATATTTAAGAAATTCAGCACACTATATGCATGTTATTAGCAAAGATGTACGGTTTATACGACACGTTTCGGTTGAAAAACTGAATGTATTGGTCTAAGTATGACAAACGTTTCGACCCTGACAATCGACCAAACTTTTAAAAAACACGACGTCAACACGTTTTAGAGTATCATTTGCCATTGTAGTGAACTTCTTTAAGTTAAATTGTGTTCATCAAAAAAATGTTTGAAGTGAAGTCTTTTGTTATCATTTTGACATTTTGATTCCCTTTTCCCTTATCAAAGACATTTGCTGGCATTTCAGCTTTAGCATCATCCTGAAATATATATAATATAGATAACTGTTGAAACCTTGATATAATATAAACTGTGAAGTCATCTATAGCTATGTTGTGAAGTTATCTATAGGTATGTTGTGATGTTTGTAAAAACAGGGAATTTAATAATTTGAAGGTATGTGTATGCTATCTGTATCTCACAAAGTAGGTAGTTTCATTAATGTTAGTATATTCCTTCAAAAAGCCATAGAGTTTAACATGTACTACTCTGAAATATGATAAAGCCCCATCCTCTTAAATGAAAATTCAAAACTTCTGAAACTGTATAGCATAATGAGTGGACGTGCGTCATACACCTTTCAGACATGTGGTGTATAGAGGTCAGTGGTCAAGTTATACGATGACCGTTACCTTTGAACTTTCCCCGATACACTTCATATTTAGCATGCATACTTCACTAATGAAGCTCGTGTGCAATTTGCCACTTCAAGACATGGTCATACTAACAGGGCAAATACCCATCAGAATCATTGTGTGTTTTCCAACACATTCTCTTATAAAGAAACACATACTTTATGAATAAGAATATCAATTGAATGATATTTCAGAGCAAGAAAATAGACGTAGTAAAATATTTCTTTTAGACCATTATTTGTCTTACAGGTAGTCTCCTTAAAATCATCATGTTCTTCCTACTTTCGGTAACTCAGGAATCATTATCCGTACTATTATGAAAATATTTTGTGTGCGTTTTCTGATCATATATCATAGAACTGGTATTAGAGATTAACACTTTTATCAAAATCGGTTGTCACAGGAACGCTTATTTCATGCCTTAATAAAATTACATGATTTATGTAACCGTTTAAGAGGAAGCAGTTTAAAACTTAGTATTAAGGAATTGTTGATTTATATCTTTAGTATTAGTCTTCTTCAACATTATATGTAATTTTAACCTGTAACATGCTTAACTATTACACATAACATACATGTAAATATTGCAAATACAGCACCAATCTATACCGTAATTCGCGACGTAATTGAATAACTTCATAATGGGTTCATAATTCTATAAATACCAGTACACTGATGTTGCTGAAATTGTTAGAATATGTCCTTATCAAGAAAGTCTGTAACATGTCTGAAATTTTCATTATCAATATTTTAGATGTTAAAAACGTTTTTGTACTTATCTGACGAAATCTGTTTGGTAAACATTACAGTTATTTAGCAGATCTGATAATATACAGAACTATGGTAAATGATCGCCAAAAAGTCAAGTGATTGAAATATTATATTTATGGATTCTACTTCTTTCGTGAACTCTAGTTATCTTACATTATCAAATTGTGACATTAAGTACCACTTGTCGTGTTGTACATATAGTTACGGAGGTTATAAAGTACCTGAGGAACAGTTTCGTATGCATTCTGTTTCAATTGCACGTTTAAATTCTTGATTTTCCTTTAAGAAATGGAAATTAGCGGGGATAGAATATGCAAATGTTGTAAGTATACACATCGTAAAACTGCATACGGAGTATGTCAACAGTGTAATGAACCAATGTGTAAGCAGTGCTTTGAGTTCCACACAGTGCCAAAACGGTTCCCAGAGCATGTGCTGATCGCCACACGATACGACACGGATGCGCTTGAGTTTGACACCATAAAGAACGCAGTCCAGTTAAAGAAGCAACATCTACAAGGCAGTTTCGATGCGAGTGAAGGTCAAAAGCAAGGGGAGCATCATTCTGCTAAGCAACCTGATGATTGTGGTAAGTTAAATAATGCAACAATACCTAGTCAGTTGATTAAGTTTTAACGTATGTACTCATTGGTACCGTATTGCTCACGTTAACTTTGCATACGGAACGAGCGAAACACGGCATCAGGCTGCACAATGAACACACGAACACTGATGAAATCATAACTATACAGGAATCTATATCAACTCAATATACGAATATACGAAACAAAAACTATTAATCGTTAGGCTCATAGTGTAACAAAATTTGTAAAATTAATCAGTATAATTTTAAATTACTCGAATACGATCATTAAGGAGGTAAGCAAATGTATATCGACAACAAATACGTTTTGATTTACAGGTTTTAACAAACACATTATGTGTTCGTAGTCAAAACAGTCATACTAAATAGAAGGCAGGAAATCGGGGCCCAATGTGTCAAAATTTAACAGAATGCTATTTGGAAACGCAACAATTTTATTACGCCTTCGATTTTAGAAAAAGGTTCAAACACACCAATTGAAATTTGAAGCATTTAGCTAAATTTATATACCTTTACGTATTATTGTGAACTATATAATGATAATAATTGTTTAGTGACATGGATAATTTTTCAAAAGTAAGCTGTAACACTCACTGTTACCCTTGTGAAGACAATCTAACATATAGTTTTTGTATCGGGCGTACCCAAACAAAAACAAGCAATTATAATAAAATGTGAAAATATCCTTATTATATACTGCATAACATATCTGAATGATAAGCAATTATTTCACATGCTAACGGGTTAATGGTATAGTCAATACTAATTGCTATACTAGTGTAAGGCTTAATGCAATGCTTATTGTATACTCATTGATGTACTAGTATGGTGCTCAGTGGCTACCTATGGTAATAATGATAATAATAATAATAATAATAATAATAATAATAATAATAATAATAATAATAATGAAAATAACAAAATCTTTATTTCAAGAAGGTTACACAATTAGACATTTATACGAAATCGTGCATACAAATGTATATTACAATCTCATTGTGGCCTTCCAAAATACACATAAACAACATATGCAAACGGCTCAAAAATGCTCACGCACATAAAATCACGCACATTAGATACATTCTGTTTTCACACTTGGTAATATACAAATCTGAAAAGCTGCAACACAAACAAAGTTTAACTTATTTAAAACTTGAATTATCACGGATGTCTACCATTTGTAATGACAAACACTCAAATATGAATAATTGTCACGAAAGAAGAAGAAACATTTACAAATAATATTTGCTATAATGATATTTAATGTGTTACATAGTTTGATTCTGGACCAAATAAGATATGTATTTCTTTCAAACTCTATTACAGATTTAGATTAGCGAATTTTTACTGCAGAATATGAAAAAAGTAGTTTAAACACTTCATTGCAAGAAAAATACAACATGTCACTTACATATTTTGGCACTAGTTTATTTGTAGCCATATAAACAATTAGTGCAATGTCATAATTAATTATATTTAAATACCTAAGCATGATAGGCTCTTTTATACTTATATAAATATGTTTTCGCGGAATTGAGTTGTTTAATCTATTTGTAATACTCTTGCTTTATTACTCGAAACCATAGCACAATAGTCCAAAGGTAAATTGTAGGAATGATAGCACATTAATTTCATTTCATCAGAAAGATATTAGCTAATTCTTCTAAAGAGATGATTTTCTAAATTTATTTTAGCAAGTACTCTATTCACTTGTACTTTACATGACAATGTGTTATCTACATAAACACCAATGAATTTTTGTACACCAACATTTTCAATAGTTTTTTTTTTCAAATGTAAGATGTACATGTAGTTTAAATTATTGCTGTTGCAGCATCTTTTGTTTGAAACAAGATGAAATGATCATACGTTTAGTTTTGACTGGATTAATTGCAATGTTATTTCTAAGCACCAGCTTTGTATAGCATTTACATTATTGCTTAACTAGTGATATCTTCAATAGTATGGTAATTGTATACTTATTGCTTTGCTAGTGTTATGTTCAACTCTATGCTTATGATATACTCATTGCTATATTATTGTTATACTAAAAGCTATGCGAATGGCTTACCCATTGTTATACGTGTGTTACCCTCAATACACTGCTTATGGTTAACTCATTGTTATTCTTGTACCTTGTTGGGGTCATAACTTTTTCATGCATAAAAGGATTTCAAATGCCAAGGTATATACTTTCATAAGAGTAGTTTAGTAAGTTTATTCTAATTCATTCACTCTCGATTGCGACACAAGTTCTTACAACTTATATTAATCGCTCTCGAGACTCATTCCAGATGAAATGAAATCAACCTCGAAGAGTAAGAAGGTTAGTTCCGCGCAAGACCCACAAACATACACCTTAAGCCATTTTCATACTTAAAGATTAATTGAAATGTGAACACATGACATAATATACATGCTGTACATCTTCAAGCATTAAATATTTTTGTATTGAGCACCTTATTAAGACGGCATATCGCACACAAGACCCAAATCCGTACTTTTAATGTCAGTTTTTCACGATGAGATTAATAGTAAACTTGTGACAAGTTATGCGACCTTGTCCTGCATGTAACTTCATTGTACCTAAGGATTTTAAATAAAATCTAAACAATTTTTCACTTCAATGATATGGTGGGTCACGCACAATACATATGCCTGTAGCTAGCTGGCAGTAAATGTAGGCATACACCTTGTTCGGGCCGACCTTTCTCGTTCCTGATGTATTTACGGACTTTCAGTAAGTTAGGACAACTTCCTATATAGAACGGCGTGTTCCGCGCTATACGTATATCTTGTCCGAACTGTTAATTCCGTATGCATATAGATATTTTGAATTGATTTTGAATAATTGTTTACCACACTGAGATGAATGCCCTTACTGTAATTCACGCATGATAAAAAGTTGTTAAGAATCAAGACGAATGTTTTTCACCAACAAAGCAAAAATAATAAGTGTACGATTATGAGTTTTGCCTTTACTGATCACGATCATACTTAATATGTACAAGCTAAATAATTCAGCTGGAATTTCATTCTTAAATATCTCTAAAGGTTTGCATGTTAAGAAAGAAAGTAAACCTGTTCGAAAACTTTGTTCAGTAATTATACATGTAAATCGTAAGCGAATGGTTTTCACTTTTGTATCGTGATTAGATCACGTGAAGCACCATGTCAACGCAAAGTGTGAATATAATATTTGTACATCAAGGCAACGTGTGACCACTACACATTACTGTATCCAATATAAATGCCAAAATCCCGACATTGTTTACTTTATTTCTTTCACTAGAAGGTCAATCAATAAGAGACACACTGTATGAATAAAGCGTTGATCATGAGAGATCATGAAAGCATTTGACATGAATCAAATAAATACAAGTACATTTCGTGTACCAGGCCCTATATTTTATACAATCAATCATGAATAGACCCCGTTACCGGTGTATAGCACTGATGCACATGGGATAACCTTATTAGTTTCTTATATGAGCACGAGGTTCAGATCGAAATATCCGTCACTGAGGCTCTGCCGAGTTCCCGCCAAACAGTTACCCGAAGTGACGGATATTTCGATCTGAACCAAGTATCTCATAAAATAATCTTTTTCTTGCATACCGTCTTGCACTTTGAAATAGATATTTAAAAACAAACTGATCGAAATGATGCATTTTAATATAAAAACAAACGTTCTTTAGATGCTATGTTTAGGAAAGTGACGTCACATTGTTTATACCGTTACGTCATAAGTAATTCACGTAATTCGTCTTACATTTGGGGTGTAAGATGAGATTTTCCAGCACTGGTAAAAACTGCAGATATCCCCATCTGGTATGCAAGAACTCTGTTTCGTTATAACCAGTTGGTCTATAGATGGATAAAAAACACTGAAAAACATTTCTGAAATGTCCAGTGAGCCGGCCAGAATTCGAACTGGGGTCCTCCAGATAGGTAGTCGAGAGCATTAATCACTCAACGACCGTGCAAGCCATTAGATAAGGGGTGACTCGTTGGCTGTTACATTAAGAGTGTTATTGAAAAGCAGGTACTAGGTGGTTATTGAGTTATCATAAGTGATTTGAAAATGGCAGGGCGGCTTACTAGTATATGAGGCATAATACACTATCAAATGCCATTTATCCGACTTTACATTTTAAAAATGCGATGTCGCTGGCTTTGTGGCAATTAATTTTGTATTTTGAGGTATGCGATGAAGTTTGTAAAATTATGTTTAAGTCATAAAAATAAAAATTAGTATAAAGCTAGATTAGTTAATAAATGATTGTGTTTATGCACTGATGCTTACGATAAAAAACTTAAAGCAAATAACGTTTGTTCACATATTTAAACTTCAAACCGTATTTAAAGTGGGTCAGATTTCCTAACCAGAAAATATACGCATTGTTCTTAGATACCACATTCTTTTGTAAACACTATACCAATCTCAATACTTTTTTACCTATATCGAACTTATAAGATAACACTTTTTAACAAGTTGTTACATGTATCTATTGCGGTTGCTTAATATGTTATCTTCCGTTCAAACATCATCCGCTTTCTGCTTTCTGGTTTTCAAACAAAATCCAATAAATGTATAGTTTCAGTCCTTGGTCTCTTAACAATAACTGAGCTAGAATGAAAGAGATTGTTTTTAGAAATTTAAAGCAAACTTCAGGAGACTAAAATCGAAACTTTGTTGAAGTTCTTTAGTCCTTACCATATGTTTTATTTCAGTCATATTTGTCATGTTTAAATCTACATACATGTACTTGTAACTGCAGTTACAGTGTTCGTTGTAGTATCTCGCTACTTTGCGCACCTGGCAACGAACGCATATGTTCTTCTGTGGTATCCATAAGCACTTGGGGCTAACTAAGTATAACCGAATTGCATGTCTTCAATAAAAGCCTGTATCAGATGAGCTACATGTACGACAATTCGACCAATAAATGTATATCGTAGTTCTACGTCTCTTAATTATTTTTTAAAGCTAGATTGTTCAACGATTACAAACTTAAACCCACATGCTGTGAATGATCGTGATATTTTTTTACCTTTTTTGTTAAGGAAAATACGTTTTTGTTGATGCTAAATGGTCAATATAGAGTACATTTGTTTTGTGTTTTCAGGAATTCTTACTAAACAATCATGTAAATACATGATTCGTCGCTATACATGTATTTGTAGCATTTGAATGTTTGTTAAAATAATTTCAGAAATTAACCATTTAAAATATAATAAAAACAAAAATACGCGTTATAGAAATACAGCTTTTGAATACATCGTGTACGTGGGAATACTACAGATGACAAAACTCTTCATTCTGATTGATATTCGCATATTTCTGATTTAGAAGTCTGTGATAGAACAAATATTTCCCTATATCAGTTTTTCGATACCCTTTTGTATGCAGGGAGTCACTCCCGTCCTTTTTAGGAGGCATTTTTTCCAATATGTTGCAAATCTTCCTTACTTCTTGAGATTGAACAACTCCCGCTTGAACAACTCTTTGATATTGTGGTCTTAACATCAAATAGCCGTTAAAGGTGGTCCTAATAATTCAGGAATTTTATTCATACTATTTATCTCTTTTATTTGACAAATGGTTTTGTAAAACAGCTCGATAGTTCGAATTTTTAATTTTGATGTGGTCACGTGACGTGAACACACGCAGTAGTCACATTCTCTTGTCAAATGATGTGATCTCATGAAATGGTCGACTGATGCAGTCATGTGACTTGGTCACATGCCAAACGAGTATTTTCCCAAGCGATGTACATGTATAGATGTACCTTGTATGTTCATATTCTAAACATCGAAGATGAAGCCATTGTTACAAAAATAAAAGCACCACGTTTTTGTTATTTGAAAACGAAACAACTTTTTAACTAAATATAATTCAAGGATAATTTCACCGGCTTTGCGGGATTAAAATAAAGAAGTATGAATCCCCCAATTCCACCCGATATCTTGCATGTTTTAAATGAATCAAATAAATGGAACATTGGATCAGGATGAACTTTTAACTTGTACAACATTTACAGATTTTCTTTCTTACTAAATGGACATGATAAACCATTTATGTTAACGATTCTCAAAAATCCTGACCGTCTTGTTTTCAGCGGCAAAGATGATACGGGTCGCATTGTGTTAAAAAGTAAGTTCTCAAGGTTGTGGAGAGAACAAACTTCACTCTTTATTTACTTAGTTAATAAATAAAATGAGTTCCAGGTGATTTTAGTATTAAATGAAATCAACTAGAATATTTGAAAAAGCCTTGCCTTATGGCATTTCTAAAAACTGATAACATATTTTAGAAAAGCGATACAATGTATGAACCCTGGTTTTCATGCAACTTGAACCGCTTGTTGCATAACAAAAGAAATGTTGGTATTTATGGTGATGAGGGCTATTATCATTTTTGTAGGCTGGGCTGTGGAAATAATTGCTAATCTTCAAGGAGTAAAGAGCACAGAGTACAAGTAAGTGTTATGTTATTCACTTTGCAAAGTTGTGTACGATTTTTAACAAATAAGAACATGCATGACTACAGCTCTAATTTTGAGACAGTTATAAATCTTTAAGTTATTAC
Organism: Saxidomus purpurata; assembly: GCA_022818135.1. Lineage (NCBI taxonomy): Eukaryota > Metazoa > Mollusca > Bivalvia > Venerida > Veneridae > Saxidomus > Saxidomus purpurata. The sequence continues at coordinate 10,490,373 of JAFMSR010000019.1, forward strand.
GCCCCCTTCGAAGAAGACGGGTATATTGGTTTGCAGATGTCGGGTGGTCGGTACGTCCGTCCGTCCGTCTACCAACGTGTTTCCAGATGATAACACAAGAATGTTTGGGCCTAGGATCATGAAACTTGATGTGGAGGTAGATCATGAGCAGTAGATGACCCCTATTGTATTTTAGGTCAGTATGTGAAAGGTCAAGGTCAAAGTGACCGGAATAGTAAAACATTTTTTGGATGATAACTTGAGAACGCTTAGGTGTTGAACTTGATGTGGAGGTTTGTCATGACCAGCAGATGACCCCTATTGATTTTGAGGTTAGTCGGTCAAACTTCAGGGTCACGGTGACCCGTAATTGTTAAACGGTTTTTAAACGATAACTCGAGAACGCTTGGACCAACATCAAGAAATATGATGTGGAGGTTGGACATATCCGGACATAACCGATAAAGGACCCTCAATGATTTTGAGATAAGTAGGTCAAATGGGTGGGGGATTGTCAATTAAAAAAACAAGATTTTTCTCATTTTCCCTTTTTGGAGTTTTAAATTGTTTTTAGCAAAACATTGTTAGGGGTAAAGGTCAAAGTAACTGTTACTTAAAAAAAACATTTCATTTCTTCAGTTTTATATTGTTTGTTTGGGGGGGGGCAAACAAATTTTTTTCAAGTCAAGGTCACTTTTTTTTCGATTTTCTTATTTTATTTTTAAATTGTTTTAGTGTCTTTGCCCAAGAACACGCCTGAAACAGTCAGGTGACTTTTTCACCAGGGTCTAACTCAATGTAAAGTTCTTATATTGTTCTATGGAGATCGATGACTGTGTTATTCTATAATGTTTTCATTCTTCTATTTCTACAGATGCCGTTTTCACGTATTTCAATCTGACGTTTGCTTTAAAAACAGTTGTTTTCATAGTACAACTTTTGTATAAAGGGGGACATACGTGTTTTACAAACAGCGCTTGTATAAATAAATTTCATAAATTTACCTTTTACCACATGGTTTGTAATAGGTGCAGGTTCTCTCTTGTTATTATGTATGTCTGATCAAGATAAAATTACTAAACAATGACTACTTACAATATTTTCATCGTATGTAAATTTACGGTTTTATTAATAAGATAACATTTGGCCATGTCACATTACGGTACAGGATCGCATCTTTGTTTCTACTTAAATAATATAAAGATACATGTATATGTGAGGAACCACGATGTGAACATGAGATAAACTGAAGAAAGGGACATAATTAGAGGTTGGATTTAAATACGCCCATGTCAGATAAAAGGGTAGTTTATAGTTTAAAATCGATAAAAACAAACTTTAGTTTGATGAAATTTCTTGTTAACAGACTAAACAATAGACAAATAAACATCACACAAATATACCTTGGCATTTGAATTAAGAGTGCAGATAATAATTCGATGATGAACCATTCAATTCAGTGTAGGTAAGACATGATGCAGCCAAAGAGGCATGTATATTCGACTTTCAATGCGTTAAAACATTTGTCGACATTATTTGCAGCAATTTACAGTAAAATATCAATCCTTGTCGTTTGTAATGTTCTTGCATTGACGTTTGTTTTCTTTTAATTTTAAACAACATTACAGCCTTTAAGCAGTTTTCCCTTAAAGACATGAAACCTACGTGTATTTCGAGCCGTTTTACTTGTTAGTTAGTGATCTCAAGAAATACTCTTTTTAAAGAGGTATCTCTGTAAGTTAAAAGTTTAAGAATAAGATCTATCTTTAAATGTCAAGGGAAAGCACTAAACTTTTAAAAGCTTATCGTTAAACCTCGTTTGTAACATATATAGTTTACGGAACATGGTATCTGTTTAGTCTTTATGTTTAAAAAGCTATCTATGTATTTGCTAGAAATGTCAGTCATTAAGGGTTTTTTCACTGACTTATCGTTCTTGCGTACTCTTCAGCATTAAAGAGCTAAATCGGTTATTGATCGGCGAATGAGGGGGCAGTTTCGGTCCGATAACAAAAGCGTATTACATTGTGTATGTGTCATGAATTAATAATCCTATGATTATCGTGTATTTTGCTAAATTATCAACTTATTTCGACTCTAAATTATATCCTTACTTAAAAAAGTATATTTTTGTAACTTTAATTGTAGAAAATGATGAAATTATAATATGGAGGAAAGAAAAGAAACGCCGGCGTAGGCTTCGTTTACAATTTCATGAATGTGCATAAATGATTACAGAAATTGAATTGTACCTTTAGCATTTCAACAAAATATCAATAATGTTTTTCTTAAAAAGTTAAGTAAATTCGTACTTGTATTTGAATTAGAAAATAAAGCAAAGAAAATACGTTGTGTGGATGTTTTCTTTTTTCAAACAGAAACACTTTTACAGCGCGTTTTGTGTAGTTACTATTAATATAAACAGTTAACTGTAAATTACTGTATTATCTTAACAAAAGAATAAAGAAATTATCAAGCAAATTTCAATAAAACAAGCGAGTTTGAAAACGGAGGCAAATAATGATAAATAGTAATGGCAAGTTCAGCGTTAGAGGTTTTTTCAACCTCAACGGGCACGGACCTATACTAACTACAGCTTAATTACACATCAATCATAACATTACAAAAATTCTACTAAGTAATGAAACAATTTCTTCTGTGCGCAACTTCTCCTACATTTCTCAACGGATTTCAACCAAACTTTCACAGAAGTATTGTCATGAAGTGCCCTGGCGCATATAATCGGAGTTTTGTGATTTGATCATTTTTGACAGAATTATGGGCCTTTGTTTTTTTCCACATAATGTAATATATATAGAGGAAAACTCTTCTGTGTGCAACTTTCTCAAGGGATTTTAACCAAACTTTCACAGAACTATAATTGTGAACTAAAGAATTTTGAATATATAATGTTCTGCCCCTGGTCGTCCATCCGTCCGTCCGTCCGTTAGCAATTGTGTGTCTCCTTATTTAAGTATATATAAAAGGGAGAATACTGTGTTATTATAAAGGGGGAATACTCTGTTATTACTGTCTATTTTTAGAATAAATTTCCAGTCCTGTATACTTTGGAGTATTCTGTTTCAGTAAGATGACAACATTTCTCATGAGACCAGTGGTTCAAACCCAACACAGAGCAATTTTTTTTTTCTTTCTTTTTTAAAATATTTTTTGCCTGAATTAAGGCCCTTTGCTTTTTTTTCCACATATGTTATATATAGAAGAATACTGTCACGTTCCCACTTCCTCACACATTTTTCAAGATATTTAAACCAAACTCTCACACAACTGTTGTCATCAAGTGCCCTCGTGCATATTGTCTGAGTTTTGTGTTTGGATCAATTTTGCCTGAATTATAACCCTTTGCTTTTTTTACACATGTAATATATAGAAGAAGACCTTTGTTTCTTTTTCACATAATGTATATCTACTGACTTTAAAAACACATTTGCGCTCGGCCAGCAGACTGGAAAATGAAAACCTGGTTTTGTGACAATTTCCTGTCACTTGTTCATTTATTATTCTACTTTTCCGGGTATATATTAAGAATATCAATTAAAAACATTCATATAAAGATACAAACAAAAAAAAAAACAAAAAAAGCGACGCTGTCGTGTTTTTTCTTCTGACATGATGTATATTGTATAAATCTGTAAAAATACTAATTGACAATATCTATCAATTTCAACATTATACCTTATCTTAAATAAAAGTTTAACATCGTCATACTATTAAAAAGATATTTAGGCAGAAAGCAAAAAAAAAAGAACGCAGTGCATGCAGTTTTATTTCAGTTAATATGGCCTTATATTCATAGTCCATGCAGTTAATTATTACGCCTGCCCCTACTCCCCTGTGTACTAAAACTATAGATCGATGCAGAGATTATTGAATTTTTAAAATCATGCCCCTACTTAGACAAAAAGGGACACATTAAAAAAGTTTAAGTAAAATATATAATAAACGGTTGCCGTACCATTTCATAAAAGAAAATAACCGTCGAGTAGATGTGTCCGTCGTTTACATTTGTTCATTGGTTACTTTAAATAATAACGTTAGCTATATTTGAATGATTAGAATAATAATATATTACTAAACTACAGTAAATGGCTTTTAACAATATCGTTAAAGTGTTTAATAAAACAAATATAAATGATAGATCAATAGATTAGTATATATCGCTTATACAGTGGTATAGTTGCTAATACGGTCGATATTCATAAATGTCGCGCATGCGCAGCAGTCTGTGAAAAGTCCGTATTTGAAATATCAGCAGATGATCGATAATTAATGGGGATAAGACAATTACGGACATAACAACCGTTTGGTATTATCCGTAAACGAATGTGAGTGCAATAAATCATTGATTATCGATTGTGCTGGAAATAATTGAGATATTTAAGTTGACGGGTTACTTTTGTGGGTAAAGTGGAAAATCGTTTGTATTATTTTAATCATTTCCAACAGATGATAAAGACTATTCAATATTATCAGTCGCACTGCTTTCAAATAATGATAAGAACGACAATAATGATACATGTAATCGTATTTCAACCAGACAACATTATCTCATTGCAGAAACATTTTCATGAATGCATTTAAATTAAAATAACATACTTTGAAAATGAATTAGTTAATGATAATTGTTGACAATAGTAACAGAAATGACTAAAAGCTGCAATATTCGTAGATTTTGGCATTTGGAGTACTTTAATTTTTTATTAAGCTTATGCCCTTACACGTGCGTTCTGTTTGCTAATGAACCATCTGGACAATTTAGACCTATTATTTCAATTACAGACATGCACAACAAATCTGTGTGCATTTGAAACGTTTATAGTACGCCATATTTTATTCAAGTATTCTAATCAGTTAATCGTGATCTGTAAATATGTCATTTGATGTCTGTAGACATTTTGACTTTGCGAAATAGGACATACTCCTTAAATATAGAATTTTGTATAGTATCACTTAAACGATACAAATATCAGCAGGGCGAGGCGACAAAAATGTATATACCGTGCAATTGCTTCGCGATAAACTTAATTACATTAAAATTGAAACTTTTGTGTGTAAGGAATAAATATAAAAAACTAAATAATAGTATTATAAATAATACCAACTACTGAAAATCTCATGATTCTAATATAAAGTAAAGATCATGTTAAGATTTTGCCTTTTTATGATAAGATTACTCATTGATTCTGGCCCAGTTTGTAAGGCTTCGTTTACATACAACAAGTTTCTTGTACAAGACATTAAAGATAAGGCAAAGTTATGACTTGTACAAGAAATTTTTCTTCACAAGATCTAGCAAGAATTGCTTTGACAATTAATCACAAAATAGCGGGAAGATGTCATCAGCACATAATATTGTCTTTAGCATGCAGATGAGTTTCTGATTTTTTTAAGATAATATGAAATTAATGGTTTATGTTTTTAAAAAAAAATGCATTAAGTGTTCTTATCGAGAAAAAATATTTGATTGAATGACCAATACATATTAAAATGACTTTTAAATTTCATCTTAAAAACTCTCTTTTTTGTTCAGTGTGATAGTACTTTAAACTTGTATCATATAAATGTTCCCTTTTTTTGGTATAAATTGATCAGTTGGTCAACTTTGTCCTTTGACCAAGCCATTGTGTACACAATTTTTAAAAATGTACCTGAATTACCTCTCCCACACCTGTTTTTCCCATCTAAAACTTCTTATCAGTAATTTGACAGCCAAGAAATTGTGAAAAAATAGAACAGGCTCTATTCTCATGCAAGAAAATTATCGCATATTATGTCACATAAATTCTGACAAAAGTTGCTCAAATGTGGGTGTTTACATATGAAAAATTCTTGTACAAGACATAAATAGTACTTATCTTAATGTCTTGTACAAGAAACTTGGAAGGTGTAAACCCCCACTAAAGTATAAAACAAAGCCCAATATACAGCTTTAAATATATCATGAGTAATGTTACGTAATGATCGGCCAAAAAACTTATCGATAACCTCGAGCAGTCAGAGCAATCACTGAGAAGTATTCGACCAGAAAAATAAAAAATATATACCTGTTAACAAAACATTCAAAACATATCATTTTCTTCTTGATTTTTTAATAAAAGGCATAGTTTAATTGAAGAATGATGTTTTCATTTCAATACCGCTTGTGATTCTAAAATCAATGTTACAATGTACATCGTTTGTACAAATTTAAATAAACTGAAAACTTTTCAATACATCATTAGTATTGGTCCTAACTGTTGCGCTTTTTCTGCCACATGAACGTTAGATTTGTTTGCAAAGGTGGTACCACTTTCATAGAGGTAGTTCGTAGCAAGGTGCTAGCAGTATTCACGAGAGAGAGGGGGAGAGAGAGAGAGAGACAGAGAGAGACAGAGAGAGACACACACACACAGAGAGACACAGAGAGAGACACAGAGAGAGACACACAGAGAGACACAGAGACAGAGAGAGAGAGAGAGAGAGAGAGAGAGAGAGAGAGAGAGAGAGAGAGAGAGCAGTTTTAGGTTTGCGGTATAAATGAACAATGGTTGATCCAATCAATTACACTCGAATAATTTCAGTGTTCTCCGTTTTTATTCTTGTTCGTATGGACGCTTACAACGTCTAAGGAGCAGATATTTTTTTCCGGCCTATTGAAAGTGCTTGCACTATATTAGAAGAGCTATTCAAGATAACGAAAAGTCAACATCTTATTTTTTTTATTTAGAGAAAAAAAGAGGAAAGCAAAAACTTTGGTCTAAAATACGTTCAGAAGCAGGACACACTAAATACGGAATTAGTAACATACTAGAAGAACAATGTCGCTTTTATAAAACCTTATTTACTTCAGAGGGTATCAATAAAATTGCAGCAAAAGAGTTACTATCTAAAGTACAAACAAAGATTACACCAATGGAGGCAGCTAAACTAGACGAATATATTTCCATGGCCGAGCTAGAAAATTCCATTTTTAATTTCAAACAATCAAAATCACCGGGTGAGGACGGCTTACCGGCCGAATGGTACAAAAAGTTTTGGTATTTAATTAAACATGAATTTCACTCACTAGTTACATCAATTCTGGACTTGAACACTCTCAGTCATTCCCAATATAAAGGTCTTCTCTCACTCATTTACAAATCCGGGGATCGCGACAATTTAAAAAACTGGAGACCAATTACCCTTCTCAACGTGGATTACAAAATAATAGCTAAATGCTTGTCGAACAGACTGAAACCAATTTTACCAAATATCATTAATTCAGACCAGAAAGGATACGTTGAAGGTAGAAATATTAATGAAGCAAATCGTTTTATACAGGATATAATAGAATACTCCGACCGTGAAGATAAAGAAGGGCTTATCATATTTTTAGATCAAACAAAGGCCTTTGATAGATGCGAATGGTCTTGGATCGATATGTGTTTGAAAACTTTTGGTTTTGGTGACAAATTTCGCAACTGGATAACCGCTCTGCTAAAATCATCTCAAACCGCAATAATAACCAACGGGTTTATTTCAAGCTATTTTTCAATTTCGCGTTCTATTAAACAAGGGTGTCCTTGTGCCCCTTTTTTGTATATAATTCAAGCAGAACCGATGGCCTGCTGCATACGCCTAAATTCAAAAATTCAGGGTATACCTCTGCCCTCTTCGGAGTCGAACTTGTATGCAAAAATAAACCAATTTGTCGACGACACCCAACTTTTCGCGAAAAATGAAGACTCTTTAGTCCCGATATTTAAGGTCCTGTCTCTTTCCGAAAAAGCGTCAGGGGCAAAATTAAACAAAGAAAAAACCTCTGGTATTTTTATAGGAAAACTGAAAGGCAAACGCCCCACATTTAACACAATTAAGTGGACCAATTCATATGTGAAAACGCTAGGTATACATCACGGATATAACGTTGATAACGATGCGATATGGAGGGCTAAAATTAACAAAATTAAGAATTCGCTTCAGGTATGGAAATCACGACACCTGTCTTTACAAGGAAAAGTTTTAATAATTAAAACATATGTTTTCTCAACAATAAATTTTGAAATGGAAACTAGAGGTATACCTGAACAATTCAAAATACAAAT
>JAFMSR010000019.1:10498935-10647933 GCA_022818135.1 Saxidomus purpurata
TAATGATTTTGATAACTACTAATATAAACAGTTACACCCCTAATGGTAGGGTGACTTTGAGCAGAAAAGTCCATTAAAAATATGGGTAGGTGGGACAGTCATTGCAACAAGCAATGTTATATACCAAAATGTTTGTCAGAGTTTGTAGTTTATGAAACCACCGGCATAAATTGGCATAAATGGTGGCGTTCTGAGAAATCCAAGATGGCGTCCAAGATGGCCGCCAAAAATAAAAATGCAGTTTTTTTAGTACTGTTGGTCCAAATGTTTTTTAAAACGATTGTTGCTAGGTTTAAAACATAGAAATGTATAAATTCATACTTATTATATGATTTTATGATTGTTTTTCATTAATTTTAGCGAAATCTATGAAAATACTGACGATTTTAGCCGTAAGAGTGGACAATTTTATGGTTTGGACAAGCATTTTTAACAGAAGTACAAATTTTTTACCAAAATTGATATACTTATGTGACAACAAGTAAATCATGACTCATGGCTAATGGAAATAGTAAATTACAGCAGAAAAACAGATTTTTTTTTAGTGCACAAGCATTTAAAAGTGGGTGGGGTAATTTCACATGTATTTTCGATCTAAATATACATAGTTTTTAAAACATTTAATGAGCTTTACCTTCAAGTATTTTGTATTTCAAATGAATAATTATCAGCTTATATGTATTATTTAGCTATTGCAAGTTTGGAGATCATTTGTTAAATCCAAGATGGCCGCCAAAATGGCCGCCAAATATAAAAAAAATGCAGTTTTTGTAGTACTGTTGGTCAAACTTTAAAAAAAAGATTTCGGCTAGGTTTACTACATAGAAATATATAAATACATACTAATTACATTATTGTATGATGTTTTTTAATTAATTTTAGCGAAATCTATGAAAATATTGACGATTTTAGCCGTAAGAGTGGACAATTTTATGGTTTGGACAGGTATTTTTTAACAGAAGTTCAATTTTTTTGCCAGTTTGATATACTTATGTGACAAGAAATAAAAATAACTCGTGGCTAATGGAAATATTTACATTACAGCAGAAAAACAGATTTTTTTTTTGAGTGCACAAGCATTTAAAAGTGGGTGGGGTGATTTTCGCTCTAAATATACATAGTTTTTTTAAAACATTTTATGAGCTTTACGTTAAAAGTATTTTGTATTTCAAATGAATATATATCAGCTTATATGTATTATTTAGCTATTGTAAGTTTGGAGATCATTTATTAAATCAAAGATGGCCACCAAAATGGCCGCCACTTAGACTAAAATATAGTCAAACTTCAGTGTACCGGGCACTTGTAGTGTTTTTTCTTATATTGATATATTCTTTACTAGATTATTTGCATATTTATTTTGAAAAATACATCATTATTCCTTTGACCTAAAATGTCATTTTACTGAAATATACGGGTTTTTAGCACCACGGTCGGGTTCTAGCAAGCAAATGCCATTATAACCTTGGGACACAAATAATTGCTGAATAGACGAAAGTCTCATGCTGTTTCATCATAAAGTTGTTTTATCCTGCTGCTTTAACAAAATGTGGAAATCAATAGAAACGTAGATAGGACAAAATTGATGAATAACAGTTAGCCACATCACATGTTCTAGTTTAGTAGTGGGAAAATTCAAATGTCCAACCTATAAACAATGTACAAACAGATAATTATATACAAATTAATCGCGAATAAAAGGTAACATTGGAAGAAAAAGTTACTAAGTATCTGATATATTAATGAGGTACTAATCGCAGGTTCTTTCGTAAGTTAAGAAAATATGCCGATGCAAATTCAAATCTTTGCCTTCTTACTTATTATCGTATATTATAGAAATTCAAAGCTTTGAATATCACCTCTGATGTTCAGCAGGAAGTTGTGCTAGGAAATGTAGAACAAATTGAATATTCGATTGTCCCTTTTATTGATGAACTTAGGTCAGTGGGATGACTTGTTTAGAGTATCGGGCGACTATTTTGTGGAGGTCTCTCTTCCTCTCAAAATTTACTTTGCTTCATCAACGCTTGGTTTGTGGGATGTTCACAAATTGTCAAAGGCAAAGCTTTTTTTACCTTTCCTGTTTGCTGCAAATCATGTCATACCTAGCCTTCAAATGAATCGACTCCCCGATGAGCTAGTAGTAAGTAGATGCCTTTGAGAAAAGGTATTAAATTGACAAAGGGTTCACTTAATGATGTTTGGATTGACTGCAAAGCTACAAAGTAAATGGTATCACACATAATGGCAGTGCTTAAGTATGCTGGTTTCTGTCTCGACCTTTGGCAGCTTGTGGTTCTGATAGTGGCCCCAATTATTTGTACAACAAACATCAAACTGATACGCCTTTTCTCAAAACACAAACAATGCTTAAGATGTTTGATGGGCATTTTGTAGACCCCTTTTCTATTTCTAGTCCTCCAATAAAATGGATTAACTTTACAACTGGAATTGAAATATCGCAGGAGGTAAATAGTTTGTACAGGAGTGACTGGTGGTTCTCTTTTGAAAGCAGCAAGAGTTTGACACGCTACCAAGGGCAAAACGGAACACAGTCAAAAGTGCTGTTGATGTAAATTTAAAGGTGGTCAGTTTTAATGGTGAAGATATGTACTTGAGATTATTGGCTATTAATGCATTCAAATAGGTTACTCTTGAACATGTATTCTCCTTTTAAAATGCACCGGTTCCACTAAGTTTGTTTTCAGATACTGGAGATATGATGAAACCAAAAACTCTGACTTTTGCGTAAAATTGGAAACTTCTTAATCCTGATTTGATTCTTCTATGTATGTCTGACCCTGACTGTTGTGCATGATCTTATGGCAGTTATTCAGATGCTGCAACTTTCGAATGAACAAACATAATTATGGCTGCTGCATTTTGGAATGAAATTCTTTAAAACAGTGTGTAAAGCACACAAAATCATGTTATCTTTAACAAATATTTTACAAATAGTCCAGACACGCCAGAGACCTTGTAACAGTACCTCCACTGCCCCTGTTGCTATTTAAATGAACATGCTATTACCAGACTGGAAGAGAGTCTTGGCCAATAGTAAAAGCTGAGAAAGCTTTATACAACAGATCTCACTGAAAACTGCCATCATCTTCTTGCGAGGGGAAAAATATCTTTTGTTGATGAAATAGAGTCCAGTCAGAACGAAGCTGATGGTAGAATAATACTACATTTGGCATATGCATCTTCTCTTACAATCAAGAAAGCCAATGTTTTGGGTCTTTTGGTTCATTATTACACTAGTCTTGGTGCTGACAAACTCCTTCTTAAAACTGATTGAAAATCTATACATACTGACTTTACAAGGTATAAACCAATCCATAGGATAGATGCAAATTTGTTGCCTGCCAAGCTAAAGATCTTGTTGTCTGTTTATTGTCTTACAGGGTGTGGTAATTGTTCATCCTTGTATGGCATATGTAAAAAGAAGACATTGCAGATTGCCTTTCAATATATTTTATTCTGTTAAGTTTAGCAGAAATAAAAGAATGAAATGAATAAGTACTTTACAGTACATAAATACATATGGAGTTGCAGATTTTAAATTCTCTGAATTAGTTTTGCTGTTAGTAGCAATTAGCTGAAAATGCTGCTTTTGTGGGTTATTTGTAACATACTATATGATTATGGGATGAGTTTTACAAGTTGATAATGTAATATAGCAATACCTAAATTTGACTGATGTAAATGAATCTGTATGCATGTCTTTACATAAGAGGCAACAAACGAAAGTGCACACATGGTTTTAAATTTTAATATGGAAATGGAAAACACCTGTGACTTATATATTTGAGTTTTATTTCAGACTTAGGTCCTAAAATAATAACATTTTCAAAGCTTTTGTGTGCATTGTTTTGAAAAGAATAATGCAGTGTTCTTTCTTCAATTTAAAGAAATCTGCTGCCTGTGTAACAGCACATCATTGTTTAACACTTATGGAAGATGGTTTTCAGACAAAATTCATATTTTCATGAAAAGAGTTACAATACTTTCATCTGAATAAATGATAAAAATGTTGAAGCTATTGATACTTTGTTATTAGAGCTGTTTTGATATGTTAAACTTTCTCTCTTAGAAAGGTGAAAAAGAATAAAGCTTATCTGTGCTGAAATGCACAATCTGAAAATGGAAATAACAAATTGTTCAGAAAAGTTCAATTGCACTTTGACTTACCCCACCCACTTGCAAAAGCTAATCAGCTGGTGCATTAATATTAGATACCAAGTTATATATAAGGCAATCGAAATCAAATCAACTTTATATTTTACATTATATTTTACTCACAAGTGTCTATAACTGAAATACATTTATTTTACCTACCCTCAAACTTGATATGATTTACACATACATTCAACCAATTTTGTGATTTTGGCAGCCATTTTGAAACCATCCTTGATTTTGTAAATCAGAAATAATATGTATCTGTTAAAATGCAACATGTATGCAACATAATATGCATTAAATTTAACTAAAAATAACAATCAAATGTACTTGAAAGTTTAAATGAATATTATGTATTTATATTGAAAATGCATGTGAAATTACCCCACCCACTTTTAAATGCTTGTGTATTCAAAAGAATCCTAGTTTTTCTGCTGTAACATAGTTGTGTAACTCTTTTAAAGTCATATTTTATATCTGGTCGAATAAATGTATCAAATTGGGAAAAGGAACCAAGTTGCTGGAAAAAAAATCCCCGATACCCTAAAATTGTCCAAACAAAGGGCTAAATTTGTCAATTATTTTCATATCTTTCACTAAAACTCATATTTTCTTTCATAAAAACGTATATTCTGTGTGAATTTATACATTTCTATGTTTAAAACTTAGACACAATCTCAAGAAAAACATTTGGACCAACAGTACTACAAAAACTGCATTTTTTATTTTTGGCGGCCATCTTGGACGCCATCTTGGATTTCTCAGATCGCCACCACTTATGCCAATTTATGCCGGCGGTTTCATAAACTACTAAACCTTACGAACATTTTGGTATATAACATTGCTTGTTGCAACATCTGTCCCGGTTCATCATTTTTTAGACCTTGATTGTCACCCTACCATAACGACAAGTGAACTTTTCAAGAATAATGTAATCCCTAATTGTCTTAATGGTTAAGTTTTTAACTCATTTCTTACAGAGAAAATCAAATGGAAAAGATTGAATCAGTCATACAGTAAGGATTTTAAAAGTACTTTTTTCTTAATTTTGTTCTAAAGCCAAATTGAACATCAACATTTAATGATTTTGTATGTGTCAGTATCTAAGTCATTGATATAACTTTTGATGACAGTAATACAATCTTGGATATAAAAGATCAGTATATCAGAAAGTTTGAAACCATTCAATAATAATATCTCATAATTATGATGTGCACATATACAAACTTAGTGACCCAAGCCAATCAGTGTAGTGTTTTATGACCCTAGTATATTGCCAAGGGCAATACTGTCCTGTTAAAAAATGTAGCTTATGAAAACATTGCATAATATTGCATAATATTATGTAATGTGACCACATGGGTCCTAAGACATCAGTGATGGACTAACTTTTGTCTCAGCTACTGTTACAACATGTACAATAAATTTATAAAAGTTGGTAACTGAACTTCAAATAAATTTGCCAAAAAATTAAGATAAGTATTAATAATTAAACTAATACTTTAAAAATTTTAACATGAAGCCCAATAGTCTTTATAGATCCATGCCATGCATAGCTTTTAAAACTGAAATATTTAAAGGTCATGTAGGTAAATACTAGTACTTGATAGACAATAACTTTATCATGTTAATGGTATGCATTTATTGCAGTATATGCATTCAAATGAAACATTAATCTACAGCTTTGAGTGATGTAAGCTAACAAATTTGCTACAGCCTGATAAAAAGGTATACCTGTGCACTTCTTATAATTAACTCTTTTTTTTTCATTTTAGACTTTTGTAGAGATACATACTCTTAACTAATCATTAACCAAGAACTGTAACATTTATGTTATAGAAAGTAATTTTCAAAGAACTGAAATCTTTTTTAGAGTTCAACTGATTGGTAATGATAAAAATCTGCATTTTGTGTTATATTTTGGTAACAAATACATAATTCGCAACAACCTTCCTCAACTGTCACACAATTATCTAAATAAGAATTAGTTTTGCAAATAGTCTGTTTGATATAATATAAATACATTAATTTGAATTGATATATGAAAACTTGCTGTATAATCTGTGAATTGTGAAATATTTAAGTAAATCCTAAATAAAGCGCTTTATTGTTGTCGCATGAAAAAAAAAATGTATTTAGACACATACCAGTAATTATGCAGGGTCTTATCAGATCTAGTGTTGTTAAATTGTATTCATGACATCTAAATGTTACAAAAAAAGAAATTTACAATTATTTATACTTGCTGAGAAAGTATTTTTCTAAACCTGACTATGTCTTTGACAGTAGACTGGTTGACTGATTTTAGAAAATGGGATGTGAAAAACTTTAGATAGTAATTATATATGGATTGATTAGTGTTTCAGTTTGTGACCTGTAGAATATTGAGGTAAAGTTTACAGACAGACAGACAACGGACAAACCACCATCATAACATGACCTCTGCTGGACAAAGGACTTTGTCCAGTGGAGCTACAAATGTTAGTGATATTTTCATTCTATGGCAAAATTGTAAATTAACCCTTGCACTGCTGAGCAACAATTGATCCAGCATTTGCGACTGATCACCTTGCTTAATTGATCATGATCTGCACTCTCGGCTATTCAGTTCTTGTTATCCCTTTGAACAAATAATATTGTTGTCAACTAATCTCATAGATTTGCATGAAATCATTGTGCATGTTTTTGTTTTCAATAGCAAAGATATGGCCCTATGCTGTTTGACTTAGGGATGTCATTGATTAAAATTTTTGTATCGATATATCAATTTAGAAATATCAACGATACAGCGATATATTGATACATTGGAGTAAAAGTCGCTGACTACATATTCTACCAAATCTCTTGGCTTTATTTGTACTATACATATGGTTCTGGTGTATAATATATCAACCCTCGCAGTGCTGAACTTTTCTGCCTATGAGATTATTGAGACCACATTTCATTAAATTATCATTTGTTAGAAAAACACTGAACTCTGGGTAGGGTGACTGTTTATATTCTGGTTCAGTTTTGATGGAATTTTCAAACGTGAAACTGTAGATCATTGCACGGTGTAACATTATTTGATATACGATTTTTCAAAACGGCAATCGATATCGAATCGAAAATGTTTTATCGTTCTCATAAACAGGCTCCTGGGTAGAACCTAGATAGTTTCCAGACATACAAAAAACTTGACCAAATTAGGGCACGATCTTACAGTGGTGAGAGACAAGTGATCATCAGTCAGAGAACTTAACCACTCGGCCAAAGATGTGCCACAATGTACGACCTATAATGTGATTTTTTAGTTATTCGTACCCAGGTACGAACCGACTTCGGCAAAATGTGGACATTTTCGTACCATTTTCTAACCACGCATAAAATCTAATAAAATACAACAATTACAACATGTTTAAAGCATAAAAATAAGTTTCAGTTATAATACTTAAACGCGTAAAGGTGCATTTTAGACTAGTGTTTCAAGCGCTACAGTGCGGCATATCTTCAAAGACACTAAATGAACTAGTCAGGCCGCACACTTTTGATTATATATATAGGAGCGTTGGCAATTTACAAAAAAATCTTTGTTTTTTACGTTGAATTCCCAGTTTTGTTATTAAAAATTCAAGAGTACCTAGTCGATATTCGGCCACTTCCAATCCAAAAATATAGTATTCTTTCCCAACTATGGCAGAGCAACTTCCCAAAATGCATAGTAAGTTTTCCCGAAGTTTGTTTACATGATTGCAGCATTTCTGGAGGAAGCATTTGTGTGGCATCGATTTTTCGTTGCACTATAACATAACAGCGCACAGTACTGCGTGTTATGCATTACCAGTCTAATCCGATTCTGGGCCTGAATTTTAGTCCATGTCTCAGGGGAGGTAAATTTATTTCGACTTCCGGTTGTCAATGTCACATAAAGAAAAATATTACATGTATTGTAAATCTTTTCCGAAAATGGACTTTTATCTCGCATAAATTTCCCAATTGAAAGGCCAAGGCCTCTTCCCAATTTCCTGATGAAAAGCCCTGCTGTTTCAAGTATTAGATAGAGTACTGTTGGCGAGAATAATAATGTTATTTCGAGAAGGTTACACCTCTGAGAAATGACGTAATTATTAGAGCCAACAGTTACTCTATCTGATTTGTATCATGGCACGTTGATTGACAGTTCTCATGCCATACAATATTGTGTGACGTAATATCATGTGACATTACAAAATTGTGTGGTAGCGACCCCAATCTTTTTTACTGAAATAAAATCAATACATGTACTTGTTTGCTGTTAAAAGTGTTATGTAGCCTACAAAATCATATACCGGAGCAATTAAGTGTATTTGTATTTCATTTTATTTCTATCCGGCCGATTGTAACTTTTCAAAATTGTAAATTGTAAAACAAAAATCTAGGCAATAAAAAAAATCTGAAAAGTGTTCTCTTTTTCAGAAAGATCATGTCCTCTATTACAGTAATACAGTTCAGGGTTTTTCCTATACAAATATGCAGTAGCCATGATACAAATAAGAAAGACAGACATGCTTACGGTCTCCAATGAATAAAAGCACAGTTGCGATGAAATAGAAGATTAATTGCTTGTATTTTCGGAATCGCACATCCGGGTACGGATAATTATTTTACATTCGGGAAAGGTGATTCCTCGGCTTTCTTCGCTGGTCTCTATGTATCTATAACTTTGAATAATACAATAACCAAGATTAGAAATGAAAGAAGACGATCTCACAATACCTTGAAACTAAGATTGCTTTGATAATTCTGTTGTTAAAAGCTTTTTGTTTCGTTTAAAATAAATTTAAACATGCATATGAGCAGGGTCCGTATATTACATTATATTGTAATATACGGACCCTGATATGAGTCAACGGTAAAGACAGAGTTTTCACCTTTTACTGAATGGAGAAATGAAAGCGACCTAATAATCAGATTGGTTAGCTGGTCAGTGTGACGTCACGGTTAATCTGAGAATAAACATCAAGTAAGCATTTTTTGCTGCTTCACAGGCTTTCACTGTATTTATCAATGAGGTACAAGAATGCAAGTCTCACTATTTCCGCTTCTAAGGATTTTACAGGTTGACATTTTACAGTTGTCCGCCTTCTACGTCAAGTTTGAAGTGCCAATAGTTGGGAACACATCCCCAACGAAATTCTGTTGGGCACTTATAATTAAACCCAATAAAATCCAATATATAAATGTATTTATTATGGATTTAATATGATAGGATTAAGTTTTAAAATGATGCTAAGGCCACACCAATTTAATTTCTTGGTCATCGGGAAATATCCTAAAAAAATAGGAGCGAGCGAGCGAAAAAAAATCAAAATATTTTTTTTTCCAATTCAACCATTTTTGGAGCGGGCGAAGAGCGATTTGTTCAAAAAAAATAAAAACCCCTCACAAAAACAGATATTCACTGTCAAAACAGGTAAAAAAGACTTGGAAATAGATTATAAAAGAGCTACAGACACCTTAAATATAAACTGCCAAAAAGGTGCAGACCACAAAGTGACTCCTATATACACCAGTACTAAGTTTACAGGGGTATAATAGTGTTTCTTGCAAGAAAATATTTTTTTCTTCTTTTAAAAAGACCATATTTTGTTTTCTAACATACATGTACAGCCAATACAACAAGTCTTTTGAAAGAGAGACAATTTTTTATCATTTAATAAACCATCAGACTAATGTGTATTTCAATTTATGCCCAAACACTTTGTAATGAAACCCATTTGTTAGTCATATCAAAATTACCCACAGAACAACTTCTATAGTTAAGTCAAGTCATATCATTATTCTACAATTTAGTACAGTATATATATAACATAAGGATTGTGTAGCTTCAAGGCACTGAAATAAACGAAGGCCGGTAGTGACGTCATACTTCGCATTGCATATTTCACACTTCACACGTCATAGTTCACACTTGATACTTCACAGTTAAAACTTTACCCTTTATAATTCACACTCCAAAGTTCATACTGTATACACTTTATACAATATAAGATATTGTATCTATCTTACCGTATGTAAGTATTTGGATTTTGACATGCCGACACAGTTTTGTGAACTGAATGATCTTGACAGCTTCTCCGTCCAGTAGTCATAGCTGAAGACTCAAGCTGGAGAAAATTCCAACGACACCATACGATGGCCGAGCTACTATGAATTATTTTTGATTATTAGATTTATTTCTTTAATTCTCCTTGCTTTCATTCATTATTTCCTTCTGTTTTATTAATTATTTATGTAATTTAAAAAAGCCTTTCAGAAAAACAAAAACACAGAAAATTAGTATCATTGAGTGATATCTGGTATAATCTAAAAGATATACATAGAGCATGAGATTATCTCATTTCCAACGAGGACCTCACGCATTTACAAACAATGATTATTTCTTTTAATTCGCAAAACTGAAAAAACAAACATTGTCATGCATTAATATATGATTAGTACTGACGAGAGACACAGTATGTTTCAAAAATAGTTGTATGATTGGCCGCACGCAAGTGCATGCATGTGGAAGCTTTATATACATTTTTAGACATTCGCACTCATTAATTTATGTGTGCCTTTGAGTGTAAATGTACATTTATATAAAAGTAAGGGGTTTTAATGTTAATATACATATTATTATAAACTTACATTCTATTTTTTGAATAATTTCGTTGAGATGTATAATTATTATTTGATAATTATTTTATGACGCGCTGATATTAAACATTGTTCATGTATGACATTCACCAATATATATTTCAATAAGTTTTGCCTTTCCACATATTGAATGATAATATTATCAATATGAAGTTTTAATTCTTCGGTACACCATGAAGTAAGTTCCCATTGGTATACAGACGGTATGCAATTGGCAATCATATGTTTATATGTGTAACTGACTAGCCTGTTTATCTGAGAAACGAATGAAGTATTATCACATGAATGATCACCATCATGTTGTTAATGACTGATTGATTGAGACAGGTGTTTAGTGATTCTTTAATTTTTTACTTTAATAAAATATAAATTCCTGTACGAGATTATAGCAACAATGTCAGAGGCAAAGGAAAAGAGCCCTATTGATATGTTTTGTTCTATATATTTTTCAGGGATGAGTTCAGCAAAGAAATTAGATGTCGGTGCAAGAGTACGTTTCAACGATGAATTATCACATGTAAGTATTCTATCGCAACACCGGTCACAAATTAAGTACATCAGCATTTGTGTGCACAGTAATGTTCACATCATGTTCAAATGAAGTCAGAAAGGAGTTTTTGATGTTCAATACTTTATGTTGATAATAGTATTCACTTCAATACCAGGGTAGATATGTACCTTTTTGTGACCAACTTTAAATGGGTTTAGGCATTTATAAGAGTCATATTGTTATAAATAGTACAATTGGATAAAACATAGTAACAGCTGTTTCATAATTAATGCAATATGCATACCTGACAGAAAGCTAATAATGAAGATTCAGATAAGCAGGGCGTTTAAATACCAAATACATGCGGCGAAGTATTCAAAAGATCTGATAGCGTACATTTAAGCACTGAAGCTACCGACGCAACTGAACAATATTTTCGTTCAGTTCCATGATATAACATTCTTTGATAAAAACATCAAAATTGACATCATTCTTATTTTTAATGCATCTATCTGACATTTTTCGAACTAATCAGGACTTACATATTTTACAACGTGGGTCGCAGGGTTATAATAATACATTGTGTATATATATAATAAGAACAATTTAGTTATTACACAGTCATTTCATTGAAACAGTCTACATGTACTTCTTATATACATGTAGAATGCGTCTTTTAGCGTTTGCATGGACTTACATATTAAGTTAATACTGCCATAGTGATAATGTTTTGAGCAATAATATGGTATATGGTACGTGTTGTTACATAGCATACAATAATTATGTAATTAATCACTTGATCTGGTCATATTTTTATCCTAGCTTTAATGCAACAGATACTTATCTACAGTACTTTTCCGAGCGAAAATGTTGTCTTGAATGTACCAACGTGTATGTATTGTGCTGGGTGATACATTTTTAGTAAATAACTCTAGGGAACCATACGGTTTTTAATGGTTTAATGAAATAACAAGTCCGCTTGTCGGCTCATCACAGGCATTGCCAAGAGAAAATATAAGTCCCTGTTTCATTGACAACATAGTAACATTTTGAGATATTCATTGATTTGACACATTATTTTGATTTTTAATTGACAAAACTGAAATGATGTGTTGCATTTTCATCCTCAGTATATTTTGCATACATGTATGAGCATAAACATTGACGTTCCTGTGACCAGTAACTGTAACATAATTCTTTTTTTTTTTATTTCCGCCAAAGTAATAGTTAATGTTGCCCTTACACAGTAATCTGTATAGCGAATGCTTCGATTGGTCTGTTATCTTCTTGGCATTAGATTACTGAGAGTATTACACCGAAAGCAACATTGTTGTGCCCAATTTCTGTATTGTCTTTTTAAGCTAATGGTTACTGATAAATATTGTTTTTAAAGCTAGCAAGAGGCAACTTTCGTTTACTTATTGCTTCGTGTATTACATTCTTGGATTTGTGTTTCCGTCTCCGTTGTCAATGTTATTATGTTTTTGTGAGACTCATAAAAGGTCATAGTTACATACTTTCGATTAGTGGAATTTGTTTAAATTTGAAATATAAGCTGTTATAATAAAGTGCACATATGTAATCCTACCCTACCACGGCGCCCAAACTCTAAATTATTACTGACCGGACTTTATTTTGTAATGTACCAGGCCTTTCAGTTAAAACTTCCCCAGTATGTTTTAATTAAATATTGTCATTTTAAGTAATTATTTTCATATGTTCACTAACATCCTTTTCTTGCTTTTGAGACTATGATCTGTAACCCCTCCCCCTCCGCGCAATCATCCCTAAGATCTTGATAAGATCCTTTGAAAAACCTTATTCCGAATGCGAATAATGTGGTTCATCTTCATATCGATTAATATCAGCACGAATACCAACAAGATATAATTTTGAATATTCAATCCTTCTTTGGATTGAAGACAACTACGATCTTCTGAACATTCTTCAAAACCTGTTATATCTATCTCGGCTTTCGTCAGCCATTCTGATAATAAATATAGAAAACATAGTAATCATAGTAAATGTCAATAGGACAAGACTGAATTACATGAACTTGGCTGAACATAGAATATACATAATTAATGAATTAAAATACATGCATGTACAATAAAGTACAAAATTTGGAAGCAGTTACACACCGTGCTATTTTAACTTGAAATGTTTTCCAATTTTAAATAAATTGTTCTTTATCAAATTTGACTGTATTTGCTGAATAGGCTTCATTGCACTGTCTGTCTGGTTTTTTT
This sequence comes from Saxidomus purpurata, assembly GCA_022818135.1. Taxonomy (NCBI): domain Eukaryota; kingdom Metazoa; phylum Mollusca; class Bivalvia; order Venerida; family Veneridae; genus Saxidomus; species Saxidomus purpurata. The sequence goes on from JAFMSR010000019.1 coordinate 10,512,511, forward strand.
TTTGCAAAATAATGCCTGTTTTGCACATGTTTTAACTTGTTTAAATTGCATTGCCGTGCAAATGGAGATATAGTTGTTGCTGAATCCAGAAGTCATGACATACTAATTCTGCTCAAAACAACTTTATTAATAATATATGTATAGTATCCCTTTTTACAACACACTTTTGATTGGAAAATGTTATATTCCTTCTTAAAAAGAAATGATGAAATTACCTGTCTAGATGGGTGTTCAGAAGAACATATGTGTCGCCTTTTTACGATTTGTCATAATAACCAATAATGTTGTGTCAAAACCTCAAAAAAGGGGCATAACTTTGTCAGATATGACATGGACTTTGGCGGCCTCACGACTCTTTGTCGTCAGCAATGAAGTTTGAAAGTTTGATGAAGAAATCTTGAGAAATGGCAAAGTTACAATGTAGAAACATGTTATACACTGTATTGAGCATTATGTAATTATAAATCAAACTAGACCGTATGAAAAAACAAATCACACATGAAAGGTTGACCTAAGGCAATATGGTAATAAGTTTGGCTCTAATGCACATAATTGATTAAACCAGTTTCGTTTATATTTCAATAAAACTAACTTTGTATTGTATTACACTCAACTACTTTTCTAAGTATACACCTAAAAGAAATATTGTAGTTAATTCAATTTTCAAGAAATGTTGATGAATATTTCAAAATCATAAGATCAAAGATTGATATTTAACATTCCATCAGAGTTATAAAGATAGGTACATGTACCAAACTCATTAGTCCGCAGCATTGTAAACACAATAACCCCAATATTCAAAAGTCACAAACACGTTAAAATCACCAGACTGTCATGAATATGCGTGTAACACAGACGACCATTTATGATTCACTTAAATAAGATTAGCAGACATGTGGCAAGGTTTGATCATTCAAATCCTTTAAGAATATGATCTTGGGCAGATGTAAAGTGTGAAAAGGACTTTTGAGACTTTTGTCTGACTCTTATCCTCCACTTCATTTCGATCGGATGAAGCTTTGATGGAAAATAAGCACCCTAATGCTTTTTTGTTCAACTCATTTGTGGCTTGGACGTAATCGCCTTCAAGAATTGGTATTTAGTACTTCTCATGAATATCTAATGGTCAGTTTGTGGTTATGAAAACGTCACTTAAGAGAAAAAACAGCACTTTATTGAACCAATTGATCCAATTGACGAGGTTTGTCGGATAAATGCATGGGAAAGGAAATTTTTATAAGGTCTGACAGATCAACTCCGTCAATAAGTTGATTGGGATATTTGAAAGTTGTACCAGAAACCTTTTATTAACAAAAACTTTACTGTTCTAGATAATTTAGAAGAAGTGTAGGATTACCATAATTTACAGTTTTGTGAATTTCACATTTTGGGGTGTGGTGATGTAAACCCTCTGAGACAACGAAATCACCATTCATGCTCATCAACATTTTACCGAGTATTGAGAAAATGAATCAACTAATTTGTTGACAAATGTTCATGACCGTATCTTTCAAAATGATTTTGATATGACACATAATAGAGGTGTATATACTTGGAAAAGTGGTTGAGTGTATACTATGCACAATTTTATACGTAATTACATACAAGTACAGGTAATACAGACACGTCAATAAAATAATAACATACTTGACACAAACGCTTGATTTCTTTTGTCCACATTCGAGAAATAATCGTCTCAATGATTTATGGCTACACATGCCACTATTTACTTTTGCGTTTTCAAAACCACAAAATGTTCTTTTTAATAACTGTTTCATTATGAAAAAGTATTCTACATTGCTAAGTGAAAATGACAATGATTATTTCGATATATTAGTTCTTACAGTAAATCAAAGAAGAGAAGGCACGTGACTATCTGAAGTCGTGTGTACAGTGTCAAAACTGTACTAGAATGACGCGTATTCTCAAGTACGAATCATAAAAAGAGGTGCCAGTCAACTATTTCAAATACCGGCATAAGCAGAATACAGCTCGAATAAACTTCAGGATGTCATAAAGTATTAACCGTCACTTTCAGATTACAAATATCTATACCTGGATAAACCAGCCACCTTGCTGATCGGCATGTTTAAAATAGTTTTCACTTGTTATTTTAAGATATGTATCCATAGTATTTTATATCCATGAAAAATGCGTATTTAAAACCAGTCGTTTACTATTAGTCATTATGTCGTCAATAACAGTAGCATCTTCCAGAAATGGAATGATACGCATTTTAAACCCGCAGTTAAGAGAGAATACAGCTGAAGCCTTAAAAATATTTACTTCTCCTTCTCGCCTTGGTACAATGTTTGTATAAAGGGAGATAAGCGAAACAATTCTGTTTCAGTTGCCGATCATCGTTATGATCCTTCATAAACTTCTAGCTACAAATAAGATTTGAAACCATTTGTAATCGGAAATAGTTGATATATATGTTTAAAGGACACTTTGGCGTTATACTGTAAATTGGGTAATTTTCGCGCGAGGTCAATTTCGCGATGTGTGTGCAAACATACCTATTCGCGGATTTTAAATTCGCAAAAGGAAAATTATTTATAAGTGCATCTATGTGAATTGAATTTTTCGCAATATTTTAAAAATAGTGAAGTGAACAATTCGCGAAATATCTCAAATTAAATCATTGCGAACATACCCAAATTAACAGTATGTCATACTTTCTTTCAACTGAGTTTAAAACGATAGTAATCTGAATGCAAAATTTCATTCTTTGAGCGGGCGTATCTGTCATACTCAAAACCTGAAGCGACACTCGTTTATTCAATTCTTAACAACGCTTTAAAGGTGTACATGTATACATGTATATAATAAGGTAATGGACGGCATAGCAGAAAGGGAAAATATAATTAATATAGAGAAGAGGTAACAATCCGATAGTCAGGGAAGTATGAGTCATAACACGAAGAAGTTCCAAAAGACAGGGTAGACAACATATAACACTTCAATAAACCATTTCACTAGTAAATGTAATAAAAGTAACGTCGAATAGTTTTCACTCTAAAACGCCTTTGAAGACAATAATGCTTATGTTGTATTGATACCCTATAATTAATTTATATATACTGGGTCTTAATATTGAGAATTGTTATTTTCACTTCTACCTACATTATTCACATGAATATGATGAAATCATTCAACTAAGTATGAAAACAATACTCTTGTCATCCATTGTCACGTGTCACAGGAGCTGATTACTACATTTTGTATTAAACTGTTTTATCCATTGCGTCCGATTTTACGGACGCTTAAAAATGTTTATACAAATCAACAGAGATACCTTTTAAACAACATACTAACAATATACACACAGTTTCACAAAAAATTCTGTATAATAATAAGTTTACACCTCTCTGTTCATAATCTATACTAATTGCAAAATAACTGTAAGCAAACGAAAATAAGTCTCTGACATTACAATCAAATAATAATTAACAGTAGTTAATTGATACAATTATTAATGCTGAACCATACAATTTTGACGCAATGATGTACTATACATGTGTAAGCAATGTCTGTGGGACACGCACTTCAATAGTACAATTCAGATTGCTGAGTAAGGGGAATAATTAAGATAGCATTGAGTGTGATTGCTTTACACAGTTATCATTCTTGTAGATTTAAAACATATCGGGACGCCTAACATAAGATCTTAAAAATCTAAAAAAAACAGGTCTCTCAAATAAAACAAGCAGATTGAATGTGTACTTTTGCTAAACTATGATTCACTTTACTATTTTATTGTACATGTACGTATCAAGTGGAATATTTATTGATAATCATATTCCAAGTATACTAAGAAAAAAAATCTCAGACACCACAAAACAAGATTTAACATATGAAATGCCAGTTTATACTGGTCATCAAAAGAAAACTGCATTGTTTTGTTTTACCGGATTGTTATATTACATGTGTTTCGACTTTACATTGAATTTGTCGGCATTACAGTCGCTCTAACTTTTCTAGTCATAACGTTTACCATACTACATGTACAGATAAACACGTTTGTTATTGTTATCTCATTTATGCAACCTCATCTCTATTTTAACACAACAAAATATAACTGTTGTAATTTGCATGCGAAATTTTGTAAGTTCGTTGAATGTTAAACGTCTAGCTCTCATTGAAATTTATGTGTATGCTATCGTTCGAGACATCTGAAGAAGAAGTGAAACGAAATAACGAGATGAAGTTAAAGAAACTCTATGAGAGGTGTGAAGAGCAAAGCATTGTGTTGAATGAAGCACAGAAAGACATGGGAAAAAAATTACATTTTACGGACACAAAATCCAAATGGCATATTACCTTGTGACAAGAAAGTTGAGGAAATAATGAAAATGAAGAATCGTAATACGATTCAGTGGATTAGTGCAGTACATGTACATATTATTGCCGTCCTTCTCTGATACCATTGAACCAATTAGAGCACTCGCACGTAAAGGGGTGGACTTTGAGTGGACTGAACAATGTGAAATAACGTTTAAAACTGTAAAGAAGCAAATTGCAAAAGCGACTGTACTGAAATATTATGATTATAAAAAGGAACATGTGGTTCAGACAGATAGTTCACAGAATGGACTTGGAGTAGTACTGCTCCAAGATGGACAGCCCGTTGAATTTGCATCAAGGTCGCTGTCTGAGTCAGAACGGAAATGTGCGCATTGAAAAAAGAGGCTATGAGCCTATAATTTGGACTCGAGAAATTCAACTAATACACGTACGGACGGAACGTGATTATTCAAAATGATCACCAGCCGTTGCAGAATTTACTTTCAAAGCCGTTAAGTCAAGCTCCAAAAAGACTTCAGGGTATGATGATGAAATTATATCGCTTTATTCTATGTTTGACAATTTATGTTTTGAAACAATGGATTACCATTTTTTTCACACTTTTTGCAAACTTTAACCCGAGCGTAATTACTGCTTGAAACCATGGGACGGTGACGTCGTTAAAATGATGACGTTTCCCGCGGTTTTCGTTATTTTACAGAAACAAACTCAATAAAAGTAGAGTTTTAACCATAAAATAAACAGAAAAATTGTTGGTATCGGTGTAATATCACGTTAATTTCACTCGTGAACACCAAAAGTAGTTATTTTCACTCGTGGCTGCGCCACTCGTAAAAATATCCCTTTTTGTGCCCACTCGGTGAGATTATAACGTGTTATTACACCAAAAGCAACAATTATCCTCTATGTGATATCATTTTTTACGTTTGTAAAACGCAGTGACTTAGTAATCGCGAATACATTAAGTAGAGCCTGTGTTGAAAATGACAATAAGCACGACTGAGAATCCTTGATGTGAATTCATTTGAAGAATTTTTAGACGCTCGTGTATCTGAAGTACGTGACGCGACAGAGAAATGTGCTGAGCTTAAAACACTAATTCAGACCATTTATAAAGAATGACCTCAGAAAGAAAAAGTAGATCCAGAGGAAAGAACATATTTCGCGATTCGCGATACCCTGACTGTTGAAAACGATATAGTTATACAGGGAGAAGCTTTGTACATATCGAAAGTGCTTAGATCCGCAATGTTGAAAAGACTCATTAATCACATCTTGGATTTGACAGTATGGTGCGTCAATCTAAAAGATAAGATTTTCTGGATTTGAATGAGACAGGAAATCAAACAGTTGGCTAGATCATGCGAAACGTGTGAGGAAAGGACACCACGCAATCAGAGGCAGCCACTAATACAACATTCGGATGGGAAATGATCATGGGACAAAATAGGAACTGACTTATTTGCTATTGAAAGCAAAATGCATTTGCTGGTTATTGACTATTTCACAAACTATAATGAACTTGACCAACTTACAACAACAACTTCAAAACAAGTTATTGAAAAACTTAAGAAACAGTTTAGTAGATTTGGAATTCCTAGGCAAATTGTTATGGTGGTCAAAAATATTCTTCGCCTGAATTTAAATTATTCACCAGATCATGGCAAAGACACATCATATAGCCTCGCCGAACCATCGAAATTTCGATGGAACAGCTGAAGCTAGTAACAAGTGCGCAAGTCATACGATAAGAAAGCGAAAAAGCTACCAAATCTTGAAAAAGGAGATATAATGTGTATTTTGAACATAATGTCTATTCTGAACATAGAAATAATCTATGGATGCCAGGAAAAGTACAAAATAAACATTCTGACAGATATTTCAAAGTTGTAAACGCTGACAATACAATGTACAAACGAAATCGTGATCAAATTAAAAAAACAGGTATTAACGTTCAGATTCGTGACAGCTCACCACCTCCAATATAACAATCTGAACTAGACCAACCAATGAACACTGAACACGTTAAAGATGAAATTATTCTGGAAAATAACTGACAATCAAAAACCGCAATTACAAAATCACATGAACTTAAGATCTAGGAGAGATACATGTATCAAACCACCAGCATATTTTAAAGACTATGTTAGGCCATGAAAACTAAATGTCATGAATGGAACTTGAAATGAAAATTAAGAGAGACTGTTATAATAGCAAGTTTAAGATCTGAAAAGTAAAGTTTTTGGTTAACTTAATTATTACTTTGCTAAATTATATTTGATGTTTGAATGTATGATTTGCATTATTCCGTGAAGTATGATATTCATTTACATCATCTAACTAAGTCAGAGCACTTTACGTTTAATGTCACATAGGAATAGTTGTGTGAAGGACAATAATTAATAGTAATTGGAGTTTCTAGTCAAGTTGTTTGAACTTACAGCAGTTATCTTTAGTGAAACTTTTTTATTAATAATTTTATAACTATTTCATAATTGTTGTCATTTAAAGTTGTAATTAATGTTAAAAAAAATGTAAAGAAAAAAGGATGTTGATAAACTTTTATTGATACATGCACGTAACGTTACTAACATTTAGTAGATTGTAACTAAGGACAAGCGTCTGTATGGGTGAGAATAAATGTACGTTCTTTATACGTCGATCGTTGTTGATAAATTCGCCCGTTTGTTACACTCAATCGAACCCTTTTTCAACACCTTTTTCGTATTCAATCCCAAACCAAGTAACAGATGTTAACAACCTTGACTGAATTTAACTTTGTAACAAATCTAGTTTATCAGTTCAAGTCTGCACTGGTACAGCACATGATGCCGTGTGATCAGACAGTAGACTTTGGCACTTAGCATTACAACTGGTTGGTGCAAACATATTGTAACTGCATATGACATAAGAGGGAAACGCAACATTGTTACACCAATCATTCAATTTTCATTTGAGATTCAATAGCTAAACAACCGCCGTATCGTCAGTATCACTCAAGATGTCTTCAACAAGTCCTCATTCAATCCTTTTTATCAGAACAATATTAACATAAGTGTCAGACTGTTTGTTAAACATAGATAAGAGGCAATTTTAATCGGCTCACATGTATAATTTTGGAACATAAATACATGTTACTAGCTACATAAATTATCTAAACTAGAAGGAGTTTAGACAAAACACTTGCCCCCCTCATACCGCTACTGCATGTTATGGTGAGTTGGAAAAGTATATGTAAATCAATAACATTACAAAGATGAACTCGGGAAGACTAATAAACAGACATGATACCTTTGTCAGCACAAATACTTGTCGTTGATTTCAATTTCTATAATCTATATTTGCAACGTTTAATAACATAAACACGTCATTGGTACATGTATTCAAGGACAGTTTTTGATAGATTGCCCGAAAACATTTGAGCACTGGTAAAACAAGTAAGTGCAAATAGTTTAAAGACACTATAAAGTTTCTTGCATGAGGTAGTGAATGTTGCAAGTTTAAATAGTATATTGCCTTGCCATAATTGTAACCCACAAATCAAGGTGTAAAATTGATATCAGCTGCTAAATAATCTTCACCCCACTGGTATCCAGCGGTATAGAAAAATTAGTAATTGTGCAGATAACCCCATAATTTAAGGTAAGGTAAAAGCAATACATGTACTAGCATGCAACTGGACAAATGACACCTAGTTTTGTAATGTTTTTACTGCCGCTGTATAATGGGACAATTGTGGTACTATCATCTACGGTTATAACGGGGTATGGAGGCCTTCAATAAATACTGGGATTTTACAGTAGTATCTATTATCAGAGAAAAAATAAACATTACAATGATATATATAAACAACTCCAAAATGAATGTAATCTACTATAAGCAAAAATATAGTAAAAAAGTACTGATAAAGTATCGCATTATTGGACCGATAGTAAGAATATAGGTTAATTGAAATAATTTTAATATATTCGGCGGCTCAACAACCTGCCATACCACAAACGTTCTCCCTCCAGGATAAGATGTTTTAAGTGAAGCGTTTTCTGTTGAAATATACCCGCTATGTCAAAACCTTCATACTGATTGCATTGAGACCTCCACATGTATAAAAACGAATGTTAAATATTTGATCTTGAAAGCGATAATTGACCAAAAAAAGATTAAGATTAGTTAAAAGATTACCGTAAAATTAAATACGCAAGAAATAGGCTCGATGAAAACAACGCATATGTTTAAATGTTCTGTAAAAAGTGTCGCCTATTTTTTTCGCAATTTTACAATCCAATATGTTTTTGACTTTCATTTCTATTCCTTTTATCTTTTTTCTTTTCACAATTTTAGTACAGTGTGGCTAATATAAATATCAACCTAAACCTTATGTGCAAAATATCACAGGAATCACATATTTATACAGGGTATTGTAATTCTTTTAAAAACCCTTTTCATAGAAGTACATGTTGTGTCAAATACAACCTGAATCGTATCAGTAAAGTTTAGATTTTACAATAAACACAAATGAATAGATAGTAATCGATTTTCTTTGCTAGCACCTCTGATATACCTACGTTCGATGTTCCGAGTGATTTGACTATGATATCTTGATTTTGAGCAAATACTTGATAAAATAATGAATTACTCAAGTTTGTCTCGTAACACGTTTTTCATTATAAATTAATAGAAGACTCGAAAAACAATATTCATCCCATAGCTGTGGTAATTCGAGCAAAGTCAGTAACAAACTCGAGTGGTCCAATCTTTATGTAAACAAACCTGACACTTGACACGTAGATAATATGTTCACAAATGTCTTTTTCGGACAGATAACTGTAACTCAGGATTGAAGTTTTGTGTTTACATTCCCACATTAATGTGACATCAAAGCAAACATTAGCTTGTTTCGGCTGATACAAACAACAGCTGACTTGTTACTAAGTTGATTCTACTATTTATAGTAACAATGAATTGAAATTAAGCATTTTATATCTAAATAAAGAGCCCCATAAAGGGTGACGTTATTTACAAAACAGTGAAAAGGAAAACTGAAAAGAATATTATAAAAAAATGTCTTACACATTTTCCTTTCTTACATAATTTTTCAACACATTCTATTCAATATGTACATACATTTCAAAGCCGTTAAAGTAACATTATTAACCAATAAAATCATGTGAATTATACAACTTAAAACTTGTCTGACACATACATTTGTAATTATTTAGCGTAGATAAAGCTTACACGTGAACTTGGAGGGGAAATCAATGGTCATAAACCGTTGACTATTGTTTTGCAGTTTCCTTCAATCCTGACTTCAACGTTTTATTCACGTTGATTGAAATAACATGTTACTAATTTTGCACAGAGACAATATCACTGATCTTACAATAAAATAGTTGACGCTTTCATTTACTGTCTGGGACACTCCTGGTCTCGAAAGTTGCTGATTAGGTAAAGAGCGCTAAGTATAGTAATATCTTTAGGCCAAGTATCACGATGTTCATTAAAACTACAGAGGTATTTCATAGACATTGATTAATTCATTACTTTTTTAAACATCTCAGATTTTTACTTCTAATTTGGATTCCGTTTTGCCTCAAAGATGTGTAATAATGTAAAACAGATCAGAATTGACCATGCCCCGAGGTCAATCGATTAAACATAGAGTAATATAGAGAAATGTTTAAAAATCGTCATCTCCGAAACCCAAAGGTCCAGCGCTTAGATGATTGGTAAGTAGTATCGTCTTGTGGATAGCTACCAATATTGTTCAAATCATGACACTAAGTTAAAACTGATCCCAACCGGGGGTCATCACTATTTTGGACATAGGCATGTAACAAAAACTCTTCTTGTCTCAAATCACAAGACCAAGAGCTAAGATATTTGGCAGATACCATTGCCTAATGATCCTCTACAACGATTTTTCAATCATACCCCCGACCCCCCTCCATCACCCGGTCAATATCGACCCCGCTCCTATATTGGGATATGCAGGAAAATCTTAAAAAATATTCTTATCTCATGCCACGAAGCCCAAAGCTAAGACATTTGGCTCTTAGATAGCAATGTGTTACTGTATCAAGATTGTTAAAATGATACCCATTGGGTCCAAGTTGGCCCTGTCCATGGTTACTTGACATACTGACATACATTCAAGTTATAAAACTAGAGCACTTCTATTTGAAACATATGGATACTTTTGCATGCATATTTTAACTTGGCCAAAACCTTGACCTATTGACTTTCTGTTTTTGAAGTTACGTCAATTAAGTTTGGACCACAAATACAGTTGTTGCTTTGTTTTAAATACAGTTTTTAACTTTGACCTTGACTGACCTGACCTTGACCTTTGTAATAGTTGTTTTGTTTTTCAAGCTAGAGAGAAAGTTTCCGTAACTGACCTTGATTATGACCGTCGACCTACTTTCTTCTGTTAATGTGCACTGATACTCTTTGAGTGGAATATGGCTATTATGGCCCTCTTGCTAGATACATTGTACATTTTCTTCTTTGTTCCTTCACAGTGCCACTTTTGTTAGGATATGCATGCCTATTTACTTTCAAAACAAATTTCGAAATTGAAGCATATAAACGTTTTAAGCTGTTTGCGAAAATGTTTCAGCGAAGGTCGGTTAGTACGTAGGATTTGTTTTGAATTTTACGAACCCAAGTGAGTCTCGAACGAAGCGTTTAGCAGTGTATCTCTCTTAGATAAAATATCAAATAAACTGTATGTATGTATGTATGTATGTATGTATGTATGTATGTATGTATGTATGTATGTATGTATGTATGTATGTATGTATGTATGTATGTATGTATGTATGTATGTATGTATGTATGTATGTATGTATGTATGTATGTATGTATGTATGTATGTATGTATGTATGTATGTATGTATGTACATTTCAGCCGCGATGCTGATACAAAAATTACGAAACTAGTGCTTCTGTTTATTCCTTCATGATTGTAAGTCTTAATGAGTAAATTTAAAGAAATTGGTCCTGTCTCAATATGTTGATTAATTTGTATGTTTATTTAAACAGCTTTAAGGAAGCTTTGCAAATGTTGCACAATATATATAGTTATTTCTCTCTCTTTTAACATTGGCCTTAGTGTGTGACCCTGTATTTTGAATTTTAGGATTTGGGCATATTCAAGTTGTACTTTTTAATTATGACTTCGAACGTTCGTGTGCAGTTCAAGTTTACGTGAAGAATGTTAAGGGTTTTGGTATTTCGCCAAAGCAGTATGTTTTATCCCCATTGTAGACATCTGACCTTTATGTGGGACACTGAACTTATGTTTTGAGCATGTTGCATCCTTTCATGGTTTGGTACATAATGTTTCGGACGGAAGGACTGATGACCTGACTGATAAATACAACGAGACAACAATATCCTACCTAAATCGCCGATGAATGAGGATATCGAGCCTGATGTGATACACAAAACAAATATACATTTTTATTCATGTATTGTGCAAATTGTATATGTATTTAAGATCGCTTCAATTTTATTTTCGCCCTAGCCAATCGATAGGCATTATAAAAAATAACCTAACTACAGGCGGGCTGTATATCAAAAATAGACGTCCAATATTCTAAAAACGTGTTTGCAGAGGCACGCCTGGTCTCTCTAATATCATTCGACAAGACAGATTTGTCGGTCTACCTAACCTTTGATTTGATAAGCACTGACATTTTATCTATTTAAAGATATAACGAATGTTAGATATAACGCACTTAAGATAAATGGTGTTTTGCGGTGCTGCTTTATATTACAAAGGAAGTGTTCTCTTGACATTGAATTCGTGCTGAATTCAAATTATAGAAATAAAACATTGTAACATAACTGTAAATTAATGTATTAGGTTATTTCAAGGAAGGAAACGGTGCATTTGAAGAAAGGGAAAAGTACTCTTCGAAGTAAGCATTGTTTTTTTGCTATTGTGTACAAATGTACCTTGTACAATTTAAAATTAAGAGCGCAGATTTTCTCAAATGTCGTTGAATTACATAGGTGTGCAGGACAAAACCTTTGCATTGCTTCTATTTTATATCTTACCAACATGTACATGTACCCCCTTTTACATGTCAAGCAATAAAGCTTTGGGTGTATTAACACAAAATAATAAGCATGTGTTGTAAAATAAATGAAACTACCAAAAGAATTGCATATCAAAAAAATTGCGGAGTGTAGATAGCATATGACGTTTTGTCTGAATCCTGTGGATCAATGTGCCCGTTCTGTCATACTAATTTAGGATTCATTATTCAGCATGCAAGCCTGGCTGTGGTGAATGCTGTGTATGATGGTGTTTAGTGATTGCTTCATGTATCTTATGAACATATTTTAAACAAGTCTAAAGAAGAATTGCACTAAAATTCACAAAACAATATGTTATCAGTGGTGCATGTACCTAGTGGTGGAGAGACATATTTATTTGGTGTTGTCTGTCTTTCACAAAAGTTTGCCTGTGCATCTTCACCTTCACGCCTTGATGGATTTTACTGAATCTTGGTAGACATGTTTAGTATCAAGTGAAGATGTGCGTACCGTCAAGTATGACGATATTCAATAAACATTTTCCTGGCTTCTTCTCCGATACACCTGGATTTTCATAAATCCTTGCAGGAATCATTAGTAGGAAGAGTAGTTGTGCATACAATGTATCATAATTTTGGGTCACTAGCTTAAAGATCATGGTCACAGGGACTTAGGAACAGAAAATCTTGTCCGTGCATCTTCTCAAAAACCCCTTATTGGATTTTGATAAACTTTTGCCGGAAACATCAGTATGAAGTGTTTGCCAGAAACATCTGTATGTAGTCTAGTTTTAGGGTCATTAGCTCGGGATGGGAGACATCTTTCTGGGTTTCGTTCTCTAATTTATGTTTGAAGCTATTATATACATTTTAACTGCTCTATATAAAATATAACACGACACATGGTATTCTAAGACTTGACCTGAAACGACGCTATCATAATGATTGTCTTCATGATAACCTGGTCGTGCTCGAAAATGGGTCATCTTGGATCAAAAGCAATATCGATTCTCGAGAATCCTTACATATGCATTGGATATTCGTAAAACTTAAGCAGATAGAATGTCTTGATGGAATCTAGATTGGGTGGGTCATATCGGATCAACAACTAGGTCACCAGTACAAATGCTAGGACAAAGTTATATATGCAATAGTTGCATTTTGTTTTAGATTTTCGCGAAACTTTGTCAAACTGATTGTTTTATTGAAACCAAGGTAGAGTATGAATATAGGTCATATCGCCTTATATCTTGTCAACAACTAGATCACCAAATCAAATGCTAGAACAACTTTTTATATGTAATAGAAGCTGAATTATTCAGAAAACTTTGTCACTAGGTTAAATCTTAGATACGAAATAGAGGCTGTTTTGTTTTGAAGCTACAATAATGAAATTTGTACTGTGTGTACAGGTTTGCACGCATATTTCAAAATTGACCTGTATACAATGTATGTAGCATCCTTAAACAATACAGTACTATTATTACTGCAAACTAGCAATAAAGCATCAATCTATGCTCCGTTACAATGTACGAACGACATCATTGCATAAAGTCAAGATGGAGTCACAATTTAATGAATACTGTTAAATGAATTTTGCTGAAATGTTGGAATATGTTCATACTACGTTAGTCTGTAAATATCTGACATTTTCATTATCAATATTTTGAATGTCAAAAATTTAAATTGTTACTTTCATAGGAGAATGGATGATGTGATTATCTGTATGAATATAGTAAAGGATTGACGCATTTTGAACATATGCTTCAAATGTCGCCTCTTTTACCCCCAAATTCCAAAGATTAATATACTCAGAAGAAAAAGTTTAGTCAGTAGGGTTACAACAGGTTATGTTTTTGAATAAGAGTAGAATGATACGAAAACAAAAACTTACCCGAAATGTTTATTTAGTATCCAATAATTGTTCACAATTTCATCGGAAAATATTGATTTATTGCAATTAAACCAACCGTTTATCTAACAACAGTGTCACAATCAATTTCAGACGTAATGCACGGTGATTTTGTGTTAATGGAATACCCACATAAGGACGCCGTGATCGTAGACGAGCGGCCCTCAGGCGATTACGGACTGTGTGATCCGATATCCTAGTTCCTGAGGCATTTCTTAATCGGGCTATAAGCTTGCAGGCAACCATGAAGCGATTGCGTCTCGATGACGTCACAATAAAGCGATTCTCGCGTGGCGTCGTTTTACGAGATCTACCTGATCGCCACCTGTCTTTAACGCTGCCAGACTGACTCTGGCCGGTAAACGAAAAATTGTCCTTTCATGAACCCAAAATCGTTGTGCTACAGCACGTACGTTGGCAAAAGCTTCCAACATTCCTAAAGCGACATTTCTGTCAACCAATGATAAGCTTGGGCGACGCCCAATCTTTACATATCTTATTGTTATGGCCGGAATAGTGAAATGTGACAACGTCAATGTGTAATTTCAATATCTTTGCTAAGATTGGCCATACGCATTTGCATGTACACGTGCAACACGTGAATTTGGAAAAGTGCGAATAACTTATTCATGCGCATGGATAGGCGTTTTTTTGATACGTGTATACACGACGAGTAGGTATTTTTCATGTATTATATAATATTTTGACTGTTAGAAGCAAACCTTAAATTACACACAAGTAGAAAAATACTGACTAAACTTTTTCTTCTGAGTGTAATTCATTTTTATTGCCTTAATGTAACATGAACAACTAGGTTATCTTACCTTACCAAAACGTGATATTAAGTATAATACGGTTCTGGAGGTTATAAACTAGCATTTCTTTTTCATTGTAATTTATTTTCAATTGTGCATGTACATGTACAGCAATTGGAAGGGACATATATATCACAACACAACAACGGATTACATGTATGGAATTCTCAATTAAACATGATGTTTCTTATGGAAGGGAATCACCGCCATAAGTCTATGGGTCTAGATGACATTCTTATTTATGAAGACTACATGCTAATTTTTCTTCTTTCTTACATCTTACATGCATGTGACATCACATGTGTCATTCTTACAAGTGTATGTTGTATAATGCTAATTTCATGTTTCTTTCTTCCACATGCATGTTTTTCTTCCACTTGCATGCATCTTTATTGCACATGCCTGTTGTATATTTGCTATTTTCTATTGCGATTGTGCTGATTACTTAGTTATGATGCATTTGTACTTCTGATTACTCCATTATGCGTCACCGCATGTGCCGTTCTTCCAAGTGCTTGCTGTATGCTGCTAAAAGCATATTACTTTCTTCCAAATACATGTTTCATTTGTACTACTGACTATTCTATTCTTGGAAGTCTCCGACATGAAAAAGTAGCAGATATACTTGGAATAAAATACCAAACTTGTCATTTTAGTAATTAAATTCTTATTTCAGGGAGATAACCGCGTGCGAACGAAAAATATCCCATAGCTGAAATCCGAAAAGAGCTCTTTTCGCAAAAAGATAATTTCACATGTGAAAACAGGACTTTTTGATTTAATTATGTGTTAATTGATAAAACAGTCAATCCATTTAAGTTGTAGGTTAGTATAACCTAAGATGACGACAATCTTTAAACGCATGACCTTGAAGTGGAAGTTTGTATGTTTTCCTACTACCTCAAATGCCATTCAACCGGGAGCGAAAGCAGTTTTAGCTGGTACCAAAAGAAGATCTTCACAGGAATACCCAACTCCCAGCTGGCTGGTTATTCGAAGCTATCTGAGTATTCGTTTTTCGATTTTCGAATACCCAACTCCCAGCTGGCTGGGTATTCAAATCTAGCTGGGTATTCGCTTTACTTTTTGCGAATACCCAACTACCAGCTGGCTGGGTATTCGAATTTAGCTGGATATTGGCTTTACTCTTTGCGAATACCAAACTCCCAGTTAGCTGGTTATTCGAAGCTTACTGGGTGATGCCCTTAACTTATGCAAAAACACAACTATGGCTAGCTGGATATTCAAATCTAGCTTGAATTGAATACCCAATAACCAATCCCATTTTCTAGCTAACTTCACTGACCTGCATGATAACGCGGTATTTGCGTGACTGTTACGCGAAATATTTTGTCTGTCCGTCAGCATTATTCAGTTCCTGCAACAAACAGAAAATACAAACATTGATTGTATGTCGTCGCTAAGTATTTGGTGGTAATTTAAAAATTATATAATTTTAAACTGTATTAAATGAGAAGGGTGATTTTGTAGAATGAAATTTCAGCTGTGGTCAGGCGCAATGAACAAATTGAACAACTTGATATATATCTGTGTTTTTATAGGAAAAAATGACAATGTGGACTTCAATATTCTGCATTTGTGACTTGTGCAGATCATGATCTGTTTGCCATTTCGCGACAATGCCCTTTGTTACTAGTATTACACAAAAAAGTGTGCGCCGAGAGTTGCTGTTTGTGAAGAACATTTGCGTTGATGCTTTTGAGCAGTGTTAAATGCAATACTAAGAGAGTACTTTAGCACCAAGAAAGTCGCTCTGTATAGTACGGGTGATGGGAATTGTTTATTCATTGCCGTGTCTACGTGTGTCGCTGACAAAGGGGATAATTCAACGCCAGTCAAACAATTACACCAGCCACCCAATGTGACCTTTTTACATAGATTAAAAAACTATTTTGCTAAAGCAGGCATGATTCAGGTAATATTTCAAAATACATGTAGTTGTTTTATAAAATATTTTCATCAGTATACTTTACATAAGATATTTGTTTCTAAATTTGGACAAAAAAAATGATCGAACAGGTTTCCTGAATCACACACCTGTTTTATTTGCTAGTATTTGTTACATACAATTATTTCTATAATATTGACATTTGATGAAGTAACAGCTTTTCTTCTGTTCTTAAAAAAGACACAAAAGTACAATATGTTTTATTCAATTTATGCCATCTTTGATTATAGTACCTTTAAATTCCTCGCATATCATTTTAAATTTCGGTCGGAAAGGGAGGATTTTGGACTTCGCATGGTGTTCAGCACGCCGACTTAATAAATCTATGTATTCAACTGATCAAATATTCTTTTAGTTAGGGGACTAGAGTGGGCCATGATCAGAGCGCCTCCCAGTGTTGTGGCCTAGATGCAGATGGATAGTACTATACCAGTATTGAAAATATTTATATATTTAGCAATAAAGCGTTTAAAATTGGCTGACTGGCATGAAAGGCGGACGGACGGTGACTGGCTGACTGACTTTCGTCAGTTTTCCTTATACAACATAATTCTATTTCAAATGGGTCAAAACATCTGTTACAATTCGAAAATTGTGACACACACGTTAATATGTGTTTATCTATCCATTTTATTCACCAGTAAAAATAATAATAATCTCTTTTCGCATGTGAAATTCTCTTTTTGCGAAAAGAGCTCTTTTCGGATTTTAGACCAAGCTCTATTAAAGCGCCATCTGGTATCATAATATGACCTACCGTATTCGTGTTAATGCCATTCTTGTTAGTGCATACTTCGTTTGTCTTAATTCTTGACCATACATATGCATAAACAAGGAGAATGTAGCATTTAATAAAAAACCAAAAAGACACATGGGAAGATAATTACATGCAAGGTATCGGTAAATAAGACAAATGAGGATGCAACATTCATGAATATAATACTGAGGGTAAAGAAGTAAGATGAATGAAATCATAATGTCAACATAGAAGTAATCAACACAAACATACACTACTAAATAACAAGTACATTGTGTATATAACATGCATGTGGAAGAAAGAAACATGAAATTAGCATCATACAACATACATTCGTAAGAATGACACATGAGATGTCATATGCATATAAGATGTAAGAAAGAAATAAATAAGAATGGCATCTAGACCCATATACTTATGGCAGTGATTCCCTTCCATAGTTTCTAGAGTTGCCTTTTATAGTGAAACTTACACAGCCTATATTTTATAGAGGGTATCGCTAAACGTATAGCTGAAATATGTTATTCAAATCCCGAAATCACTAACCATTCTGCTTACTTTTACCCTGTTGCATTTATACAGTTGACTGATCCCTCTCTGCCTACAGTGCATATCATGATCAGACTGTATAGATGTGACTTTTGACGTTATTTCGAACTGGTGGCAAGGAAAGAAACACTCAACGTTAGCAGGATAAGAGTCAATTGATTTTAATACACTTAACAGGTTTAGAAACGCAAAGATTTCCCCTGTTGAACATTTTTATTTGAATGACGCTATTGTTTTATGTCTAATTAAGTTTAAGTTTTTTCTTGCAATGGATTATTGAATCTTTTACAAGAATTAAAGTTTATATTGTTTTTGTTGTGTATTGAATTTGAGTCAATTTGAAACACGATAACATTGTTAAAATAAATGTTTTGCCACTTTTGCGTTTCTAAACCTGTTGAGTGTATAACTTTTTTTTTTTTACTTTAAATTCATTATCTAATTCTGAGCTAAGCTCACCAAAGTGGAAAATATTTCAACATTGCTGTGAATAAATTAATTTGCAATACACGTTTTAATTGGAATGGAAACTCGAAGAAAACAAAACAGAAAAAAACTAGTTACCATATTAAAAGGCTAGGTAGGTAAGTGTAAAACATACCATCACAACAGAAAATCATGCTCTTTAAATAGGAAACAAAATGAAACATTTTCTAAAGTTGAAATAAGAAATGAGAAACATATCAGAGACAAACGAGAAACAGACACCACCCTGTTTAGAAGCATTGCACTTTTCAATTTGAAAGAATACAGCAATTCTTTTCTGGATATTATGTAGGACTGAGTTCATTTTGCACTGACATATGTCATATTTTGCGGCTACTTTTACATTATGTATGCCTACATGAAGATTACTGCAACCAAATATAATCAACTGCTTATTGGGAGATACAATGTACATTGACAAATGGGCAAACTTGATTTATCCATGTTTCTAGATTGTGCCAGAAGGCTTTATTTAACAACTACATTCCCACAGTTACTGAACGAATGTTTACCATTTGAATCACAAACTGGACATTAGTCACAATTTTCGTACCCCATTTTTTATTTGATAAAGACATTGCAATTTGTACTAAGAATTGTATGCATGATTTTATATTGAAACCACTGAAATTTCGAATCTCTGTTTTCTTTTTAAAAAAACAAACTACTATACTTATTACAAGGTGGAAGAGTAGTGTTGAAAATGGTTTTCCATTTACATTTGTAGTTAGTTTTACATTTCGGATAAACCTTACTCTGTACAAAAATAGAAATGTGTCTGTATCCTTTTGAATTTGCTATAATCAAATGTATAGATGATTTATGTTAATAGGATTATGTAGCTAAATTGTTTTTATGAATAATCCCAAACCGCCTTCCAGAAATCATTTTTCACTTTATCTAAATGCTTTACAATACAATTACAACGAAATGATTGAATGTTGTGTATAAAATGACAAATTTCTTATACTAACATATACTATATCGAGTCAGGGTTACCTAATATTCTAACCCATGTGATTTGTAGTGGCTGGATGAATTTCTCGATATCCAGCATTCTTCAACCACCCCAATAGTAATCTTTCGAATCTTTTTTACTTTATGTAGTCCACTATTCCAAACAAACTTAAAACATATCTTTTTTAAATGGTAATAGTAATGTTAAAAATAGATGTACTAGTTTTGCCATTGTTTTAATAATAGTAGTTTTCCCAATGGGAGTTAATATTCTTTGATTCATGGTTTTTAGCAGGTACATTTGTTGATTCCAAACTGTGAATAAACGCTTTATTTCTTCTATTTTGTTTGAATAGTTTAACCCGTCCATTGTATTAAGCTCTAATAATCAAATGTATTTCTAAAGTTTTCTCAACATTATAATTCCACAACATTTTAATATTTTATGGCTTTTCTGAACCGTTTTACGTTAAAGTTGTATTATCCACATACTGTGATATTAAACGCTCAATACAAATTATTTTGATTCCAACAATGTGTTTGGTATTTTTATTAGCAAAGATACATGTAACATTTCCGTAAAAAGAATGAACAGGAAGTGAGACACCTTGTCCACATCCCCGCTAGATATAAACCATTCAGACATATGGCCATCAGTAATTACACTTGACTACGTTTTATCATAAAACTGTTTTTACATCATCACCGATATTGATGGAATCCATAACTTTAAACATGAAAGACCAAGAAATAGAATTGAAATCGGTTTCATCATAAATCAGTAATAGAATTTACGGAACAACTTTGTGCTCTGTATAAGTCATTATATCATAATAAAAATCATATAAGTCGTGTAACATTTTCTATAAATCTACCTGCTTAAAAAACTTTTTGATCTTCACTGATTATACAAATGTACCATGTAAAACATTTTTGTTTCAATCTGTTTGCTATACTGGCTGATGCAATTTTATATGAAACATTCAAAAGGAAGATGGGTCTCAATCTTTTAAAAAGCAGTTTATCTTTGTTACACTTACAAGTTATTATTCCTTGTTTTTGTGTTAAGGACATTTCACCATAAGCAAATGCATACATTTGTTACTTATTGACCTAAGTAAGAAGTATCCAATAACCAACTAGAAAAACATTCAAAATAATGCTGTGAATCCACTTCTACCAGGTGAAGAGTTTTTGGACATGTTTTCAAACTGGATAACATTTCTTCAATTTTCAGTTTCCCTTCTAAAAATTATTTCTGGAGCTATGTTGATTTTCTACGTTTACTGTTATTTAAATAAGGGCTTTGAAACTTCATCTCTGGTCTCCTTTAAACTAAATAATAATGATAAGATGATGTCTTGTATCTGATAATATTTTCTCCTGTTCTGTAAATAATTGACCTGTCTTGAAATACAAACTATTTATAGTTTCTATTTCTAGGTTACATAAATATTTTGAAGGTCTTTCACCTTCTAAAACTCATTTTGCACGTGACCCTTTTCATGATGTTTCTAAGTTTTTCTTTCTTACATGCTAACTATCTTTTTTTTCTTATTTTCTAGTATTTGATTATTTGTTGGAAAGTTCAAATATTCCAAATGCTCTATTCCGTTCACTAAATCATGCTCTTTAGTGTTCTCTATTCCTATCTTAAATGAGGCATAAACAATACTATTACCTCTTATCTCCATTGATACCGTTTAAAAAACAGTTGATTACATCTTTGGTATTTATTTTAAATTGTTTGTCTTTATTGTAAATATTTCTTGAAATTATTTCTGATTTTCTACACAGTACTGAAGTATACTATCTTTAATTAATTGTTTTATTTCTGCCACATACTGTGACTTTTACAACAAAAGGTTGTTAAATTGCTAGTATGATCTACCCTTCTGGAATTTTCCTAGCTTTAATCTGAAAAGTAATTGGAAAATGAATTATTCGGTTACCATGCAAAATACATACATACTCCATGTTTGTAAAACGTGTTTCTGCAATTAGGAAAACGTCTGGTCTAGCTTTTTTTAATTTGATTTTTCAAAGTTTTGTTCTCTACAACAGTCAATTAAATCACACTCATATTACTGTATCGCTAGCATGGATTATTTATATTAATATAAGTATCTTAATGTGGATCTAATGCAAGGTTAAATCCACCGACAAGGACACATTCATTTTCAAGTGAAAACCAGTTTTGTTATACATGTAATACTCTGATAGAAGTCAGTGATATCTTGGTCTGGCCCATATGTATCCATTATGGTAAGTTTTTTACCATTTACTTGGCACTGAAAAGCAAAAAGATTTCCAAAAGCATCTTTTTCCATACTCTTGAAATTAAGTTCAATTTTAGTGTTAATTAACTCTTGACTGAGAAATTATTAAAATGATATTCATAGCCCCACTGATTTTTTATTTAACGTGTTTGTCTGAAAAATGAGTATATTGTATACAATATATGTAAAACGTTTTACTGTGAAGACAATCAAAAATATCTTTATGCTTCAAGATGACTCCTAGACCTTGAACATTCATGGATGCAACAGCAAACATATCTGCCATATGTCATAATACAATGCAAATAAAGAACCTGAGTCTGTAACCGCCCTCTCTCAAGAATTTTGTCTGTATATTCGGCGCATTGGTCTCATACTCTCTAATACTAAAACCCTAAATACATATGCTTGGAGAGAATACATTTTCAAATATCATGGTAATTAGTTAAATAAACTGAACTTAAATCATTGGAAAAAACTTTGTTTTTAAATACCAGTTTTAAAGGAATAAAATATCTATATTTATAAGTACTTAAAACGTTTAATCAAATACCGGTATCAAGAGATCAAATTATCATTATCTGTTTGTACATTCTAAAAATATTTTTTTATCATTACATCACATTGGAAACGAGGAAAGTCATTGTCTTAGTTTCAATCATGTAAATGAACATTTTACCAAATAGATTATTATTTACTTTTTATTGTATCTCCATTATTTTTACCTGACTGTAATGAATGAATCATACCAAACTGCTGTTACATGTTGGTATCCGGGCCGAACTGATTTCTGTATACAGCTTAGAGCTATATGCAATTGTTATTCAGCCATTTCATTGTTTTACTTGATAAACAATTTCTTGTACATTTTGTATCAATTACACGTTTAACATACTAAAGTTTTCTTTAAGACATGGAAATTAGCGGAAAAGGAGTATGCAGACGCTGTGTGTATGAATATGGTAGAACTGCAGACGGAGTATGTAATCAGTGTAATGAACCAATGTGTAAGCAGTGCTTTTGGTTCCACACTGAGCCGAAACTGTTCAGAGATCATAAACTGCTCGCCACACGATACGATACGGATTCACACGAGTTTAAAACTATCAGTGAGAACGCAAGCCTATTTAAGGAGCATCATCAACAAGGCACTTTAGATGTGGATGAATTTTGTTATGATGAAATACACAAGAGAGTGCAAACAACAGCTCATTTTTCAAAGCTACAAGACAGTTATGGTAAGTTAAATAACGCAATAATACATAGTCATAGTCAGTAAATTGAATTTAACGCATGTACTAATTGGTACAGTATTGCTTACGCACGAATCATGAATAAAAGGCGATCTGGTACATCAACAGGATAAACGAATATACTTAAGATAACAATGTTGTCCTAATGGTATACTCATTGCTACACTAGTGTTATGCTCAATGCTATGTTTATGGTATACTAATTGCTATACTATTGTTATGATCACTGCTATGTTTATGGTATACCTAATCCTATCATAATGTTATGCTCAATTCTATCTTTATGGTATACAAAATGCTATACTAGTATTATGCTGAATTGTATGTTTATGGAATACCCATTGCTATACTTTTGTTATGCCCAATGTTATGTTCATTGTTTACCAATTGTTATGCTAGTGTTATGCTCAATGTTATGGTCGTTATTTACCACTGGCTGTTCTAGTGTTATGCCCAATGCTATGCTTATGGTGTACGCATTGCTTTACTATTGGTATGCTCAATGTTATGTTTATGGTACACTCATTGCAATACTAGTGTTATGCTAAACACTATGATTATGGTTTATATGATTATTATACCCATTGCTGTACTAATGTAAAGCTAAGTGCTATGCTTATGGTTAACTCATTGTTTATTTATTGTTAAACTCAATGTTCTGCTTATGGTACACTTATTGCAAACTGGTGTTATTCTCAATATTCTGATTATGGTATACCCATTGCTGTACTCATGTAAAGCTAAATGCTATGCTGATGGTTAACTCATAGTGTAGCTATTGTTATGTGCTAAGTGCTATACTGGTGCTATCAGCAATGCTATGGCAATGTTTTTCTATTGCTATACTATTTTTATAGTCAGTGCTATTCTTATAGTATACTTACTGTTATACTAACGCATTTTTAATGATGCTATGCTATTTCGATATTCATAAAACCTTATTAGGGTTATGACTTCCTCAGCATGGTCATACTTAAAGATAAGAAGAAATTTGGACACATAAGATGGTGTCAGGGCTGACCTCATTCATGCATTAAATGATTTTGAATGGACTCAGCATAATCATTCATCGTATTAAAACGGCATATAAAGCACACGACCCAAATCCGTACAATAAATGTCAAGGTCACACTTTGAGGGTATCGGTAACAAATGGACAGATGAGACATGTCTGGGCTGTGCCTTCATCGTGTACTTAAGGACTCTAAATTAAGTTAGGGCATTATTGCATGTCACGAACTAGACATATGTTTGTAGCTTTTAGTCAATGTAACATTTATACCTTGTCCGGGCTGTACCTTACTCGTGAACTTTATGACTAACTTAACTGCCTCGATAACCTAGTGGTAGTGGTCCGCTTCGTGTGCGGGAAGTCATGGGTTCGCTCCCTGGCCGCGACATACAAAAGACGTAAAAAATGGTATCAGTAACTCCCTTGCTTCGCGCTCAGCATCAAAAGGGAAATTCTTCTGTCTTACCCTCGCCGCGGTGGATACCTTCAGGAATGAGGTGTCGATGGTGATTAAAAAAGTTGTATAACTTGTTCCACAATCGACCTGAAATGAATTAGTATAAACATAACTTAAGGACTTCAAATTATATTATGACAATTTTCGCTACACTAAGACCTAGTCGGGACTATAGATTCCTCATTCAAAATAAATATTTTGAATTAATTTTGCATAATTGTTTATCACACTGAGATTGTATGTCGCCTACAAAAATAGGTTACCTGAAATCCGTAACAATTGGCTGGCACGACTTGTTGCCTGTGCTCATCTAGTTTTCAAAGGCTAACGTTTGCCAATCTGGCGTCGGAAACATATTAATGCCCCAACCAACTTTTTTATAGTTGTTACAATTGAAGTTATGCAAATAAATCCCCTCACTCCACGCATGATAAAATGTTGTTAAATATCAAGACGAAATATTGTGACCAACAAGCCAGAAAATAAGTGTACATTTTATGTTGTTGTATTCTTTTTGCTTAATTTCATTTGCGTTCGCTCTGGATACACTGATCACGGTGAAAGGCTTGCATGTTTAGATAGTAAGTAAATCTACACATTTTCGGAAATGCCTTAAAACATGTGACCACACCACGTGACCGAAATGTATATCGTCAGTCCCTTCGCAATAACTGAGCTAGAATATAAAGGTGTGTTCTTTTAAGCGTGTGGAGCGTCGTTTGCATCTAAGGTCACTTTCTAAAGTTCAATATATAGTATAGAGGTTCATACTTTACCCAAATGCCAGTGGTTCAATGTGCAGCTTCACTCAAACACTCAGCATGACATATGGTTTTATCTTTTGATGCTTAACTACGCCCTCGTTAATTTAAACCCACAGTTGCGGGGAAGTCCCTTCTAGAAGGTAAATGTTAATCTAAATTACTTCTCCGCAGGACATCTTATTTTAACCCTATTTTAAACTGTCCTTGGTGTGCTACTGATACAACTCTTATCAGAAAAAATATGGTATTTCTGCAGTGGTCAGTATGGACTGATTTCACCTAACATTAGATGCTTTAGGACGAAATATAATGCTGATGCTGTGAAATATGTTTTATCAATTTATTCTCAAGTTGTAGACATTTTGTCGTTTAAAATAATTAAATTCAGTTGGTATTGAAATTATTACCACTATATGTCTTTATAGTTGAAACACACAAAAATGACTCCTTCAACTATATTTGTTTAGAATTTGTTTTAGAAATTTGAAAATATGAATTTAATGATCGGCCTAAGTTTAAAACAAAAAACTATCGTCTCAACAGTTTAAAAGTATCTGAAAGATTCGTCTTTGAATATTTAAATTAAACAGTCGGACTAGTTGCAACATCAGCAATAAAACTATTTTTGGCACCACTGTATGTAAATCATGAATTTGCAATAAAGACGACAATAACCAACTAGAAAAACATTTAAAGTAATGCTCTGAATCCAATTCTACAAGGTGAAGAGTTTTTGGACATGTTTTCAAACTGGATAAAATTTCTTCAATTTTCAGTTTCCCTTCTAAAAATTATTTCTGAAGCTATGTTGATTTTCTACGTTTACTGTTATTTAAATAAGGGCTTTGAAACTTCATCTCTGGTCTCCTTTAAACAAAATAATGATAAGATGATGTCTTGTTTCTGATAATATTTTCTCCTGTTCTGTAAATAATTGACCTGTCTTGGAATACAAACTATTTATAGTTTCTATTTCTAGGTTACAGAAATATTTTGAAGGTCTTTCACCTTCTAAAACTCATTTTGCACGTGACCTTTTTCATGATGTTTCTAGGTTTTTCTTTCTTACATGCTAACTATCTTTTTTTTCTTATTTTCTAGTATTTGACTATTTGTTGGAAAGTTCAAATATTCCAAATGCTCTATTCCGTTCACTAAATCATGCTCTTTAGTGTTCTCTATTCCTATCTTAAATGAGGCATGAACAATACTATTACCTCTTATCTCCATTGATACCGTTTAAAAAACAGTTTATTACATCTTTGGTATTTATTTTAAATTGTTTGTCTTTATTGTAAATACTTATGAAATTATTTCTGATTTTCTCCACAGTACTGAAGTATACAATCTTTAATTAATTGTTTTATTTCTGCCACATACTGTGACTTTTACAACAAAAAGGTTGTTAAACTGCTAGTATTATCTACCCTTCTGGAATTTTCCTAGCTTTAATTTGAAAAGTAATTGGAAAATGAATTATTCGGTTACCATGCAAAATACATACATACTCCATGTTTGTAAAACGTGTTTCTGCAATTAGGAAAACGTCTGGTCTAGCTTTTTTAAATTTGATTTTTCAAAGTTTTGTTCTCTACAACAGTCAATTAAATCAAACTCATATTACTGTATCGCTAGCATGGATTATTTATATTAATATAAGTATCTCAATGTGGATCTAATGCAAGGTTAAATCCACCGACAAGGACACATTCATTTTCAAGTGAAAACCAGTTTTGTTATACATGTAATACTCTGATAGAAGTCAGTGATATCTTGGTCTGGCCCATATGTATCCATTATGGTAAGTTTTTTACCATTTACTTGGCACTGAAAAGCAAGATTTCCAAAAGCATCTTTTTCCATACTCTTGAAATTAAGTTCAATTTTAGTGTTAATTAACTCTTGACTGAGAAATTATTAAAATGATATTCATAGCCCCACTGATTTTTTATTTAACGTATCTGCCATATGTCATAATACAATGCAAATAAAGAACCTGAGTCTGTAACCGCCCTCTCTCAAGAATTTTGTCTGTATATTCGGCGCACTGGTCTCATACTCTCTAATACTAAAACCCTAAATACATATGCTTGGAGAGAAGAAATACATTTTCAAATATCATGGTAATTAGTTAAATAAACTGAACTTAAATCATTGGAAAAAAACTTTGTTTTTAAATACCAGTTTTAAAGGAATAAAATATCTATATTTATAAGTACTTAAAACGTTTAATCAAATACCGGTATCAAGAGATCAAATTATCATTATCTGTTTGTACATTCTAAAAATATTTTTTTATCATTACACCACATTGGAAACGAGGAAAGTCATTGTCTTAGTTTCAATCATGTAAATGAACATTTTACCAAATAGATTATTATTTACTTTTTATTGTATCTCCATTATTTTTACCTGACTGTAATGAATGAATCATACCAAACTGCTGTTACATGTTGGTATCCGGGCCGAACTGATTTCTGTATACAGCTTAGAGCTATATGCAATTGTTATTCAGTCATTTCGTTGTTTTACTTGATAAACAATTTCTTGTACATTTTGTATCAATTACACGTTTAACATTCTAAAGTTTTCTTTAAGAAATGGAAATTACCGGAAAAAGAGTATGCAAAGGCTGTAAGTATGAATATGGTAGAACTGCAGACGGAGTATGTAATCAGTGTAATGTACCAATGTGTAAGCAGTGCTTTTTGTTCCACACTGAGCCGAAACAGTTCAGAGATCATAAACTGCTCGCCACACGATACGATACGGATTCACACGAGTTAAAAAATATCAGAGAGAACGCAAACCTATTTAAGGAGCATCATCAAGGCACTTTAGATGTGGATGAAGTTCGTTTTGATGAAATACACAAGAGAGTGCAAACAACAGCTCATTTTTCAAAGCTACAAGACAGTTATGGTAAGTTAAATAACGCAATAATACATAGTCCGTAAATTGAATTTAACGCATGTACTCATTGGTACAGTATTGCTTACGCACGAATCATGAATAAAAAGCGATCTAGTACATCAACACGATAAACGAATATACTTAAGATAACAATGCTGTCCTTATGGTATATCAATTGCTATACTAGTATTATGCTGAATTGTATGTTTATGAATTACCCATTGCTATACTTTTGTTACATGTATGCCCAATGTTATGTTCATGGTTTACCAATTGCTATGCTAGTGTTATGCTCAATGCTGTGGTCATTATTTACCACTGGCTGTACTAGTGTTATGCCCAATGCTATGCTTATGGTATACTCATTGCTTTACTATTGGTATGCTCAATGTTATGTTTATGGTACACTCATTGCAATACTAGTGTTATGCTAAACACTATGATTATGGTATACCCATTGCTGTAATAAATGATATGCTGATGATTAACTGATAGTGTAGCTATTGTTATGTGCAATGCTCTGCTTAAAATACACTTGTGTTATGATCAAAGCTATGGTAATGTTTTTCTATTGCTATACTATTTTTATAGTCAGTGCTACTAGTATACTCACTGTTATACTAACGCAATTTTAATGATGCTATGCTATTCCGATATTCATAAAACCATATTAGGGTTATGACTTCCTCAGCATTGAATGATATTAAATTTACTTGGTACAGTTTTTCATCACAATAGGAAGGTTAGTCACACACAAGACCCAGCTATGTACCTTTAAAGGCATGGTCATACTTAAAGATAGAGGAAATGTTGACAGCATAAGTATGGTATCTGGGCTGACCTAATTCATGCATTAAATGATTTTGAGTGGACTCATCATAATCATTCATCGTATTAAAACGGTATATAAAGCACACGACCCAAACCCGTACAATTAATGTCAATGTCACACTTTGAGAGTATCGGTAAAAAATGGACATATGAGACATGTTTGGGCTGTGCCTTCATCTTGTACCTAAGGACTCTAAATTAAGTTAGGGCATTATGGCATGTGACGCACTAGACATATGTTTGTAGCTTTTAGTCATGTAACACTTATACCTTGTCCGGGCTGTACCTTACTCGTGAACTTAAGGACTAACTTAACCGTCAAGATAGCCTAGTGGTATTGGTCCGCTTCGAGTGCGGGAAGTCATTGGTTCGTTTCCTGGCCGCGCCATACCAAAGACGTAAAAATGGTATCAGTAGCTCCCTTGCTTCGCGCTCAGCATTTAAAGGGAAACTATTCTCTCCTACCCTCACCGCGATGGATATCATCAGGAATAAGGTGTCGAGAGTGATTCATATAAGTTGTATAACTTGTTTCACAATCGACCTGAAATGAATTAGTATAAACATAACTTAAGGACTTCAAATTATATTATGACAATTTTCGCTACACTAAGACCTAGTCGGGACTATAGATTCCTCATTCAAAATAAATATTTTGAATTAATTTCGCATAATTGTTTATCACACTGAGATTGTATGTCGCCTACAAAAATAGGTCACCTGAAATCCGTAACAATTGGCTGGCACGACTTGTTGCCTGTGGGCATCTAGTTTTCAAAAGCTAACGTTTGCCAATCTAGCGTCGGAAACATATTAATGCCCCAACTATTTTATAGTTGTTACAATTGAAGTTATTTCAAATAAATCACCTCACTCCACGCATGATACAAAATGTAAAATGTTGTTAAATATTGTCACTAACATGCCAGAAAATAAGTGTATGTTTTATGTTGTTGTTTTCTGTTTTGCCTAATTTCATTTGCATTCGCTCTGGATACACTGATCACGGTATTACTTAATATCTTCGAGTGAAAGGCTTGTATGTTTAGAAAGTAAGTAACTCTACACAATTTTGGAAATACCTTAAAATATAAATTCATTAAACATAAATCGTAAGCTGGTTGGGGTATCACCTGGTAATTTTCACTTTTGTTTCGTGATCAGATAACGTGAAGCATTATGTCACCGCAAAATGTGACCACACAATGTGTACAAATCAAGCCAACGCATCATGTGAATAGAGTACACATGTGACTACATATGTGACCACACCACGTGACCGAAATGTATATCGTCAGTCCCTGATCCATTTGCAATAACTGAGCTAGAATATAAAGGTTTGTTCTTTTACGAAATAGTTAAGCACACTTCAAGGGATTAAAATTCATTTTTGCCATTCCGTTTTCAGTCATGTTAATCACGTTTAGATCAACCTTATATTAGCCTTATTCAAACATGTTCTTCTTACTACAGTTCATTTAGCATCTTCAGCTTCTTTGTCTTTGTTTCATCATGTTTCTCATTATTAAATTATCAAGCTGACTTAAGCGTTACAAACTACTTATAATACGTCGCACGGCAGTTCGATACAATGATTTCCGCCCTTCAATAACACGTTTACAGACACTTTTTATCTCAACAACAAATCACCGTGTTTTCTAAATAAAGTTCTTAATGTCCTCTAGACTGAGTCGAAAAGCGACACCATGTGCTTTTGTGTCATCATTTAGCAAAAGTAAACTGTCGGTTTACTTGATATTGGTGCGTGTTCACCATTAAATGACAGGTAAATGTATCGGTGACTCAATTAGTGCACCCCTCGTTTTAAAGCCGACTTTGGAGACACGTCCAATATGTTTTGTATGAAATCGCGCAACCTGGTCTTAATTATTTATTCTTTTTATAGACTTCGTTATTTATATACAATATATTTCTTCCAATACTGGGTATCTACAGCATCAAGAATTGTTTTCTCTATGAATGTTCTATTGACGAGCCTTTTCAACTTTCTGAATGTAGCTGTCTGATTAAACCAGGTCCTGATTTTACCAGTTCTGTGTAAAGCGTCGTTTGCATCTAAGGTCACTTTCTAAAGTTCAATATATAGTATAGAGGTTTATACTTAACCCAAATGCCAGTGGTTCAATGTGCAGCTTAACTCAAACACTCAGCATGACATATACTTTTATCTTCGATTTGATGCTTAACTACGCACTCAGTAATTTAAACCCACATTTGCGGGGAAGTCCCTTGTAGAAGGTAAATGTTAATCTTAATGACTGCTCTGCAGGGTATCTAATTCTAACCCTGGTATGAAACTGTCCTTGGTGTGTTACTGATACAACTCTTATCAGAAACAATATGGTATTTCTGCAGTAGTCATTATGTACTGATTTCACCTAACATTAGATGCTTTAGGAATAAAACGGTTGATGCTGTGAAATATGTTTTATATCAATTTATTGAGGAAAACAACTGATAACAAATATGATTACAACACAATGGTTTTATATTTGGTTTGACAGTCTTTAAATACCCTAGTTATTTTTGATATTTGCAAATTGTATACCTTTTATAGTTTAGAATAAGTAAATACATACAGTACAGGAAACTGATACAAAAATCAGTAGATTTGTAGTAGTGCATGCTGCATTCAAACAAATGTATTAAATTCATTTGGTATTGAAATTATTACCAGTAGATGTCTATAATTCAATCACACAAAAATGACTCCATCAACTTTATTTGTTTAGAATTTGTTTTAGAATTTTGAATATATGAATTAAATGGTCGGACTAAGTTTAAAAAAAACAAAAACTATCGCCTCAACAGTTTGAAAGTAGCTGAAAGATTCGTCTTTGAATATTCAAATTAAACAGGCAGACTAGTCGCAACATCAACAATAAAACTATTTTCGCAACCACTGTATGTAAATCATGAATTTGCAATAAAGACGGCAATCAATGAATGTGAACCTTAATGAATAGTTTCACAACAATATCTCATTCAACGTGTACATGTATGTACAGACACAAGTTTGTCAATGCATTCACATACATGTATACACTGTTGGTGTCCCGCTGACTTTAACAATACTTACATCTAATCAAATACATGGTTTGGTTTCTGGTTCTATTAATTGTTTATTTCATTTCAAAGATTTAGTTTACTAATTCAGTACTTATGCATCATTATTTCTTGATTTTTTATTTTTTTTAATTACATTATTCATTTTCTCCTATTTACTTGTAACCATCTTTTCACTTTTCATTTAATCGAATAAGTCTTTTTTTCAGTTTTTTTTAAATCTTCAAGTTTTATTCCTTATGGTATTTACTGA
The DNA here is from genome assembly GCA_022818135.1 of Saxidomus purpurata. Taxonomy (NCBI): domain Eukaryota; kingdom Metazoa; phylum Mollusca; class Bivalvia; order Venerida; family Veneridae; genus Saxidomus; species Saxidomus purpurata. Next base: position 10,545,155 of record JAFMSR010000019.1, read on the forward strand.
AATACAAAACCTAAAACTATAATTACGGATTTGTCGAAGTGCGTATTAGAGGGGTGTATTGTTGCGCTTTCCAAAAAGTTGGTATTAAGTAATCACTAGTAGCATTATTCACTACAAATAAGCGGACCAAATAATTCAAAACGCTGAAAGTACTTGTGGAATGTTTTTTCTTGGTATAAAAGTATGTAAAGAACAGTTTAATCTGTACTTCTTTTTGTAAAACGGAGCTCATCCGTGACTCGTGTTCTAATGTTGAGTTAGCTTTCTGGAAAACTTAATCTTACAAGAAAAACTGCATCTCGAAACAAGCACAAAAACTATCTTTACTTAAGTAAGGCATACGGCAAAATTGAAGAAATTCGTTCAATTAATTTTATAGATGTTCGGTTTTTATTTTGACCGGTTTCTTTTGTACGTGCAAAGTTTTGTAGTGTTACACAAGGTAGCCGTTTTGAGTTCTTCTGTTAACTGTCTTGGAGGTCACAGAGAGACACACTGTTTGCTTCAGGTCCAAAGTAACCCTCAATTTCACTACAGAAATGTTTTAAAAATCTACTTAAAAATGAAAATCAAAATAATACAAGGAACATAGAAAACAGACTTTAACCCACTGTTGCAGTATACTATCGGCAATGTATTAGTCGAAAATATTTCTGCAAATGGAAATATTTTGATTTGTTTATGGTTTGGGCTTATTAGATGGAAATTGGAAATTAATTGTCTTCCATCTTCCATGCTGTCAGCCACACTGACCACTTCATGGTAATTCTGAAAGTACAAGCACTGGCAATTGTCACTAGTGGTCATACGCTTTGGTCATATTGTCTGGTCACATGATGTGGTCTCGTGGTATGGGCAAATGTTGCAGTCGCGTGATCTGGCCATGTGTTAAAAGTGAAATTTCCATAGAAATGTATATCCTTTGCACAGCCGGTATATTTTGTTACACACTCGACATACATGCATGTGTTTTGTAAACACTGTACATCACGTTGTGTTACTTTCTGTTTACTGCGCGTATTGTATACGTCAGCAAATAGATTTAGCTGTAACATGAAAGTAAAATTATTATTGGTCCACCTACGGAGGTCACGCGCAGGGATCTGTCTGCTAACCGACACACGCACTTCCTATTTTTGCTAACGAGAGGTCGATTTTAAGCGTTCTCATAAGATGTCAATATACCTTGGTTTGAGTACGACATGTCTGCTTCATATCTATGAAAACATATTTTCATGTGCTCAAAACACAATCTCACAGGGGCCTGTACATGGACGTTGGTAAAATGAAAATATTCTAACCTGGTAAAATTGTGTCCAAGGTCATTTTCGAGGTTGTCTTAAAGTGTCAGCGTTTGCCTCGGACGTCTGAGTTTTCGGCATTCAAGAGCTGTCGGCATAGCCTTTAAATCCATACAGACAAAACGTGTTCCATACGGTAAATGTCGCTTCTATTCTAGGCAAAACCTGTCTTAACCAGCGTATACGGTTTAGTACGTTTAAAACGTTCAAAGGATATGTGCCCTCTTCGAGCTCTTAACAAACACAAGAAATGATGCTCATGGTAAAAAATATAAATAGATCACTAACTGTTTTAGAATTTCTTACAAGTCTTTTTTTTGGCAAGGATTAGTTGTAATTTGAAAACGAATAAATATTCTACTTAATTCACGGATATTTACATCGCCTTTGCAATTTATAAGAATAAAGTAAATAACAGTATGCATTAGTATACTAAAATTAGATTTATCCGAATCTCAAACATTGCATACCTTTTATGAATAATGAGTGTTGGGGGGTACCGTCAAATGTGTTTCAATTACTAATGAATTATTGGTCAAAATCTAATGACATTTTGGTAATTTGTTGATTAAAGATGCCTTGTTTTAGACTTTATAACACATTGTATATATTATCAAACACATCACTTTAAATCACCTCAAATGTTTAACCTGCGTTTCTTTATCCTTTCAGTATATATATATTTGACACAAACTTATTTGACATGTACTTTTAAAAGTTCTACTAACACTTATTCTCAACAACATCTTATAATCGTTAGTTTAGTTTGTGTTCATACGTATGCTCCGATAACACCCGATAACATACACGTTGAAAATGAATCAAATGAATGAAACATAAGATCAGGATGAAATGATAATTTGTAAAGGTTTGTTTTTCCTTCTGTATCAACATGATAAATCATTTATGTGAACATGATTCGACACTGCTGACCGTCTTGTTTTTCAGCTGTTTGATACAGGCCGCATTGTTTCAAAAAGATGGTGTTAAAGGACAGTCTTCATCGTTATTAAAGTTTTCGGGAAATAGCTTTGCCTTAAAGTATTTCTTAAATCTGAAGAAAAAATAAGATTCAGAAGATAGATTTAAGACATAGTTTTTTTATGCTACACTGCCCGTTTGTATCGTAACAAAAGAAAAATTGGCATTAATGATGGTGAGAATCTATTTCCTTTTTTTGTAGGCTGCGTTGGGAGAACATATGCTGATATTCAAGAAGTAAGGGACACCATGCACACGTAAGTGTTATGCTAATGTTATTCAGCTTGCACATTTGTGGACAAACTCTAACGTTCCAAAATAAGAACATATATGACTACAACTATCTTTTGAAGACAGTGACAAATCTTTAAGTTACGCATATATAACGAAATACATTTTCTATTTACAAATTTACCTTTTTCTATATCTATTGTAAATGCTGTAAACTCTCACTAGTCATTATTTTAGTCTAATCAAAAAAGATCTGCAGCGCACTCTTTTTCATCGTATGTACAGTGGTGCTCACGTAATACTTTCAAACGAACGAAATACGAACGATACACGATCAAAACTATATATCGTTTTATGTTACCCCCTCCCTACTAGAAATAAAGTATCCTCAAATGTTTGCAAGTGTTTATGTATTATCATTTTTGTTCTAACGTTCCAGAAAATATTGCTGGCAATTAAAAATGATACATGTATTAAACGTCCACGAGTTCAACAAGGGTACTAAATTATGCAATTATGCAAAAAAATAAGGGGATACTGCAATATAAGGAAACATGAAAAAGTTTTACCGTGTGCATTTTTGAGATATTTATCAACTTTTATTGTTCTACAGCATAATCAAATTAAGCAGTATTAAGACACATTTCTCACATCTTGCAAATTGATATATGTCCATGAATTTCAATTTTAATACTAAAACAAAGAAAAAGATGACTCCCATGGGTATTGATCACATGACCTCTTGATCTCTAAGCGAACGCTTTACAACTATAAAATCCAAAGTTTATAGATGGTCACAAAACAGAAAGTACCTTACCTTAACAGCGCAGTATTTTTTTATAACAGGTGTCCGTAAAAAAAACTTTGAAATGGAGCCAATAAGATATGAACTGTTCTGCAATCGTTTTAAGCTGCCTATGTATACGTGCAAAATACATGAAATGTGCCGGAAAAAATTATTATAGTTATATATTGTTTTATTGTCGAATCGTATGCTACATTCAAACAGGAGCTTGATCTGGTCTTTCTTGCACCACTTTCTCATAGCGCAGGTTTACATTTGTTATCATCACATATTACAGTTTCCATATTTGAACCACGAGAGAAAATGATATATGCTAAAGAAAGTAACAAACTTAGAGGTTGTATTTGGATTGATATAAGCCCATGTCAGTTAAAAGGATACATCCGTTGTTTAAAATCAGTAAAAATAAACTTCAGTTTCATAAAAATGTCTTTCCATTTGAAAGTGAAAAAAATCGATGATGAACTATTCAATTCAGTGTAGTGTTTTCACTTTGAGGCTCCGAAAGGTATTTTTGGCTGTAGCACAATTCTAGAATGCAGACAAAACTTAATTATGATGTCAAAAGGATTGTAAAGACTAACTGAAAATACTGGGTTTATAATCAGTTACTACCACGACACGCAACTGGGGCTCCCTTATAGAAAGTGAACTTGGTACACCTAGGCACATTCCTTTCTTGTGTAAAGTAGGGCTCAACTGTAACAAATATTCATCTAAAGTCGTCAACTACAGTAACTTATCATTTGATTCAATGAAACAAATGAAACAAAAAAAAAGATTAACTCAGGCTGAGAGTTCCATGAATGGTGGACAGAAATTTAATTCACATTTCATTACATTAGTAAACAATTCAAAAAATAATTTAATCAATTAATATTTTCATTTTCTTCAATGACATTACATCATAAAACATGACTGTGTAACATGGAATGACTGTTGTAAAAAACGACATCGTATGACAATGACGGTGGCGACACCGCTATGCTGAATACATCAATATGGAACTTAGGGGTGTCAACACTCCTGGTTGTCCGACTTTCATATGACAAGGACAAAAACAAATTTTGAAGGCAAGTTTCATTATATATCATATGCCATGAACGATTGATTAACTGTAAACCTAAAATTGTTTGCGGCTCCATTTTTTCGCATTGTATCGACGCCGTACATTTACGCGACTACAACAAAAATTAAATTAATGCTCGCGTTCCATCGGTATCACAAACTCCGTGAATATTAAATAGCAAAATCCTTTCCTAATGCTTAATTTTAATACACGGTGAGCAGATATCGCAGTCTATTGCGTCAATATCAACTTTTGGCAATTTGAAGCTGATTTAAAGTTCACAACAAAAGTTGATTTATCACTTATCTTTTATATTACGTCACGGTACGACTGTGAGCTGTAATCGTGCACGGAATTAATAAATTTGTATACGTATTTTCATTCTAAAGTAAGCATTCAAAATGTCATAAATTTCAATCAGACGAATACAATCGTTTATTCTATATCTTTTTTATATATCCAATCGTGAACGTTTATTTGCAAAACTTGACTGTACAATATATTACCATATTGGAAGCACATGCATACAAAAATATCCTGTATTTTTTCCATATTTGGACGGTACAACAGTCCCATGTTAAACATACGATAAAGCCCGAAACGTGTGAAAATGATCCAAATGAAAATCGGGTGAAGTTTATAAGAGTTCTGACCCTTTTAACGCCAAGTTTAATCGTCTTGATGTCAGGATTATTTGTCGTTTGCTTGTAAACACAAAGGGGTAAAAGTGCAAGTCATGCCAATGTTGTAAGATTTGGATAGTTTCACAAAATTCATCGCTGGTACCTTTTATTGAACGAACAAATACTATTTGCATTCGTACTAAGCTGGGAAAATACAGAAAAGACAGAAATACAATATTCAGTGAATCATTTTTTAATTTAAACTAAACTAAAGCTATCACTGAAAGTGATTTATACCCCCGAAAGACTGCTTTATAAACTGAGGAAGTTCGTAGTAACAGACTACCTTGCAAACAAACTAAAAATAGATATTGTTCTTGGCAATAACTCAGTAATTTGTCAAGATAGAGTTATGGTACTTGTACACTGCACCTGGTTTCAATGTGCTTGACCATTGTATGAAGTCGTATTGAATTCCAACCAATAGTTTTCGAGTTATGCTCCGGACAATAAATTCAGCAAAGGGCAATAACTCTGAAATGAGTCAAAATACAGTTATTGTTCTTTTGCACTGCCCTTCCTCTCAGTGTGCTTGACCTTTGTATGAAGTTGTATTGAATTCCAACCAGTAGTTTTCGAATTACGCTCCGGACAATAAATTAAACAAAGGGCAATAACTCTGTAATAAGTCAATATGGAGTTTTAATTCTTGTGCACTGCACTTCCTCTCATTGTGCATGACCATTGAATGAAGTTGTATTGAATTCCAACTAGTAGTTTTCAAATCATGCTATAGACAAGGAACAGTAACAAAGGGCAATAACTCTGTAAATACTCAAGATAGAGTTGTACTTGATTATTGTATGAATTTGTATTAAATTCCAACCAGCAGTTTTCAAGTTATGCTCCGGACAAGGAAAAGTAACAAAGGGCAATATCTGTGTTATTAGTCAAGATGGAGTTCTTGTTCTTGTGCACTGCACTTCCTCTCAATGTGGTTGACCATTGTATGAAGTTGTATTGAATTCCAACCAGTAGTTTTCAAGTTATGCTCCGGACAAGGAAAAGTAACAAAGGGCAATTACTCTGTAATTGGTCAAGATGTAGTTATAGTTCTTATGCACTGCACTTCCTCTCAATGTGCTTGACCATTGTATGAAGTTGTATTGAATTCCAACCAGTAGTTTTCAAGTTATGCCCCGGACAAGGAAAATGCAACAGACCGCCCGACCGACCGCCCGACCACCGGATGACTCCTATATACCCCCCCCCCATCCCCTAAACTCATTTCGGGGGTATAATAATAAAATGAAAAGGCTATTTAACATTGTCCTGTACAATACGAGATATATTTGGACTCGTACCCAGCTGAGAAAACCATATTGGACGAGCCTAGCAGTCATTTTCATAAGTCTCATTTTCTTGAGACCCCTTTAACTGCGGTCATTAAAACATTTTTTAAATTCAAAATTCATGATAATATCAACTGGATTAATAGCAGAAAGCCTGATTTTCTCACTTGTTTTGTGCGATATCAAACAATACATTCATAGTCTAAATATTGGCTTTCCGTTTGTCACACTTTTCTCACTTGAAAAGTGAATGTAACAGTGGCCTGGTAATCTCAGTTATTCAATACAGTAGACATAATTTGTTTTTGTACCGTTTAACAGTCTACTACTTTCTAAATACCGTACAATGTACAATATGGGAATTAAAAACATACATTGTTCCGTCCGGTACCTGTTTTAAGGCACAACTAACAGAGATAACTCTTCAAAAAATTGTAAATACAACAAACTGACCGATATCGCGGATACTTGCAAACTGACGAGGTGGACAAAAAGTTAAGATGAAAAGCTAGAAACTGTTTCATTGTAAGTAACGATTTTGCGGATACTTAAGTTTGCAGATCGACTGTGTTGCAAATTTCGCTAACTTAAAACGCGTGAAATAATTTCTAGGTTTACAGTATTACCAGATTTTTGCAAAATCCCCGGGTTTTTGGACAACTCACTGGTAGATATTATGTTTTTAGCAGTAAATCCTGCATTTCAAAGCTTTGAGGAAGCATGCGTCACTAATCATCATGATCTGCAAGCTGATACATTTGAAGGCGTTGCTCGTTATGCACTCATCCAATCAGAACACAAGAGGTTTCCGATAATTTATCACAACATCGATACATGATTGCATGGACATCCGCCAAACAATGTGTAAATTTGCTTTTGCGCTGTTACAAAAACATCAAATCTTCGAATTTTGTTAAACTTGACCGAATGACTTAATTATCGGCTTATCATCTATTTGAAAAGTAAATGAATCACCACTTACTACCCTCTGGGCAATTTACCTAAGATGATAGTGACAATTAACACAAACTCTTGTCAACGAATTAGTATTGTCACCTTATCGACTGTACACAATACAAGTACTTCTTCATTATCGATATCACGTGTCATGGTATTGACCGTGTATAAAGGTTGATATTTTATGAACCTCGTAGTTTTTTTTCCAAAATTATTTTAACAGGAATTCTAAGTGTTTTTCGAGCTTCGCTAGGGCGCCAGGATAAGGTACTTATAATGAAACACTAACAAAGTAAGCATTCTATCCGTATGTTAACATTACGCACAGAGCATGCACAGGCGTTTTACCAAACCCATATATTCAAATATATACTCAAGGACGAAAGTTATGTCCGGCTCAAAATTGTCTTATTAAATTTTAAGTGTACGGTACTTTTAATTTTCTATTTGCAAATTTATATTTTGAGACTACTTGCTTCATCACAAGGTGTTAAGAATTCTATACAAAGACATTCAATCAACTGTGACGGCATAAACCATGAATTTCACATTTATCTAAATTTTATGTACATAAAGCTTATAATCACAAATATTCCAAGTGATTTCTGTTACCAAAGGATAGTCCTATCGAAAAAAAAATTAGACAAATACTCAACGTTTGTTGTTATTACGAAGCCTTCAAGATAGCAAGATCTGCGCGTTTTATGTCGACTGGAGGTCAGTGAGCCTACAACACATGTTGCACGTGCGTTAAACGCCCACGAACGTCACGAACATTGCAAATGTGTTTATTGATTCGAAAATGATGATGTTCTTATGCTTTTCCTATTATGAATAAAATATCCAATTTCAATTTTTGTGTTACTTTAATTATACCGAACAGAACTTTTGTCCTTAAGTATATATATTTGATACATTTTTGAACCAGCTCTCACAGGGCATGTGCAGGTATTTAACAATAGAGATGTGAGGGAGTATGACCAGATTCGGGTAATACCGATTATTCACCTCCAAGGAGGATACAATCATATTTTCCCCGAATCCTAACTTTCATATTTTACCGCCCCTGAAGTACCCGGTAGACTGAAAAAAGAAAAGGAGTGACATACGCAATGTTATCCAACACAAACTGCTAAGAGTTAAGTCCCTCAAAAACTGGTTCTCCGTTTACCAATGTGACGCAACATTGAACCGGAACCTATACATGTAAACATAGTATGGTGGCAATTTCAAAAACTGGCGGAACAGTTTTTTTAATGAAGCAGTCATAGACTATTATCTTGCCATAGCATTTGAACAAATTGAGCACACGGTCCAGGAGTGTTGCAGAAAAAAAAGAATTTGTTTTTTAAAAAAGGGAACGTGACTGTTGTAATGGCTGAACAACTTTTGAATGAAAGATTCCCTGGATATTTCATTAATGTTGCGGTTACCATGCAAAACTGAAGTTTGTCAGCAGGATTGTGACAGTAATGCATTTTTTGCCAAGTATCTTTGCTTCTATGTGCACGGGAATACCTCTGGAGAAACTTGCATATAATTCGGACACATGCTTTACAAGTACTTAGCAGTAAATCATATTTAAAAACACAAACTCATAGGTACACACAAACTTGTAGGATTCAATGCTTAGTTATGGAAGCCAGAACTACAATAGGCAATACAATAAACATAAGCTATGAATAGCTATGACAGACCAAATAATTAGGCTATTATGCAGTTTTGTACCAGAATAAAGAACAAGATTATACCAGTTTAATATAGTGTTTTTTTTTTTAACTTGAGACCTTTCAGTTTTTATGATGAACAGATGAATAGAAATCTCCTTTGAACTCTACATTTACGTAGCGGCAACCCTTTAAACTCATAGCGCCGCTTCATATTTATGTAACAACATTTACACAATATCTATGCTTACCATAACAAATATTCACATGTTTACATCAAACGATCAGATTTCAACATTTCTGCCACCATCTTTTGCAGTTTCCGTTAAGTGTTTATTGTGCGGAATTCTGCGGGCCTATTTGAGGACCATATATATGTGGACTTTGCTGTTTAAAATCGATTTTGTCATAATAATTATTAGTACATGTATTAATAGTAATAAGTAATGGTCAATTTCCCGTACATTTAATTTCTGACAAGCTTCGTACCGCACTCGGAAACTCGTCAAACAAAAAGTATAGTATAAAGGTCATTGTCTAAACACCTACAATATTCTAAAAATAAATAATCAGGCCCGCACAATACCCGTAGAATAAACTGGTCCATCCAGCCCTTTTGATTGGCCACACGGTTCTCGAAAAACGTTTCACATAGTCATTCTGATTGGCTGCACGGATTTAAGCAAACTGAAACAAGAACCGTTTACGGTGCGGTTACCGTTAATCGGTAATGGAGAACGCGTGGAAGTGAAACGCTGGCGGTACTGTATTTAGAGCTGCCTAAACGATGTATTTTGCCCAAAGATTGACATGAGGTGCTTTCTGAGATAATTAGTTAATAAAGGTCAAGTGAATTATTGGTTGGTGTTAGTAAATTGGACACAAGTACATGTAGGCAAAAGTATTGAACACCGACTCGGGTACATGTATAAGTAGGGGGAATGAAATTAAACGACCAAAACAACAGTATATCTGATTACATTTGAATCTTAAACGAAGGACAGATAAAATATATTATTTTCCTTTAGAAAAATGGTGTATATCACTTTTTACAGACCTGAATTAACCACTATGTGCTTGCAAGAACAAAACAAACTTTCAGCCCAGAATAAGTATACCAAAAATTATAGAAACGTTCTTTTCAGGCTTCATAGAGACTGTCCTGGAGGTAGCAAACTTGATGTGAATACATACAAAACAGTATTCCATGAAAAAGGAATCAGCGGGGTCAAGAAACAACTACACAAAAACTCAGATAAATGCAGTACCACTGCGCTTAATACAGCAGTAATTGGAAATTCTGGGACAGGGAAGTCATCAGCTATCAATTCTTTCAGAGGGTTGAGTGCTGAACATTCATTGGCTGCCGAAGTTAATTTTACTGAAAGGTTGTATTGTAATGTGTTACCGTATGCTTTTTGATATATTGATCAATATCAACTGTTATATTTCAAATAATTCTACAGTATAGTCAAATTAAGCAATATTAAGATACAAATCTCATATCTTGCAAATTGATATATCGAGGGTTAATCGTGAAACTATTGTATCTGCATTTTGTAAAAGTTTTCAGGAGGAAGAAAAAACTGATTCATTTAAAAAGTAAGATGTTGTGTGATGTAAAACTCACTACCATATCATGAAATACTTGTATAAACATAACCCTTTTGAAAAAACTTAACTCAGTTCACTATTTCTCAAGAAATGAAAGAAAGTGTCAGATACAATAGTTTTACGCCGAAAACATCATAAAATCAGCCTTGATGGTCAGCATGAAACTATTGTATCTGCACCATTTTTTTCATTTTTTCTCTTCAAAAAGGCTCTAGTTTAGGTAATTAACAATATAAATAGGAATTTATGTCAGTATCATGTTATTTCAACATTTTGTTGTATTTTATACTTTTTTTGTATTGTTCTTTGCGAAACTATTGTATCTGCATGTTTCAGTAAAATTATGTTTTAAGTAATTTGTATTCACTTTATGACATGGATTCTTGATATATTATTAAAAGAAACAAATTTGGATACAAACAATTTTACTATTAGGCATATAAGATTAATGATATACTGTACATTACTGAACTATAAAATATTGCATTATTTATTCATTTTAAATATGAAAATGAACAAATATTGCATTATTTTGAAGTTCAGTAAAAATAAATTCTGTGTTAGGTGTATAAAATTAGTTATGTCCTACTTTTTTGACCAATCAAATGTTTTCAATTAAGTGCATGGTTTTCAAGTTACACTGAATGTACCATGGCAAAATCTGAAAACACAGGAATGGTATCTAGTGTGCCAGCAAAGTATGAATTAATAGATTTATGCAATATTTAGACTGCATGCAGTTTCCGATTCATACAGTTTCATAAGATGTCTGAACAATGTTTTTGAAACAGCGTAAGTAAATCAGGCAATTTTGGTGCTGAGTGTCACTGAAAACAGAAAGAGAATGTATACTCAAAATGTCCATGGCATTTCTTTTCCTTAAGTATTACGTAATAGTATGGTTAATACAGACAATTTGAGTAGTGTTTGTAAGATTTTCTTGTCCCATCATGCCCGAGATCCGCTGAATGATGACTATAAAATAATCAAAATTGTTAATGGTCTTCCAGTTAATTTTGGTACAATTTATAACATCCTTGAATAACACTGATTACTATGAAACAAACAGAGAACAAAATGTTGTAAAAATCATCTTGCCTAAGAATACAGTTAGAATCTGATATATCTATCAAGCACTTCCTTTTGTCCCGTTCACTTTCTACCATTTCTGGGAAACCAAGATGTAAAAAAAACAAAAATAATATCAAACAGGGAATGCCACGTACCAAAAACGCAGCCTCCCCAAAACGAGCCCCACAGCACCCAGAAGTGCACACCACCAAAACACACACACACACGCACACGCACACGCACACGCACACGCACACGCACACACACACACACACACACACACACACACTAGCATACAAAGCAAACACACGAGGACAAAACGAACAATTAAAGGAACACAGTAAGTTTTATTTTGTACATCATGTCACCTTGTCGCTATTTCATTAAATCAGAGCAGACATAATGAAAAGGCATGTGCGTTGCCTCTCCAAAAGTGCAAAATGTTATTATAAGGTCATGTGGACTCTACTTCGACAGTTCAGAGGTTTTGCCCATGTAAGTTCTTCGTTCAAGGACTGAAATAATAAGATGTCACCAGTTTTATGATGTCTAACAACACTTATTCTTTTAATTATTAACTTACTCTCCTTAAAAAATAATGTTCTACTTATTTTGTTTAAATTATAATACATAAAGTAAGTCTTATAATTTACAAATTTTATTTTCTAAACCTTGGTTTCTATCTTTTATCTTAATTGTAAGTTTGTGACTTGATGATACTTTAATTGAAATATGGCTACTTTCATTATACATAAGGCAGTACATCATTATATAAACAAAATAACGAAAGTGAATGATTTGTCATTGTTTTTTTTATTCTTTTATTAGCGCTCGCTTCTTCCATAATTTTTTTCATTATTTTGAATGAAAATTCAGATGTTTTTTTTCTTGATCCTGCCATACTGGTAGTTAAAATGACTTTTATTAGTGTATATAGATATATATAGCAAAAAATTCTAAAACTTCCAGCCTTTTAATGCAAATGCAGATTATATATTACTTAAAGAGAATAATGTCAGTTTAATGTGAAACTATTGTATCTGCATAGCAAGTTACATTTTTAGCAATATTTTTGGCAATTCTGATACGGCAGTCAGTGTTTGAAATATATTCAGGTAATGTAAAGTAAGTCTAAGCAATTTTATGAAAAGAAAATCAGATTCAATACACTTCATATTTTGCAGAACGGTAAAAACTTTCATTGTGAAACTATTGTATCTGCACTTTTAGTCAGATACAATAGTTTCACAATGAACAAAATTTGATAATGCAGATACAATATTTTACACTTTTTGTTAGTTTATAGTGAAAACTTTGAAACTAATTTCTGATATTTTGTCACATTGTGGGCATGGGTAAGACAGTTAAGAAAAAGACATAAAAGCATTTTTGGTCAAAATGTCAGATACAATTGTTTCACGATCAACCCTCGATATGTCCATGAACTTTAATTTTAATACTAAAAAAGGATAAAAGATGGCCCCCATTGGTATTGATGACCTCTGGGTTTCAAAGCGAACGCTCTACAACTATACAATCCAAAGTATTCCAAATTATCATAAAACAGGAATAACCCTTCCTTAACAGTGCAATATTTTCTAAAACACGAGTCCGTACAAAATGTGTAATTGAGCCAATAAGGAATGATCGTTTCTGCAATCGTTTTAAGCTGACTATATATATTATATATATAAATTTATATATTGTTGTATTATCTTATCTATGCTACATTCAAACAGATCTGGTCTATCTTGCATTATTTTCTATAGAGCAGATTTACATTTGTTATCATCACATTTTACAGTTTCAGTATTGGAACCACATTAGAAAATGATAAATGCTAAAGAAATTAACAAACTTAGAGGTTGTATTTGGATTTATATGCGTCCATGTCAGTTAAAAGGATACATCCGTTTTTTTTTAAAATCAGTAAAACTCAACTTCAGTTTCATGAAATGTATTTACATTTAAAAGTGAAAAATATGTTTTGGCATTTAAATTTAGAATACAGATGATCATTCGATGATGAACTATTCAATTCAGTGTACATAAGACACGTGTCACGGTACGAACTTAATCACAATTGGAGAAAAAATGTGTAAGTGGTCGGATAGCTAAGGTGGGAGAAATTTCGCCCTGTTAGCGAAGGGTCCGAGGTTCGAGTCCCACAGGCTGCACATTGTATTCACTTTGTGAGATTGGGCGCATAACGTGGGGCCGTGACATACTTGCTTGGCCAGTCTAGTGACGCTTGCAAAATTAATGTGATAAAACGTCGAGCCGGAGTCCTGAAATCCGAGGACAAATTTCCAGTCTCGCAGGGATGAATGTGTAAAGGTAATTTCTACCTGGCATATGGCCAGAAACCCTTCACCGTATATCACGTGAAATTCGGGCAAACATATCGCCGGCTCTTTGTCTGCCTATAGCTAGCACAACTATTTCTAGTTACATAGTTTATGTTGGGGTAACGCACTGGTATTGGTTTAGTTAATGAGGGCTGAACGAAATATAAGTTGTATATTCATTTTGTGATGATAGTTTGGTATTACATAGTTGTTTCACAATCTTGTAAATATCTGAAATAGAATATACAGAATGATGAGAAATTGACAATTATACATGCAAAAATATATTAATGACATTTCATTTTCAACACGAGCTTTCCGTCAAAAAGGTAAACAAAACAACGTAAAATTACACATGTGTGATGGCGCGTAGCAAACCGTTTTCAAAAACCCGATACATGGATCATCAAAGTATTTCAATAATTTCAGTTCACAATAAATACAAATTTAACAATACAAGAGAGAAATGTTTGAATAATACAAAATGCATAAATACCTGAATACATTTTTAATATATTCATAGATAAATTTGAAATATTTAGAGCTGCCTAAACAATGGTCTTCTTTATCCAAAAATTGACCTGAAGTACTTTCTAAGGTGATTGGTTAATAAAAGTCATGTGATTTATTGGTTAGTGTTAGTAAATGGGACAATAGTAGGAAAAGGTATTGAACACCGACTCGGGCATAATAAAGGGGAATTAAACTAAATGAAATTAAACAACCGAAACCACAGAATATCTGATTACATTTTTTTTTATCTACTCAAAAATGACACTATGCTTAGCTCAGATTAATAATAAAAAACATAGAACAGAACAAATATGAATATTCTCCCTTAGAAATTTGGTATATTTCACTTTTTTCACAGACCTGACTTAACCACTATGTGCTTGCTAGTACAAAAAAAACTTTCAGCACAGAATAAGTATACAAAGAAATTATACAAGCATTCGTTTCAGGTTCCATAGAGACTGTCCTGAAAGTAGCAAACTTGATGTGAATACATACAAAAAAGAATTCCGTGAAAAAGGAATCAGCGGGGTAAAGAAACAACTACACAAAGACTTAGAGAAATGGAATACCATTGAGCTAAATACAGCCGTAGTTGGAAATTCTGGGACAGGGAAGTCATCATTTATCAATTCTATCAGAGGGTTGAGTGCTGAACATTCATTTGCCGCCGAAGTTGGTTGTACTGAAAGTACAACGACAAGAGAGGCGTACCAACATCCGGATAACATAAGTTTTCTTCTTTGGGATCTTCCGGGTGCTGGAACAGACAAATGTCCGCAAAAGAAATATCTGAAAACGATTGAATTTGAGAAATATGATTTTTTTATCCTTATGAGTAAAAGCAGACTAACGGAAATAGACTCATGGTTAGCAGTTGAAATACAAAAGCTCAACAAGAAATGTTTCTTGATAAGATCAAATATAGACACTGAGATAGAAAATGATAAACATGACCACCCGAACACGCACGATGAAGAGGCACTCTTAGAAAAAATCAGGATAGAATCAGAAAATATGTTACGGAATCACGGCGTGAAAGTCCCACAGGTTTTCTTGATAAGCAATCGCGCGAGAGATAAATATGATTTCGGGAAACTAAATGATGCACTTCTTTTTTCGTGTGACGGTTTGAAAAAGGATGCAATGGCTTTGTCATTGACTAAAATAACTAAAGCTATCATAATAGAGAAGAAGAAGATTCTTACGGGAAGAATACGTACTGTTGCTTTATCTGTTGTAAGCAGTGACAGTAAGTTCGAACAAAAAGGAAAGTTCCAAGACGAAATTAAATTTTATCAGAAACAGCTCGGTATCGATGATGTCTCTCTCGCTGAATGTAGGGACATGCTTGATCTCTCAGACGAGAGAATCGAAGAGCACAGAGTTGTATTTGATGAGAGGCCATGTGGAAAAGAGACGGCAGTGACAACACCGACAGCTCAGAGAGAGGCTGCAGATATCATTGATCGCTTTTTGGATTGGTTCAATTTGACCAAAGAAAGAAAGCTTCTATACAAATATAGCAAACATGCACTGAGCCACAATCTTGACATATTATATGAACAAGCTTGCAATTTTTATGATATCAACACATCTACAGAAATGGTTAATACTATTTATAAGTAAATTGATTCAACTGCATGCATTATAATGTAGGTCGCCTGGTCAGTATACATGTATGTAGTAATACAAGCAAGACTATTAATAGCTTTGTCCAGTTGTGCATGCTCAAATGTTACCCTTGACCAATTGAAAAAGCTGAATTGTGTGAATGTTTGCATTTACAGCAACTGCAAACAATGTTTGAATTTTTTTTCATACTTTCGCACCCCATCTGTAAAACGCAATATAACATAGACTAAATCATTCTTCGAACTTTTTATCTGTTGTTTGTGTATGTATTCTACTGCACAAAAAATATGAACAACTAATTTAGTAGAGCACATATACGTTTTCCTTTTTGTTTGATTTGCAGTTTCAAATTCATTTTAAAACATGATGACTGTGGAATTTGTTTTCTGTTTTAAAGGTGTTATCCGCCGCTGGTAGCGAACATTTTTTAGTTTTGTAGATTTGTATTTATTTATGTCATACTAAAACATCTGCTTTTTATTCGAACGACCTGTGTTGAGGAACCGCTAATCCAAACGAATCAGTAGTCAATTAGCAGAATATATGTATAAGTTTATCGATGATTAATGACATCTATGTTAAGTTGCAGACAGTATAATTATTTTTAATCGCTACATCACAAACTATGATGTAAAATTACACCATAAGTAACATTGTTTACATCCATTTTGTACCCGTTGGTCAAAATAAAAAATTGATTTTAAGTTGGTGATTCTCATAGAAGTATAAAGTTATTTTAGTATTCATCCTACCATTTTATACATGTAGCCCGTCGTTTGGTTTAACTACATGTATGTTCTGATTTTTTTATAAAGTTTATATTTTCGGTACCTGCAGCAGATTTTACCTTCAACTTCGAGGTATTGCACTACCTGGATACTCTTCAGTCGAAAGGATTTCTTTATAATACAATAGCTACCAATTAATGCTAACAGTTTCCGCTGCGTTGTGGTCAAGCATACTGATTTTGTTATATCATATGGCTTAAATCTCAACATACCCATTTTTTTCGTGTGTTTTTCTTTTCTTTTGCAATTTATAACATAAAAACATGTCTTTTTACAAACAAACACACTTTTGTTATCCTTTATTCATTAAAAAACGTGTACAATTTAGATCAGAGTTTGTATTGATGTTTTTCTCCTTTTATCATTATGGATATAAAAGATTTTAGCGTAAGGGTGATACATGTATGCATCATAAGCTTGTTGTGCTAATATCATGTACCACAACTATGAAAAATGATATGTGTTATTACTGAAATTGCACAATATTATATTATGTTTCTGGTATAAAAGGTCGTAGACTGTATTTATTATAAAGAAAAACAACGTTATAAAGTTATAAAATTTATATATGAATAATCTACACTGCAAGAAAAGTAGCAAACATAACACAGATCAAACGGAAACAAATAACAATAAGTAGCATACGGCACATAAACATAACCCAGAGCACGAAGTCGGGAATCGTATCCTTACCTCAAAATTTCATAGCGCCCGAAATTATGTCATTTTATTTCGCAACATAGTTTCCTAGAGTTTTGAGTTAATGTGAGGAGTGAAAGCACTTGCTTTTTAACTTAAATTTCACCTCTGGGACTACCTATAAATATATCGGGGCGAGGTCAGTGCTGTATGGGGGTGTGTGTGTGGGGGGGTGAGCGAGCGACTCAAACTCTAGAAGATAGATCAATGAATACTAAAGATCGACAGCATTTCTTTTCTGTCCCTCTTTTAGCCTCTAGAGCGTTTGCGATGACGTTAGACCAATATTCACATAAAATCATGTCTGCACATAATTCTAAGTCAAACAATTACGTTATACTTTTCTGAGGCTTTTTCAAAGATAACTTCACACGCAAACAATATTCAATGCTCAAGGTTTAGTGAAGTGAAGTAAGATGTCTTATGCGAACGTTTCATATCATCATCATTGTACGGGAATTATAAGTATAATATACTAAACAAAATAAGAAACTTCCGCTAAGTTTGCTTGGACATAGCTGGATGAAAAAAAATCTGGGAAATCATTGTTATACATGTGTATGTGTTTAAAAAGTGTTCCATGATGCATCGTTTCGTGCAAAAATGATTGCCAAAGGATAACAGAAATGGGGGAAATTTTGACGAAGTAAGGTAGGGGTTTTAAACAAAATTACACTTAATCACGGGTATGGCCACCTCTTGAGTTGACCACTGCAGTGCATCGCATGCGTTTAGAGTTGATTAAAGTGTTGATTTCCGCCTGTGGAATACTGTTCCATTCTTGAATGAGCGCTTGACGAAGTTCGTGGTTATTAGCAGGTGGGTTAGGATGAAGTCTCACTCGTCTGCCCAGAATATCCCAGACGTGCTCGATTGGGTTGAGATCAGGACTTTTAGCGGGCCAGTCATCAATGAAAGTCATTCCTCTGTTCTATAACAACGCCAACATCTCGATTTTCCGCATGGTAACGCCACATCTCATACAGTTGGAGACACTTTTAATTTTCTTATAACAAAATACATAGATTTGATGACTGGCCCGCTAAAAGGCCTAATAAGAGGTGGTCATACCCGTTAGTAAGTGTTATTTTTGTGCTTAACTCCTACCTCACTTGGTCAAAATTTGATGTTAACCTTTGGCCATCATTTTTGCACCAAACGATGCATCATAGAACACTCTTTAAACGCATATATATCAATGATTCCCCCGATTGTTTTTATCCAGCTATTTTCAAGCAAATTTAGCGGAAGTTTCTTATTGTGTTTAGTATATATACTGTTCTTTGTGTTCGCACTTCTTTTAATAATATAATATAGTTATTTTATGTAGTTTTGTTATAATATAGTTTTTGTTCACTTTTTGGCCAGTGATACAGATCTATACTCTCCATGTTTACTTCTCTCATTCATCTGCTTTTATTTTCTCTTTTTTTGTATTTCTGTGTGTTTTTTGATCATTTTCATGCTGATCAGTTGTCTACTGTATCGTATGTTCATTTTGTCTGTTTCTAAAAAATGTAATTGATTTATTTATTCTAGTCGTTGCTTCGTACGTTTGTTTTGCACAGGCTTCTTCATTTAATAAATGTTGTATGCCCTTCACATTTTCAAAAACCTTAAGTACTGCGAATTAATATCCGCAGAGATGTCGATTTTACTCAAAGCAAAGCCTCGCAGTAAGCATTACAGCAACGTTTTTGAATCATGTGTAACCTCCATGATAAAAATCAATAAACTGTTAATCGTTCTTTTGGTTAATACATTGTATCCCCCGTCGAAAAGCGAGTGGGGATATAGGAACAGTCTTTTCACTTTCGTGTGGGCTAAATGTCTCTTAATCCCTTTGAAGAACTTTGATGAGACTTGGATCAAATATTTATTTATTAAGATAACATACTGAGTCAATGCTCCTAGCCTGCTGGCTCGATGTATATGTCATACTTAAAGAAATAGCATTTTCTGGACAAAGTACAATTACTTTTGCATAGCAATTGTGGTTCGGTGAGATTGATTTACGATGGTTTTATGAAAGTTTGTTCAGTCTTACCAGCAAACGCTACTTTTTACCGGGGTATTCAAAATATTAACATGTTTTCAACAGATGTTTTCGGGTCATGAACACCAGTGTTATAATACATGTAGCATTGAAGTTCCTTTGCACTTAGCATCTGGATGTTATGTCATTTTAAAATAAACAATACTTTGATTTGTTTCGCCATATGTGTTTATTTTTACTTCTAATCGCATGGATCTCGGACCTTCTGTATCGAAATAAGATATGTCCTTCTGTTTCTATCGATCTATTTTAATGAGAAATATTTAACAAACAAGCCTAAGACAATCTTTTGATACATTTTTACTTTTCAGTGCTTAATTGTTACTTCCTAATGAAGTCCCGGTATACGTCAGCGTATCCCTTGCTTTAATACTTTCACTTTCTGTGCATCTTATTGTGCATCAGAGAGTTCTTCCATGGAAGTTTGGATCGAAACAGTCGGACTGTTACAGAAAAAAGAACAGTCAAAAATGTCGAATCCCCGAAAACTGATAACACTCGCAATGTATGTTCATAATTGTTTAATGATATAATTTGCATTCATTTGCCAGCAGTTTTTAGCAACAGCACAACTTCTATTGTGACACCAGAAGCGAACATTAATAATAGCCCCCGCACATAAAGTGTTTGGTGTAGACGAAATTTTGTGGACACTAAATCCCTGGTCATAATTTAATGATGCTTCACAGAAGTGATAAGTACTATGCCTAGTTGCGCATGGTCCATATTTCGGGTCACAAAGTCAAAGGTTAAGGGCACAGGGGCTCGAGGTAGTAAAATATCGTGGACGCTTAATCTCTGAAACCTCTTGTCAGAATTTAATGATACTTTACAGAAGTGATGAGTAACACACTTAGTTGTGCATGGTCTATGTTTCGGGTTACTACATCAAAGGTCAAGGTCACAGGGGCTCGAGATAGTAAAATATTGAGGACACTTAATCTCCATAACCCCCGGTCAGAATTTAATCAAACATCACAAAAGTGATATGTACATGTACCATGCCTAGTTGTACATGGTCTACGTTTCAGGATACTCGGTCAAAGGGCAAGGTCACAGGGGATCGAGATAGTAAAATCTTGGGACGCTTAAACTAAAAAACCCTTGTCAGAATTCAATGATACTTCACTGAAGTAATAACTACTATTCCTTAATGTGCATGGTTTATGTTTAGGGTCACTTGGTCAAAGGTCAAGGTCACAGAGGCTCGAAAAAGTAAAATATTGTGGACGCTAAATCTCCAAAATCCCTTGTAAGAATTTAATGATACTTCACAGAAGTGATAAGTACCATGCCTAGTTGCGCATGGTCTATGTTTCGGGTCACTATGTCAATGCCACTCAAGGGCTCGATATAACATAATATTGTGCGCTCTTAATCTCAAGGTCAGAATTTAATGAATTTCACGTCACAGAAATAATAAGTACCATGCCTAGATTTGCATGGTCTAATAGTTAAAGCATTAAATCTTACATAAATTTTATATACTTTCGAACGTGTCTCAAGCGACCGCACAGGATAAGTTGAAATTGCGGTCGCTTAAGACAGGTGGTCTCTAAACTCAGGATATACTTCTGAGCATGTACATGTAATTATGAAAAGGCACTTTCATGAAGAATAAATTTCTTCTACTCTGCAGTTTATTAAATAAATGTATTAAAATAGGTATTTTTACATGTAAAAACATAAAGGTGTATATACTTTCCAGAAAATCTCAAAACGCCATGTTTCTATTTCATTTAGATAGCCAAGGCCCATGACAAGTTAATTTGCTATGTTTTTCTCTAGCATTATTGATCGATAATCACCAACAATTTGTATGGTTTTATAAGTTGGTCGCTTAGTAGCAGGTAAATGTAAATAATCGGAAATAAAATTAATTGTCGCTGGTCGCATTTTACAGTAGGTCCCTAAACTCGGGTACATTATTGCTTGAAATCGCAAGGGAGGAATTCAAAGTGGTCGCATAGGTCAGTATGTCGCTGAACTCGGATGGTCGCAAGGGCAGGTCTGACTTTACTGTTACAGTGCGGTTTTTCGGGGGGTTTCATTACTTTCAGTGATATATTTAGTTGCATTTAATCTCAGCAATATTTAGAGTAACATGCGGATATCAATGTTAAAATATATGATGAAATTGAATGTTTAAATGAAAAATACGGTACTCATCAAAACACTTTAGATTTAATTTATGGTGTGTTTATATAAAATGATATACTTCATATTATCAAATACTTAATTTAATGATAAGAGATATGTTACACCTGCAAAACCTCAGTGATATGTGTCATACATTTCGTACTTGATTGGGAATATGTCATCTACTTCCATAACGGGCGTTTCTTATCTCTCAGCTATCTCACTTAACAAATTGAGTTGGAAAGTAGAACGTCTTGTGATTTCGGTATCTAGGTTATTTTGTCTAACGGTCACATACATGTTTATAAATATATCAAATTTTGTGTGTACTGCCTTCTGATGTATAAGAGGCAAAACGAATTGACCGATTATTTGTTCAAATTACACATGTCAACCGTTTTTCCTAAAAAAGAATTCGCACCAGATCTACTTCTACAACTAACAGCATTGCCACATGTACTACCACTGCTACTACCGTTGTTGTAACTATTACTGCTACTTTAACTGCTACTTTTACTGATCACATTAAGGCTTCTGATGCTGCTGCTCCAACTACCTCTGTTGCATCTGGTACGACCATTGCTACAACTACTGATGCTGCTAATCATAATATATATTTTAAACAAGAGGGCCATGATGGCCCTATTTCGCTCACCTGAGTACCAGTACACCTACATAAGAAAGTCACGTATTGCTAAGGGGAGTCACTAGTTACTAAGGAAGTCATTTGTTGCTAGGGAACGTCATCAGGTGTCAGGGGCTGTGACTTGTTGCTAAAGAAATCAATGGTCATTAGGGGAAGTCAGTGATAGTCAGATAACTGTTGATAACTGCTTAAGAAGACACTGGTGGCAGAATAATGCTAAAAGTTGTCATTGAAGTCACTGTTGCTAGTGGAACTCACTAGTTGCTAAGGGATGAACAGGTTGCTTAGAAATACATTTATTTCTAGTGGAAATCGATTGTAACTAAGGAAGTAACTGGCAGCTAGAGAAGTAAGAGGTTAGTTTTGAGGTCGCTAATCAATAGTCCAAGTTAGTAGTTTCTGAGGCAGTAGGTGGTTGCTAAGTAAGTCACTGGTTGCTATTGGAACTCATTGGAAACTAGGGGACTTAATGTGTGCTAGTGAAGTCACTGGTTGCTATAGAAGTAAGCGGTATCTAAGGAAGTCACTGTTCCTTGCTATGGCTAAGGTGGTCAGTGGTTGCTACAGGAATTCAGTGGTTTCTAAAGGAATCACGAGCAGTTAAGGAAGTCGCCGATTGTTGGTTGAAGTCACTTACTTGGTAGAGGACGACCAGAAAATGCTACATACCAAATAACTCAAGCCATTGCAGATCATCCAAGACAACATTTGCTAAATTTTTAAAGTTATTCCTTAAATCAATCATGTAAGTTGGTGACACTTTTGAGACAAGGGGCACAATCTAAGAAATATCGTAAATGACTACTATACAATGCAATGTAACAAATTTCTAAGCTCTAGACGACCTTGCGGTTTAAGACAAGAAGATTTTTAATGTTTCGATTCGAGGGGCACAATTTAAACACCGTTTATAGAGGACTACATACCAAACATACCAAATATCTAAGCTTTAGGCCTCACGGTTTTACACATTCATACTTTTAAAGTTTCCCCTTCTACAAGTCTATGTAAAATAATGAACACCGAGGCAAGGCCACGCTTGACAACAGGGACACAATTTGAACAATCTTCGTAGAAGACAACTAGACGATGCTACACAACAAATATTTGATCTTTTATGCTCTGCTGTAGGCCTTTTGGTTTTAGACAAGAAAACATTTAAAGTTTCCTCGCATACATGTACCAAACTATGTAAACCAAATGGACCCTTTGGCGGGGCCACATTTGACCCCAGTGGCACAGTTTGAT
Source organism: Saxidomus purpurata (assembly GCA_022818135.1). Classification (NCBI taxonomy): domain Eukaryota; kingdom Metazoa; phylum Mollusca; class Bivalvia; order Venerida; family Veneridae; genus Saxidomus; species Saxidomus purpurata. The sequence goes on from JAFMSR010000019.1 coordinate 10,568,898, forward strand.
TTTTTTTTTGTAGTAAACTACTAGACGATGCTACATACCAAATATAATTTAAGATAATGGAGTGTTTGTGTCAATGGCCCTGTAACAGTCAGGGTTTGCGCATCATAAGAACAAGCCTTGTCGTACATGTAACTATAAGTATAATTAATGTATCATTGGACAACTTCAACAGAACGTTGCGCTACCTTTATTAAATTTCACATAGCTGTTAAAACAAGAAACAAACTCCTCATAGTATATTTTGCTTAACCTTTCAAGTTTGGACACGACGCTGTACTATGAATCTGAAAGCGATTTCTGTGGGAAGAAGTTTCACCAGTCATGTGTTGTGTGAAGCACACATACTTACGGGAATGTACTGTACTAGATGTGTAAGAGGATTATTTAAGACAACAACGAGTACATGTATGATTGCTTTTCACAGTTATCCTTCAAGTAGATTTAAAGCACAGATGCGTTAAAAAGTGGGATGCCTAAAACAAAATTTCACAAAGCAACGGAACAGACTTTACGAGTCTGATTAAAAATATCTAGTACCGAGGTCAACACTAAAAAGACATAAAAACGAAGGAGGGTTTCATCTATACAGCATCTCAAATTTACAAGAGGCATTACAATTCAAAATGATTTATAAAATTATTCAGTCGAAGCTTGAAATTTGGAACGCAATTAGTAATATTACTTGAAGTCTTTAGCCAAATTTATTCACAATCTTTTAACGAGAAAACGTTAACCTTTACCCTAACAACAAAATATGTAGATGAATTCTACCCTATATGTAAACAACTTACACCATTGTTTCAAATCAATTTTTGTCGAAAATCATTACATATTTGGTGAAGTTTGTTCACATTTAAGAAAGTTTAAGTGTTGTGGCTTCGCATGTGTCATAAGATTCTGCATTATGGGGTTTGTGTCAATTTTCACGTTTGGGGTCCGACTTTAGATTAGCTAAACAATCGTTTTTAATAATGAAACTGAGATTTTTCCCTCACCTACGAGATATATATTTCCGCTCATTTACCGGTGATAACCTTAGCATTTACCGCTTATCTCTTATCGCTGCCGGACTATTTTACGTAAATTATAAGCAGCCAGAACATCACATACAAATCGAAAATTGACTGTAAAATTTTCCTTTTTGAAATAAACATAGCGTTGTGGGTATTCATTTTCTTAGTAAGATCTTTTTATATCCATCTATAGCAGTAAAATATAAGTAAAATTCGAGAAAAAGTTGATTTTCGTTTTTTCATCCCCATCCAATTTAAAACTTATTTCTTGTTTCTTGTGTGATATGATATGTATGCAATACTAGGGGATCAATGCGAGCACTATTAATGGCGGAATTTTCAATTCCAAAGAAAATACAAACATTGACATTAAAATGTGATTACACAATCAATGACTCATGCCACTTGCCTAAAATTTAAGTTTCCAATTTAAAATAATAGATTTGAAACATACTGAAGGTATTTGATTAGACTGTTGTGTGTTTTATAATATTGATTCGAAGTGTTTGTTGTTTTTTTTTCTTTATTACATGCAGATTTATTGACAGGGAAGTATGTTTGAATTTTTGTGTGTAGCGTAGAAATAGTTCTTCAATATAATAGAATAATGTAACGATAAAAAATCACTCTTGTCCCTGCATTGAAAATGCGATTAAAACGGTGAGAAAATAAATCTACGGTGTACATTGAGTTGTGGATAAGGAAATCCCACGATCGGTTTGTGATACATCTCAAAATATCGGCAGAACAGAGTAGATTCACTTTACCTTTTATGTTCTTCTTGTAGAAAATAGTAAGCCATACATTGTATTATCTTATAGACAAACAAAAAACATGAATCATGCACATGAACAAGATAGTGTAAGGGGAATTTTTATCAATTACATAGTTACTTCTAAACATTTCAGTGTTGCTCACATCGGTTTATTTAGAATTATCCTTACATATGTTTTTGTAACAAGGTTACTCTGTGTACGTCGGATATACATATGTCCTAGTATTGCTATATTAACAAATGAGAGGTTATAGTCTTAACCTCGTGAAAGGTTGAATAGTACTGGATTCTTTTACAATGTATGGAGTGATAACAATTCTCAATGTCCATGAAAACACTTTTACATCGTTATTTATTTTCAATATTTGTTTTTGCGTTTTCACATTTCAAACGATATTCTAATGGGAACAAAGTTTTAGCTTTTCGGTATATTTGACACTGTAGTTAGTTCCCATAATCATACAGTTGGTTTTAAAGGGGTAGTTCAATGTTACAATGTTTAACTCTCCAGCATATGCACATATGTTGGAGAAACGGAGACAGTATTACACATAATGAATGATTTATAACATATATTAAGAGAGGGTTTTACAAAGGGTTTCCGATAATTTTTATTTTGTAAAGTATATATAATTGTTCGGAAACAGCTATCGTGATACTTTTTTGATTATTGTTTCATTTCTTTCTCGGGGTGAGCCCAGCAGAGGAACTTGATGCCGGGTCTAGAGTACGTCATAATAATCATTATGTGGAAAGTGAATTATACCACCACAACTCGGAAATTTATACCTCGGCATTTGTGTACACGAGAGTCCTTGCATCTTGTACAAATAAAGTCATGATGATTTTTGTTGGTTTGGATGGTTTTATTATTCACTTCATTTTCATGAAAAATAATTGTGTTTTATAATAGTGCTCTGTAAAGTCCATCGCTACGCACTAAACATGCATTGGGCGATAGCGCGAAATAACGAAGACGATGCACGAGGTATGATAGCAACACCCTAAGTAGTTCATAAGCCACCATGATGATATGCAAAGCTCGATGGAAATAACCAAAGCTCAACCTGAGAATTGCGATACAATTGGTTCAAATGTGATAGAAATAAGTACAGCTGCTCAATTATTAATGTGTTAATAACGTTGGTTGTAATCAATAGACGGCTAACACAGGAGTAAACCCACAGTATTGATATTTCGATTAGTAAATAGTTAAGGTACCGGTGCTCATATTGTTTCCCTCGTTTTCACAAAAACACTTAATTACTTTAACGGATTTTAAAGATTAATGGCATGGATTTTTTAAAAAATAGATCAGTATTCTATAATACAAATTTAGGGTAGCGGCTAATTTTGTAACACACGGTTTCGTTAAAACTGTTTAGTATTTTCACACAGTTTAAGGTAAATGTCAATTCAAACATGAATTGTTGTGTATAGACAAAAGTCGAAACGAAATAAACATCTACCTGGTTATTGTCAGGGTATTGTTTTTACTCGTTAGGTCTCCGTGCTAGTCGTGTGAAGCATGCGGCAAAGCACCATGCGTAAAACATGCAATCCATTCTGACCTGATTTATTGAACACGCCAGCTCACGAGTATGATAGTTTGTGGTGTACATTTATCTATTTGCTGTTTATGTGTTTACTTGACTGTATTTTGATCTCATTGCCTGAGTTCATAGCAACATGATTCCGCTGCTCAGAACTTTTACATGCATCATTGTGTTAATATTATTATACAAAATATACAAAATGACCTGTTACAAATGTAGTTATATCTAAGTCAAGGCTCAATATTTAATTATGTTTTACATTGTAATATCTTATTTTTTCTGACTTGTTTTATGTTTCAAAGACGTCTGGATAGTATTTTATTCTATTGAACCTTATGTTAACTGCGGCACCTAATCACGGCAAAATATATTTAAATATAAAACGATTAATGTATTTGTTTATATTTTACAACTTTGACGTTCATGCTGTTAGTAATAAAATACCGAATGTATCCTACATCTGCAACCAATAAAAGATAACCTTCTTATCACATGATCTAAGCGCTCCAACCAGTGTTTCCGGAACCACGTCTTTACCCGGATGCAGACAAATGACCGAATATATATTAATAGTCAACTTTTGACGTGTTTTAGTATTATTTTTAAAGAGAAGATATTATGCCAAACAAGAATTTGTTATTATAATTTTATCTTTGAGACATATTAAAATATAAATGTATGATTTTTTTTTATAAGTTACTTGATGCTTTTCCTTCTGGCCACGTAGGTCTGCATGACAATGAATGTTGGTATGCTTTCACATTTTCATTGACGTCAATTAGAAATTCTGGACCCTTGATTGCTGTTTCGTGTCCGGATCCATAAGTGCTATAATGAATCCATGATGCATCGACTGTGAAAATGTTTATTCAAAACTCCCTGTCCGCTGCTTTATGTTTTAATAAAAGCGCAGTCGAAACTTTCAGAAAATGATACTTTTCTGTAATTGTTATCAAGTGAGGTGTAGAGCTAAAATCTTTCCTATTTGGTCTACATGGTCTAAATTTGGGCAGTTAAGTATATTTTTATCAAACACCAGGAATTTTAAGAAAATGAAGTGTTGATCGTTATACATTGTACATGGGACGTGGCAACACAATATAAATATTGCACTTGAATAAGATCTTGGTATTTCTCTGTCGCTGACAATCAATGCGTCAATTCACAAGATGGCTCTTATTTAAAGTTGGCCAGTTAAAACATGTTAAGTTGTATCCCTTGTCATGTAGTTATTACAGTGCTACATATAAGAGTTTCGTTTATAGTGTCATTAACTGGACACACTGCCTATCATAATAATTTTAAGTATCTCTCGAAGGGTGAATTAAGCTTTTTTGTGAAATTATACATCTTTACTGTGAATGAAAGCTGGTTTGAATGCTGGTTTAAAAAGCATGGTATGAATGATTGTTATCATATATTTGAGTAAAGCCTGAAAAGATAACACGATATATTTGCAAAACCAAATCCGTACAGGACTGATCAAGTCGGTAAAGCTGCGAACTTTAATAGTGAAAACAGATTTTTTTCGGCTACACTGGACCTACTTGATCAAACAAAATATTTAGTTTACATGTATCTTAGTTCTGTGTGATGTAATCTATAACTATTGCTGCATACTTCCAATAGGAATAAATTAAATTCAACACAAACATTTTCATATACACTACTAAATCACAATTGTATCTAAACAGATAAGTTACTATACTTTTTGAAGATCGTGTTTCTCTTTAAAATTGCATTCTGAAAGTATTTTCGAATACATTTGAATATCGTGGATTTCTTGGCTGTCTTAACAGAAATCTTCCGATGACAGACGGCACTTACATGTACCTTTCGATAATATATCATGAACGTGTATGGATAAGTGTCATTAAGTAACCTCAAAATATGCTTTATCTGTTGACCTGTCCTATTTAGTAGTCGGTTATCAACGATCAGACGATGATAAATATTTAGATTTCTTTTTAACCCATTCGTGTTATTAGTTACATAGAGATTAAAACAAGCGATTTGATGTTTTTCCGCGTTATTTTCAGAACAATAAAACAAGTAAAATTACATAATGGCAACCGGAAAAGATTTATCTCGGACTTTAGAAGGCGGACATGAACCATTCTATGAGTTTCCGTGTACTCCGTGTGAAGATGAAGGAAGACACATGGAAGCTGCTCGCTACTGCGAAGATTGTTTCGTTTATATGTGTGATCTATGTATTAGATATCACAATCGGATTCCTGTAAACAGACGACACATATTACTGGATAAAGGACAGTTTACCGCCGTAAGCCATCATACACTCAAGTCCTTCCCGACAAAACGCTGCTTTAAACACCCCGGAGAACTCGTGAATATATTCTGTGGAAATCATGATGTCGTATGCTGCAGTGTGTGTAAGGCTTTCGAACACAGGTAATAATTTGGAATTTGTAATTTATTCAAGGTTAAGATGAAGAACTAAACTTTTTGTTAACTAACTAAACATATTGCCTTTAAAGCGATATAAATTCATCGATAGTTGTAATAAATAAAAATGTCTTTTACTCTTATTTTGTTTTTCATGTTTTTAGGGATGAAGCATGTTACATATATTAATTGGTTTTTAAAAGCTATTTGCTTTTATCAAAGCTGTCACCAAATATAAAAAATCGATTTCACTGGTCAATGTCCTAGCGTAAGCATCTTTTGTTTTCTTTTGCACGTCAGTTTACTTTCAAACTACTCTATGAATCTATTTGTGAAAATGATAATCGCTCATGTTAAACAATTGGCAACGGTATAAAGAAAAATCATCAAATTGTAAAAAAACATGTACATGTATTGGTTGTCCGTTGTGGTATATGTTGCTGTTTGATAAGTGGTTTCTATGTGGATGTTCTAATCAAACTTTGTAGTGCATGATTGATTGTAACTGATTTATATTCTGTTTTTATTAAGCATTATAATTGTAATCACATTGAATTGTTCTCCAAGTTATTAACGCAATAAGTGATTTCTTTATTATCGACTGTTGACATAGCTACCAGTTTTAACATAAATAAGCAATAACGTTTAGTCTTAAATTCATAAATGTATTTTAAAGGAAATTATAAATATATGATATTTTGACTTAGATATATATATACAGACCGATGCTCAGATTAAAGAAAATAACTTTCTAACATATATGACGACATTGTAGATACATCTTATAGAATTGCTATTGTTTGATTGTTGATGAATTCTCGAAGACACGATCAAACTTTATTTTAGGAGTAGCAATGCTTTTATCATTCTGTCAAATTAATGTGGCTACAAGAAAAGGGATTATCACGACCAACAGTTTTACATAATTTGTATAACGGACTTTGACAAAATGAAAATTGCAAAAAGAAAAAGTTTTAGCCTTTCAAATATTAAAATATTAAAACAAATTATTGTATGGCCTTTGTGCAAAAACTTAAAACCTAAATGAAAGCCATGACGTGAATGTTGCAGATATTTGGATATGAATCTAGAGAAAGCATCATTAACCCTAATTGAATCATTGCTACTGCTTTTTTGTATAAGAAACAATATACAGTCAGACCGCTGTTGAGAAGCTACAAATGTTGTCTTTGTTTGCAGGTGTCTTTATTCACAGCTGTGTCTAATTTATATGAATAGTGCACGATGATCTCCCTGCTGGTCTTTGTTCGCAGGGTGGTCTCAGGTGGTTTTCAACACAGGTTTGACTGTACTGCATTTCTGATAATTTGAACTTTGTGTGGAGGCGGAGCTCAGACTGCGATTTATATGCAATAGAGAACATGATCTAACTGAAAAGAGAACATTTTATTCATTCATTCAGTTTATTTATTGTCTAGATAAAAGCGGTTATCACATGTTGACAATTTCATGCGCAGGCTATTTTGAAGTACTTGTCTATAGATGGTAAAAATGTTTGTCTTTGGTTGAATGTTCTGCGTCCGTGGTCCGTCCGTCCGTTCACAATAAGTTTGTTGACACTCTACCATCTACATTTTTGAAACAGTTATTAGGAAACTTAAACACAATGTGCATGGTCACAAGACCTCAGATGAACTGGCTTATGAGCTTGATCGGATCAGTATTGCCTGAATTATTGCCCCTAATTTAACAAAACAATGCAATATTTAATAATGTTTACACGCAGGGGGGCTTTATTCATTTACTTATTATGACCATATCTACAGAAAATGTGTATGACTATAAGAATTTAATTATGGGCTTTATCGGATTAGTTCTTCTAGACTTATGGCCCTTGATTTACAAAATGCAATAATTAGCTATGCTTACATTCTAGCACCTTTTTTGTTTTCTTTAATCCTTATCATATTTACAAAGAATGTGTATGACCATTAGATCTCAAGTGAGTTAAATTATGAGCTTGATTGGATTAGCTCTTCTAAAGAAATGACCCTTTATCTAAAAACAATTGCCATATTAAACCGTGTTTTCACTGCGGCACATTAATTTATTCACAAATTCTAATCAGTGTTGATGAAACTTGCCAGGGATGTCATATAGATTATGAGGAGAAACCTAGCTGCCAGTGATTTCCTCTAGAAACCTGTGACAGCCCCTTGAAACAAGTGACTTCCTTCGCAAACAGTGACTTCCTTAGTAACCAGTGACATGCAAATCAACCAATGACTTTCCTTAGCAACAGTGACTACCTTAGCAACTAGTTATTTTCCATAGCAAAAGGTGGCATCCTTAGCAACAGTGACCTCCTAAGCAACCAGTTATTTTCCATAGCAAACGATGACATCCTTAGCAACTATTGACTTCCTTACGAAGTTTAGCCCCCTAGCAACCAATGACTTCCCCTAGCAACCAATGACTTCCATAACCAACAAGTGCCTTCCTTGGCAACCTTAAGCATTATCTTGCCATCAATGACTTTCTTAGCAATCATTGACATCCTAAGAAACTAGTTACAGTTGTATTTTGCAAACACTGACCTTTAAGTATTGACCAGTTCTTCCCTTAGCAACCAGTGATTTTCCCTAGCAACCAGTGACTTCCTTTAAGTGCAAGTGTACTAAGGTGAGCGATAAAGGGCCATAGTGGCCCTCTTATGTTTAGAGAAGTTTGAATTTTTTTCAGTGCTTGCAACAAAACCAAACATTTACCTGACGCAGCTAAAGGTATTAAGACAAACATCGAATACCAAGATATCAAAAAGGAAACTCAGATTTTCCTGTCAGATCTTAATAAGTTGCTAGATGAACGAAGGGCGGAAATATCTCGTATTGACACGGAAAAGCAGCAAGTTATATGAGCCATCGCCGACTTCAGGAAGAGAGCAAACAAGTATTTGGATGACTTGGAACAGAAAAGTCTCAACGAGTTAAACTGAAAGAAACATCAATAATAAGGGGCTTAGAAGAAAGCAGAACATTTCTCGATCAGACGAAGAAGAAAGCTGAAGATATCCTACAACAGCTCGATTTATTCAGGGGAGATAATGAATGCGAGTTGTTTTTCCAGGTTAAAACGTGCAAACGTCTTATTGAAGAATCTACAGAAAGAGTTGAAGACATATTATCCACTGCCCTTGAACATATTGTCTTCAAACTAAATGTTGATATTGAAAAGTATCTACGGTCATTATCTTCCCTGGGATGTTTTCATGACAGTCTTTCTGCTACACTCCAGTCTTCTTCTGCAGCTTTAGGCACACGCACGAGCTCAGCACAACATCAAGAAAGCAAATGTACGATATACTTTGCATCCCAACCTTCGACTAACGTTTCTTCTGGTCATTCTGACATATTTATATAAATATATGACCATATATGTATGCTATGTTCAACCTAATTATATGCATAATATGTCCAGGTACTTTTCAGTCATGAAATTAAGCATTGTTAGTGAACAGACAGTGTTAGCAATATAAGTTATATTTAACGTGAACATGAGCGTTTGGACCGCCTAGTTTGAGGCAAGGGCAGTTAATCAACTTTTCACCCCTATAACTACCTCCTTAATTTTGAGATATTTAGAATGCAACAATTGAGACCGAATCAGACTCCTAAATGTAAGTTGTTTTTGCGAAAAAGGTGAAACTCAAAGGTTTGTTTTATGCTTCTCTGCATGTTTTCTGTAATGTTAGAATCAGGACATTGTGAGGGCCAATCATTAGAAACCATATTGTTCTCTGACTTTGCGATATTAGGGGTTTTATTAATGTTTTCCAAGTCTATTTCCAAAATGTCAAAATAATTCGCCAAAGTTCCAATGTACGTAATGTTGTCTACTGTACCTCCAATTAAAACTTATTTACTAACTCTCAATGTCATTATATTGGCCCGCAAACTTTGTACTTCCTCCACATTTCAATTTCATTTGTATCAGTCAACAAATCAGTTTTGTCACTGAAAATAACATTTTCTAGTTTTTATGAACCGTCCATTACTCTCGTCAAATATTAAATCCTTTCTCTGTGTTAACATATTAAATGACAGTTGACAGTAATATGCCGGTTTTTATTCTTTATTTCACTTATGTCGTAGTGAATGCACCCTTGGTTACAAAATCATAAATCAGATATTAGATATCTGTTGTCAATTCCTTACCGTGACATGGTATTTCCAAAATGCGCACCGGTATTGTTATAAAGCAATCGTAATAAACACATACGGTTCGAGGTTACTATCGATTCCCTGACGATTCGACCGGGAAAAAGTTTATCAGCTATAACGGTATTTGTGATAAAGAAGAGTATTCGAAACCTATCGTCAAATTGATTTGAGGAACTTAATGTTTTTTTATTGAATGCATATTATGCAATGATTAACTGTAACAAACTAATATTTTATATGGCAAAGGAAATTCATTATTGTCACGATGTCGTATTTTCAGAACTGAGTTTAGAAAGAGAACGTCACCGTGTACTTGATAACAATATATGTGTAAGTACTTCAATTTTAATATTCAACCTTTAGATTATACGAATTTCTTTTTGTTCGATTACAAAGAAAGCTCCACAGCTTATTGACTTGCTCTCGACCACTCATTCCATATGACATCACGCTCACAAGAGAGAGGCAGCAAGTTCTTTTATCACTGCTACCCATTTACAGCCAAGTGAACTGAGACAGGTGTGGCATCAGTGACTCTACCCAAGGACACACCTCGCGTTTAGGCTGGAATTTCGAACCCGCGACCTTCCGTTTCCGAGGCAAACGCCCTAACCACGGATATATCGATGTCCACAAAAATTCAACCTTTGTCGTATTTGATTTTTGTTTTTTATCTTGATATAAGTGATACATAACTTGTTTAGTCACAGTATCAATATTTTTTTCATACTAGAGCAAACAAGTCACAATGAGATAAAAAAAAACAACAAGATATCGTCACTTTGAAAGTTAATAGAATAAACAAGTAATACATCATTTTTAAAGCAGCAACATTAGTTACATGTACCGTAATATTGAAAGATACCAAAACAGCAACTTCCACCATAAAATCAGCAACTAATCTTAAATAAGTACCACCATATTGAAAACTGAATAAAAAGAAACAATAGTTACCACGTCATTGAAACCAGCAATAAAATTTTAAATATACCACCGCATTAAAGCAGCTACAACAATTATCACCGCGTAAAAGTAGCACCAACCACTATCACCACATTGAATGCAGCACCAACAATTACCACTACATTAAAAGCATTACTTCCACCGAATTGAAAACATAAGAAACAATTAATAGCACATTTGAAGCGTCAACAAAGGTAAAAGAAGCTACAACAAAAACCGCATTGATAGCAGCCATAACAATTACCAATACACTGAGAGCAATAACTGTCGTATACTTGCAAACTGCTTAACATTTGCTGAAACATTTACTATTATAACATATGTGTACTATTATCAGATTGTCAATGTTTTTTTTATTTTATTGGCAGGATAGTTACCCGGCGCATTTTAGAAAATTAATTCAATCTATTTCTGAGGCTGAGTCGGCAAAGGTAAGTGTTACATGTATCTTGTATAATTGTGATCTCTTGCGCAGGAAATGCTCATAGTGAGCTCTTAAGTAAGGGATAGCTGATTATTTGTCATATATCTATTCAACTATTGGAAGTACGTGATTGGAAGTATATTTGTAAATGAAACCAGGTTCTGTATTATGACCCTTGAATTATCCAAAATTGATCAAATTAGCCTTGTCCGCTTCCTAAGTTGAACAATGTTTATTCGATTTTCAACAAACATTCGTTCAATAACCAGCAAAAAGGCCCCTGCCACTTCTTAAAAATGGCCCTAAAATTATCCAAAATTGATCGAAATATCTTTGTCCGTTCTCTATACTGAACAGTTTTCTCCCGTCTATTTCCCATGATGTGGTAACTGTTGTTCGTAAATATTATAACAACTTTTGAAATATTTACTGATGTCAGTTTTTCTATTGACAGAAAGATGATCAAAAGCGTTTAACATTAGAATTCATTGCAAAGTCAATAAATCAAGCGACAGGAACATCTTGTTTAAAACCAGAAGAGTTGAGAATATTGTCACAATCAATTTCTGAAGATGAGGCAAGTGCTAGCTGTATAATTAAGCTCTTCCTAGCAAGAAATAATCATAGTGAGCAATACAAGTATTGATTATCATCTGTCATATATACGAGCTATGTGTGAACCAGGTTTTTAACAAAGTGTTTGCAAACGAGACTAGAATCGATTTGTCTGAACACTGTTCTAGATTTATATATACCCGTCAATAGATGGTTGTATATCCTTACACACGGTAATTTCACACTGCGCTCAAATAAATAAATACATTTCAATGAATAAAGACAATACAGTTGAAATACAGTTGAAAAAGATCTGTAGATATAATAGCGTTCATATATATTGTAAATAAAACATATAGCTCTACCCAATATTTTAACCCCTGCAAGAAAATAACAACGCGTCTTATTTTGCTTCTGATCGCCAACGTTCAGCATTTACATGTACTCAGGGACATCTATGTTGTTCGCAAACTTTAAACTGCAGAATTGTATCACATGTTAACTTAGTAGTCAGCTTAACTATTATTATATTACGACAACTTTTTATGAAATCGGAAACAAAATCTAGTGTCACACCACGGTTTGACCTACCACGAGATTTTGTACATATTCCTGTTCCGTGAATTCGATAGCGGTATATTGGGACATACTGTAAATATCCTATTTTCTTGTATTCTCAGGGAGTTAAGCGTGTAAATGTGTTGCTTTTAAAACAGTACACATTTTAGCAACATTATTTACTCGATAGAAAAAGTATTATCTTTCAGTTGGTGTCATCATAAATTGCATGATTGTTCTATTAATAAATTTCAAGGTGCAAAGCTTAGCATAATATTTAACAAATAACATAGAAATAATAATGACAGACAGTATAATAAAACAAAATGGGCATTTTTACAAACCCCACTACAAAAAGGACATTTCATCATTTTCAGTAAAATGCCAATATGTTCATTACTTTTCATTCAAATCATTTGATATTGTGTGTGCCAGTTTTGTATCATATCTCTGTTAATGAAAACAAAGAGTTGCCAATTTGACACCATTCCTTTAATGTAAAAAACGAGAATATAAGGAACCCTGAGAATACAAGAAACCGGGAAAATATTCGTTACTTTTGTCCAGGGCAGATGTTTACTGTATGTTTCTATGTCTAAAGAGTGGAATTTGTTCATTCTAATTTAAGCTTCTAAAGCCGTTTGTAAAGTAAATACAATCTGGTTATAAAGTATGCGCATTTGTTTGTTGGTTGCACGAAGTTTTGGGGACCAATGTATCTAGTACGAGATCGATCTAGATAAATAGGAAATAGAAGTTTTTTTAAAGAAGTATTTCATATCTAGGTGTTGCTTTTTCTTATAAAGGTCTCTGGACATGCTTTTATCTGACAACTTGACAATTCTAATCTTCCGACGGATATACTCTTAATGTCCCAGTGTGCATTGAATTTACTGATATAGAAAAAGAAATTTACTGATAGGATGAGAATAGAACCATGTTCTGTTCAGTCTTATACAATGTTGACATATGCTTTAATACCGCATTAGAGTCGTTCCCGATATCATGCATATTATTTAAGAGATTTCTTGCTAAAAGGTACAGGTACTTCATTTCTATTATTTAATACGAAAACCAACATTTTGATAACACAATCCAGAAAAGTTGATAACGCCGTCGCTCGAAAATCTAATGTTGACCTTTAGTTCGCAAGGCTATGTTCACTTTGTGACACATTTGTTATTTCTGTGTTGTTAGTCAATGCTAACACAGAAACACCGGCTTTAGAAGAAAAAATGTATCATTATAGCGACAATGTATCTAGTACGAGATCGATCTAGATAAATAGGAAATAGAAGTTTTTTTAAAGAAGTATTTCATATCTAGGTGTTGCTTTTTCTTATAAAGGTCTCTGGACATGCTTTTATCTGACAACTTGACAATTCTAATCTTCCGACGGATATACTCTTAATGTCCCAGTGTGCATTGAATTTACTGATATAGAAAAAGAAATTTACTGATAGGATGAGAATAGAACCATGTTCTGTTCAGTCTTATACAATGTTGACATATGCTTTAATACCGCATTAGAGTCGTTCCCGATATCATGCATATTATTTAAGAGATTTCTTGCTAAAAGGTACAGGTACTTCATTTCTATTATTTAATACGAAAACCAACATTTTGATAACACAATCCAGAAAAGTTGATAACGCCGTCGCTCGAAAATCTAATGTTGACCTTTAGTTCGCAAGGCTATGTTCACTTTGTGACACATTTGTTATTTCTGTGTTGTTAGTCAATGCTAACACAGAAACACCGGCTTTAGAAGAAAAAATGTATCATTATAGCGACAAACCTTCTAATATATTTACTTTTGTTTAATTCCAGTAACCAGACAGATACCACACCATTCGCCTGACGGTGCCAAAGGCGTTACTTAATGTGAGCACTGAATACCAGAATATGCAAAAGGAAACATTTAATTTTCATGACTGGTCTTCGTAAAGTGATGGTTGATAGAAACTTAGACACCTCTCACATTCACAAGAATAAGCAACACATTAAGTGACCCATCTACTGAGTCGTTACCAACTTCAACAACAACTTCAGCACGTTCCAACTACATGTATATGTTTTGATGGGCCAAACACCTATTTGAAAGTTGTTATCACACCAGGAAATGGCTGGCGGCACTATGAGTGTGCTATACGAATAAACTTTAGCACTGTTGAATGTTGAAACCTGTTTCGTTGCACTGCCGCAATTCTTGTTTACTGTTGTATTTGATTTGGATGTCAAGTATGAAAGCTTTAATTATGACAATGTATATGAATTATTCAATTTCCTTTCTCAATATACATTTCGTAGGTTGTTCTTTTTTCTTGCAGTATTTCCTATAGTACCTTTAATTAGTTCCCACATTGTATTTAAGTCCGCAGTTTTATCTATTTCGGCAATTTCGTAAATGGTGTCTCTAATTTGTTTTTGCTATATACTTCCAAATTATTATTTAACTTAAACAAACATTGTCCTCTGTCTTTGTTACTGAAATCAATTTGTAAACATACTAGTGAATGATCAGATTTATTCCTCTGGTGATTTAGCATGACATTACATTGTACTTTATTTGAGATATAGCAAAAGATTAGAAAAAAAGTCAAGTCTACTGAAGATTGGTGTTCTGTGGTTACATTGCCACGTACATATTTATTGTTTTATCTCAGGAATAAATATCGTATAAGGCGTTATTTTCCATAATATTCGTTAGTTTCAATCGCATTTGCTTTTTAGTATCACTACGGCCATTTGTCTTATCTATAGTGTCATTGGCAAAAACGTTGTTATCACCTCCGATAATAAAAGGTGTATCGTCATTGCTCGCAATAAACTGTTCTAAGATATTGAAAAAGTGCATGTCTTCGTTGTTTGGGCCATATATATTTATCAAATATATAGCAGTATCTTTAACTGCAACTCTAAAACATTGTAGACGACCTACTATTATTTCCGTGTGTTCTAAAACATCAATCGATTGTCCCTTCCCATTCTTTTTCCCACTTCTTATAGTATTTTTTCAGACAGTGAACATCTTGCAAAAAGCAAATCTCATATTGGTTTTCTCGTAACCAGTAAAAATATATGCCTTCTCGTTTCAGTCTCACCTACACCATTTACATATAATGTACCTAATTTATTTATCACAATAAGTTGCTATATTCATTGTGCGTAAAACTATAATTGTGGTGACACATTTCTGATATAAAATACGACTATTTACCTATTTACAAAAAAAACTATATAGAAAAAACCAAGCGTGACAAAGCATTTTCTGTTCCACCTATTAGAGTTCGGAAATCTATGTTCAATTTTTATAGTGCTTAAAGACCCATGCTTACTTTGGGTTATCAGGAATGGTTCATACATATTTACTTCGTATAGATACATTAACACAAAGAGAACCACTAGATCTAATGTATGAAAACATTGTCTATAACTAATATATTTTAGCCCTTCCCAGGAAATAATAAATAGTTGCACACACTCTTGCTATTTACACAATATTTCATACCAGGTAGTAAAACATTATATAGTTTCCCAAATCGCATGATCCCGTTTACAAGATAAACAATGGTATATAATTTATTTGATGAAATTACGACACTTTAGAACATTGCCCAATAGCCGTTTTTCTGGATAATTGCTCATTAACCTTAAGTATTATGTTAATTAATTATACACTATATACAAAACGAATACAACACGATTCAGCGCAGTAGAGTTTCTTTGTAATGTCGATATGGCATCAAACCATCTTTTGCTTAAAGACCCATGGATCACTTTGGATGTTACCGCTACAAAGACCAAAAGTCATATTTACCTATTTACAAAAAATACACTATATAGAAAAAATCAAGTGTGACAAAGCATTTTCTGTTCCACTTAGCAGAGTTCGTAAATCTAAGTTCAATTTATATGGTGCTTTAAAACCTATGCTCACATTTTATGGGACCAGGTCGTACCAATTATATACCTTGAACAAGGTTGCTGGACCCAAAAAGAACAAATACAATACAAACAAAAAAAGACATGCTCATTGCATACTTATTTACAAAATTACATTATCATAATATACACTCAGTTCCAAAAGAAAGTGTGCACTTCTTCATTTTAAATGTTTTAATATTCAGTTGACGTATCGGCTTCAATTTTCGCACACTTTATCTTATGTGTATTTGTCATCGATCGATTGCAAAATGCAAAATGTTCGCCATATTGTACGTATTACTAAACAGATCTCAATTTTGGAACCAAATATATGCTTTCAGAAATGCAGTCGATGGAAAATCACAGAAAACAAAGTGCATACATTCTTTTGGAACTGAGTATAGAAGATAAAACTTGTGACAAAGCATTTTTATATCCCACTGAGCAGAGTTCGTAAATCCATCTTCAATATATACATGTATGTTACTTATATGAAGATACATCAACATATACCCATTCTACTGCAGTGGTCTTTCAAGCAAAATATGAGTAACGAACGTTCTATGGTTACTATAACAACGCCATGTTGATTTGACCGAGACAGCTTCAAAGAATGTTTAAATACATTTATCTATTACGCAAGCAATTTCAAAACTTGTTCAGTGAAACTGTTTGTTGTTTCAATCTTTTTCAAATACTACTCACAACCCAAAGTAAGCATTTTCTATTCATTTATCAGTGAATTATAATTTGCGTTTACACTCATTTAGACGCTTATCCTCATCCGCCATCTTGACCCCGTTGCTGGATATACTGATCTGAATTTGTCTTCCATGTAATGTGAACGTTATTACTCTGCAACTATATTCGGATTTGATAGACGCAATCATAAATGTATTTTGAATATAGTTGTGTATTTAAATTACCTGTATTAGGAATACAAATGGCTATATCTATTTTCATCCTTAGGAAATGAGTATCATCTCTTTTAGATCGATTAAAACGTAAAAGATGTCTATGTCATCCTGCAAAATTCGATCTGAAAGGTTGCATACAATTTTTTGAGGAATGCATGTATTTTTATTGTGACAAACATCTGGTTCATTTTGAACAGTTTCTGATAACGCCATTAATTTGTCCTGCTCACTACAATAAGACGTTAAGACGTTGTTGTAACTACTGTAAATCGTACATGATTTGAAGTAGTCAAAAATAAGTACATGTAAATCAACTCAATATACTCTTATTAATTTACTGTTAGACTTTTGTCGAATTAATCGATTTATAAAAAGTTGTGAGAACTTTCAGCAAACTTTTCGAACGTTCCCTGTATTGAAGCTGTCCCACTCGCATCAAATTGCTAAAGAGAGTCTAGAACGTGCGTTACTTTAACTTGACTAGATCACTGAAGAAGATAAAATATACTCCTAGACTAATGTATTTATGTTCAAATTAATGTCAAATGTTGTTGAGTATTTAATTTTGAACGCCATTCCTAGATAAATAATTAAAACATCCTCATTTCGTCAATTCGCAAGAAAGTCAGTCTTTTGCCAAATCGCAAAATTTACTTATTAAGAAATTACCGCAGAAATTAAATGCGATATTTGTACATTTGTCTTTTTTTGCAAATTATTTTCGTGGGATTGAAATACCCTTTAACTCAGTTTAGGGCATGATTGTCGTAACTCCATTTTATTTTCTCCCTCAATGTGTTCGTCCGAAAGAATAAGATCCCTTAAATACAACAACACAACAACTAATATGTTTGTACAAGTAGGATAGGTCGCTACTGTGACGATTTTATTTTACATTCTAGTCAAACTTTTATAAGCAATTTCAAACTTCCGCATTTAAACATGCACAATTATACATCATGACTTTTGCTTTAATATCTCATGTGACCCCAGTCACTATAAGTCCTTCTCAAACATCATCTGCATAATTAAACAAACTGAACTGAGATCAAATATGCATTATACGAAAAAAACAGGAATACTGCGAGCCGGCTGTCCCAGCCCACTCAAATTAATTATATATGTCTAACCCTCATTTTTTTTCTTTTTGAGGGGGAGAAGGGGGGTAGAGAGAAACCAGATACTACAAAAATATATACGAAGTGTCTCTTCCACCCCTGACTTTCTCGATATATGCATTAATGATTACTAACATAATTGTAATTTTAAAATCTCAGTAAAATCAATAATTTAGCTGGCAAAGACAAAACCTACAGTACTTCTACAGTAGCTACAGTCGAAGTGCCAGATATTTCCCGCACATATGTGTCTAAAGCTCTGTACTTTTGTCTGCCCCAAAGAAACTGAACTAACCCAAACACATTATAGATACCGGAAAGAAAGATAATTATCTTCTCCTTCTTTTTGTTCGTCCGAAAATAAACGATTTCTTTTCTGAACTATACTTTAAATAAAACAATATAACAGCAAACATGTTTGTACAAGTATGTAGGTCGCTACTGTTTCGAACTAACAAAGATGATTGTTAAATGTACTTCAAGTGAATATAAATAAAACTTAACGTAACAGAAATGGAAGGTAGATCTATTAATTGTCTACCTCATTTTTAAAGAGCCATACACGGAATAAACCCGTACATTTGTATTTACAAAATACGAAAAATGATACATGCATTTAAATATTTCATGAAAAGAATCACTCAAGACAACATGTACTGTATATAATATACTTTCCCGTCTGAGAAATCGAACTCATTATATAACATCCCAGAGTGTTTAGATATATGTGACTGATTCTCTATACTATAATGCACATATCTGTCTGATGAATTGCGAAACTACCATGGTTGTTTTAAAATCTTTTTTGTTTTCATCAATGGAAACCAAAGCATCACAAATCAGATGTAAGAATTTTCTCTTCCCCGAGGAAGCAATACATGTCACTGTTAGTCTAATTTCAAAGTTTTAACTTCATTTTCAGTTTCAGTTGATATTTAGCAATAATAGACAGCTATTAGTACACCTTGTACAATCTTTATTAGAATCGCAGCTATGTTAAATATTTATTTGCCCGTTTTTCAAATTAGTATTTTCAACGGAACACTATTCTTGAAAAAAAATACTGTTAATGCTAAACTATGGAGCTCGTTGTTATTTACCGTAATTACATGTATCAATTTAATGCAATACTATGATTATAACTTATATTAATCATGATTACTAATATTTGCTTCGAATACGTAAACCTTTAACTTTTTTATTTTGGTTTATAAATAATGGTTCGAAGATTTGGGACATGCATGCTTGTTGTTACCGCTACTGTTTACCTTTAACTGACTGAAATGCTTTTAAAGCGGGCGGTTAACCCTGAATACAATCAGTCATGCGGTTATAAAACTATCAAGTCAATTGTTCACGTATACAAAAACGACTTATGAATCAAAACTTTATGAATCAGTTAAACTATCATTCACTTAGAAAAGGGAATTTTTGTATAAACGATGTGAATTGTCGCTCATCGATCGAACAGTCCTATTTCGTTCTAGTGTTCAGCTTGAAACTAGAAGTACATGTGTAAGCACAAGAAGTAATATTAAAGCGAAATCTGGTACACATATTCAGTATTATGCTACTTCAACAGGAAATGTAAAATGGCTGCGTTTTGTGTCTCGGTTTTATTACCGCTTTTTATTTATTGAATCATATTCAAAAATGTTTGATCACATTTACAAGAATTCGAGCTTACTAAAGTTCATATCTTAATCTTTGAATCCCAACTGCGTTATTGTATAGTCAATTGAGACAGTAATTTCATTGGAAATTAAAATACCAAAAAATTGGACACTACTAGTACTTATTCGAATTCATCTTCTAAATCATAATGGATATTAGAACATTACAATTTTTCTTTCTGTTTATATCTGCTCATGTTTTTTTATAAAATTCAAAGGTTTTTTTTATACCTCATAATCACAGTCTACCCCTGCCAATTAAGTGGTGCAAATAATGACGCGGAAGAATCATTTAAACAATGTCATACACACTTTTAATATATGAAGCATAGAAACAGTAAATCCGTGATATTCGTAGGGAAAATTAGAACATATATTTCCGTTTAGAGAATCGATCAATTCGCTATAATACTGTCTAAAAACAATATAATCATATGAAGAAAAGTGCAAAATAATGAAAACAAAGAAGAAAAAAAGTAAAAAAAAAATTGGTTCCGGCTGGATTCGAACCTACGCCCCCAAAAACCTCAAAAGATCTTCAGTCCTATGCTTATCAACCTAGGCTAGTGCATTAAAATTGAAGAGTTTCAAGTGGAGGTTTTTATTAGGAGTCTACTACCTTAAAACAAACTGTTTACTTGAAGGAAAGAGTCGTCACTTACTTAATAGTTCTATATACAATGACTTTGCTCTTTGTTTGTTTTTAGAATATGGCAGGCACCTGTGGTAACAGACCATGCTCCACGCGACAACTTTATGTTCCAACAGATTCACACCAGTGCATAGATATCGGTTAGTTATTTGAAAGTTGTTTAGCGTGATATATAAGCATGTCTTTTGTGTATGCGCATCAGTAAGTTATTTAACAATGCTGCATTTGTGGTTAAATTTGTTACGGAGGATAAAAGTGTAATGCAAATACTCTATAATGAGCAATATTGGGGGGAGTTATTTTCGAGCGCATGCACAACAGAAAATTACGTATTGTATTACGAGTTATAATTCAGATGCGAATTAATATATTTGTACGTCAATAAATCTAAAACAAAATTCAAATGAACATATATTCCAACTCTACCTCGATTTTATCGAGGTTGTCATACCGACCAAGTTTCATGAAGATCCAATGACAAATTCAACTTCTATTGCATACACAAGGTTTTTCTACGATTTGATCCCGTGGCCTAGTTTTTCACCCCATATGACCTACATTCGCACTTGACCTATATTTTATTAAGGCAATTATACTGATCAAGTTTCATGAAGATCTAATGAAAATGCAACCTCAATTGCATATACAAAGTTATTTTCTATATTTTGACTACGTGACCTAGTTTTTGACCTAAGATGACCAATATCAAAACTCGTCTTAAGTTTTATCAAAGCAATTTTACTGACCAAATTTTATGAAACTAAATGAAAAAGGCCCAGTCACAAAATGATTTTCTAACACTTTCGTATTATAATATTTTATTTATATCCACTAATAAAAGTAATGGCTCTTTATAACTTATTTATTTTTAATATTCTAAACAAATTTCATGTTTTAAGATTATTTCTTAACCAAAGTTTGTCTGGTCATTTTGAGCAGAATTATAACTTTAAGTTATCAACCCTGTATAATTGCAGTTTAAAGATATACAATTATGGTACACAATAAGTGCATCACAAACGTATTTAAGCCTTTAACATCATATACAGTTACTACTATTGGTCTGAAATACCAGACAACTCAAGGCATCTTTAAATATTATTTGCAAAACTTAAATGTTGATTATTTTAGAATGTGACAGTCTACTCTTTATCGAAAATGGTAGAATCAAGCTGATGGAATTGGAAAGAAAATATCTCCTTGATAAGGCATCCTTGGTATGTAAGAGTGGATATGTTTCAAATCAGAGCAATATCGTTTGCAAGGTACCTGAGAAACTGGGCAGAGCAACTTACGTGCATGAAGGTAGGGAAATATAATCAATTAAAGTTTTGGAAAACTACTCGTGATGTTTGCAAGTTTTCTTTCATGGAACTTTATGTTATAATTCTTTATGTGTCGTGTTGCTGATGTTTTTTATTCTTACACATTTTTTCCAAGAGAATTAATTTCATGGTAATCAATTCAGTTTTAGGATGCAGTTCCGGTACTTTCCACTTGTCTTGTTGCTGGCCTTATCCTGATATAACCATTCCGTTTTTGTTGAAATTTTCATGATATAACCAATCCTTTTTGTTGATATTTCAAACAGGGAAATACTCCACGCGTTTTGTTAAGTTTAAGAAGCCAGTTTCAAACTGTTTTCCCTGTTAAAAATTCCAGATTTAAAAGAAAAATTCGATTTGGTCTTAGTAATGGACCTTTAAAATGACGATTTCTGCTTTCTAGTTTCACCAAATTCACAAAAACATTTTATTATCAATTATCAATTATTGTGACTGAAACCTGATTTTCTGCTATCAAAAATCAGATTACACTAGTCTTGTTTTTAAAAAAGTCTTGTTTACTTGCGGCAGTGGTTCTGAAATTAAAGCTACCCATTTATGAAACACTTATTTTGCCTATGTGAAATACTGTAATTGGCCACCGTCGGTATACACTCTGTAGTGTTGCACATCCTCCTCAACAACAGTATCATACCAAGTAATAACGCAATAAACTACTAGTATGTTGACATGGCAACCTATGTTCTTCACTTACTTTATCACAAGGGCATTAGGAACTAAACTGTGAAAAAAAGATAAAAATTATTTGCTTACTACTCATGCTATACATTATAAATACAGAAATATGTTGTCTTCCGATCTAACGGACGTTAAGTGCACAATAGCTGGAAAATAGGAGACAGTTGTGTGCTTGCCGGATAAGTTGAAACCACATGTATAATCATTTATGGATGGTAGTAGTATAGGCGCCGGTTTTAGGTTTTTTACATATACTTCTAAATTGCTTCTCTCTCTTCGAGGTTGAATCCATATGGATTGAGTCTCGAAAGCTATTAGAATAAGTTGCAAGAACTTGTTTCGCAATGGAGAATAAATGAGTTAGTATACAGAAGATACTCAATTAGTGCCGCTCGTTGAATAGTACGCGTAGGAATATACTAAACACATACAGTAGTTTAAGATGTTATGTACACTAACTCATTGTCAAAAAAGAGTGAACGTTATTTGTACAAAAACTTTCCTAACATGCCCTTACATTTTATGAATATTGAGGAATTTTAATATCAATGATATTGCAAAATCAAAATAAACTTTTTCAGACAAAAAAAGTGATGGTCTACGTCATTCATATTAATGAAAGCATATTGAAGCATTATTGAGAAATATATAACGCATATTTATCAGTATCCTATAAGTAAGTGTTTAATTCTATTCTCGAAAAAAAAAATTATTGCAAGCTGTCTGTGATTTATCGAAATATCGACTTTTGACACTGTGATATAAATTTAGATTACGTCATAATATGCTATGCTTTCTGATGACATTTTCTTCAATGTTCGACATTTAATTGAAACAAATTCAGCAAAAGTAGAGTATTAAACATGAACTAAAAACTAGAGTGTTGGTATCGATTAAATATCACATTTTTTATTTCAGTCGTGAACAGCAAAAGTAGATATTTTTACCCGTAGCTACTACACTCGTGACTGTCCCACTCGTGAACATGTCACTTTTGGTGCCTACTCGGTGAAATGATAACGCGATATTACACCTTACCCAACAAGTATCATCTATACCATGAGGCTCTACTACAACATCAATATCAATTTAAAAACAACATGGAAAAGGTCTACCGTTCAAACATACAACATGATTTAACCAGAATGGTGCTGTAACTGTTAACGCAACTGAGTTGCAATAAATGTTACCACAACTGCGGGGAATGTACAAAAATAAATGTACAAATCTCATTTCAAGCGCACTTATTGCTATCCATGACGTAATAAATACAACGAGGGAAAAGCCAAAATTACAAAATGAAACAAGTACACATTGATTTTAGCAGCTTAATCGCAGTGCAATGATATTAAAGTGGTGATTCATTTATATTTTATTACTTGATATAACTGAATGGGTAAATGATTTAAACGCAAAGATAGATCTAATTATATCCACAGGTATAGTTGCCATTACGCAAATTGCACAAACTGCATTTGTGCATAAAGTTTTTCAAAATATTGATAATTATTTTTTTTATTTTTCATGTTTTATGGGCGCATAGAGACTGAGAATCAAATAAAGCAAAAGGTAATGGTTCATGTATTTGTTCGATTTATATGTAAAGAGGCACTACGTCAAACTTTTGTCAAAGTCCAAAAGCATAACCATTAGAATGTTTGCAAGACTTATTGATTAACCTCAATGTTAAGGCTATACACTCCAGGCATCATCTAAAAACGGTTTCAAATATGTTTAAGTACCGTTAAACACTCAATAATATATACAAAGTTGTTGCTGTACAATTAATAGGTGGAAACAATTTATAATAAAAGGTCTCTATGTTGATTTTTTATTCTTAAGTGATGCAATTTTATATTTAATTATGAATTTTGTTAAAAGCGTGATTGGAGATTGCGAGGGGTTCAATGTTCGAATCATTGCGTCAAGTGTTACTGGTGATGGTCTTACTTTGTTTGCCTAGGACAAGCGCTGTTCACAATTTCTCCTGTTTATATAGACCGTTATCGGTGCAGCTGTACTCTTGATTCTTGTTTTGTCAATGTTGCCGGAAAACATCAAGTTTCCAAGTTAAAAAACCGGTCTAAAATTGAATTTATACATAAGCATATGAAGATACATATTGCTTAATGAACAACTGAAATGCAATAACGATTGTCATACCATTTTCTGTTTTAACCTTCAGCCTTACCTACAACAGCGCCACCACCAACTTCCGTACCTACAACAACGCCACCACCAACTTCCGTACCTACAACAGCACCAACACGAACAGCCTTATTTATAACAGCGCCACCACCAACTGCCCTTCCTGCATCAACAGCACCACCACCAACTACCTTTCCTGCAACAGCGTCTTCACCAGCAACAGCCCTGCGCACAACAAGAGCGCCACCACCGACAACCACAACAGCTACTGGTTGCTCTATACAACCAGGCGAGTTCACGGGAAGTTTAAGCAACACTACAGAAGGGTATAAATGCCAGAGATGGGACTCGCAATCTCCTCACGAACATGACTTAAAGCACGATCATTTATTCCCGGACGGTACCGCCTCTGCTGCAGAAAACAATTGTCGAGCTCTTGGCGAAGTTTTCCTCTGGTGTTACACAACGGACAGTTCAAAGAGATGGGACCATTGTACAAAACCCTTTCAAGTCTGCTAATCAATTTCTGTTTGTATATGAAGTATCTATTGTGACTGATTTCATCGTATGTATGGGTTTTCGTGGATAGAAATCTTGACATTTCTGGCTGAACATTTTTCCTGGACAATATACATATTGTATGTATGTCTTACACAATGTATAGAATACAGGTGTAATTTTTCAAAATATTTCAGTTTATTATATACAGTTGTCTGAGAAACTTCAAGATTCATTTATTGTTTTTTGCTAACAGAATGTCATTTTTGTTCATATTCAATATGAAAGTATATAATAAAAAGGTTATTGAACTGGTATTATAGGTTATTGAACTTGTATGGCGATATATTACTTGGAACGAGTTGATTTGGCGGGAACAACGAGCTTGCAAGTTGTTCCCGCCAAATCAACGAGTTCCAAGTAATATTTCGCCATACAAGTTCAATAACCTTTTTATTATATACTTTCATATTGAACATGAACAAAAATCACATTCTGTTAGCAAAAAACAATAAATGAATCTTGAAATTTCTTAGACAACTAGCGTACTATTTCACCATGTACATGTTCTTTATTGCGTATTAATAGCCTCGATTCAATATTGTTGTTTATACGTGACGTCATTTATTAGGAGAAACGTTGACGTCAATTATACGGTTAGAAATTCAGTTGCCGTCCGCCATCTTGTTTTGAAAAACGTAAGACTTTTCCTACAGATGCAGATTTGTACTTTGAAATGTGAATACATAAACTTGATGTACGTTCCTAA
Organism: Saxidomus purpurata; assembly: GCA_022818135.1. Classification (NCBI taxonomy): domain Eukaryota; kingdom Metazoa; phylum Mollusca; class Bivalvia; order Venerida; family Veneridae; genus Saxidomus; species Saxidomus purpurata. The sequence continues at coordinate 10,595,055 of JAFMSR010000019.1, forward strand.
AAATGTTTTCTCTTTCTTATGACTACATGCAAAACATCGTTCATTTTGTTTATCAATACTTGGCTGAAATACGTACCAGTAACTTTCGTAACCAGAACTGGTATTGCGTGCCCTAAAAAATTCGAACCTTCTTAAAAATAAAATTCTTTTACGTCTACTTGAAAACGATTGAAGTTTCTTTTTTATTTTAAGACCGTAGTTTATTTAATTGTAAAAAACGGTCACACTTCGACATATAAACCTCAGTAAAACGATGTTTGCAAACAAATAAAATAGTCCGTACAGCTGATCGCTAGGACCGCCCCCCTTGCCAACGTTCAGTATCATTCCTTGCCAACGTGCAGTACCGTAGAATACTGAACGAACTCTCTAAGGCAAAGTGAACGGGGCAATATGAAAGTATATAATAAGGCGAAATATTACTTGGAACGAGTTGATTTGGCGGGAACAACTCGCAAGCTCGTTGTTCCCGCCAAATCAACGAGTTCCAAGTAATATATCGCCATACATGTTCAATAACCTATAGAACTCCGTATATAAGAACTCCTGATATAACGAAAATCCGGATATAAGGAACAATTTTTCTCTGCCCGGGTTTTTTTCTTTTTCATTTATTTTATTTGAAGATGTTTTATGGTTATAACAAACTCCTGATATAAGGAACATTAGATGGTCCCATGAGGTTCGTTATGAACTGAGTTTAGTATACATTCATCTATCAAAATATATATACTTGACACCTGTAAATTTTGTACTTTTTTCTGTAATATGGTAACATGATACAACCACTGAAATTCCTATCTCCTTTTTAAGGAAAAACTTTCATTTCCTTTATATCCTAACTATAAAGACGAAAGAAAAAGTTAAAGATCATAGCATGTCATGAAAAAGCTGACTTTTCTAGCTTTAATTCGTTCAATTCTTTAAATAACTAATATTTTTTCCGTGTTTTGTATCAACCACGTCTAGTTCATGAAGAGATTATAAACACGATTAAAAAAAAGTAATAAAAGAGCTTGAACATCAATTTCTTAATCTTTATATGCACCAATAATTCAAGCCCCAATACATAGAATAAAAGTAATGGTCCATGTTTATTAACACATTGTTTACAAAATCGAGCAGTACATAAATGAGAACATCTCTTATTATTCATGATCTGTCACTTGATCAAACGATAATATCTTGATTTTTTAAAGGGATATTCAGAATTGCAGTTTGGGCAAGTCTATTTCTTTAAATATGGGTGTTTTTGCAGGATTGCGAGCCAAAAGGCTAACAATTTAAACCCTGATCAGACGACATTGTATTTATCGTCTGCTACGGAGCGTAACTGTTTGAAAAGAGATACACTTTAACAGATACAAGGCACAAATCAGTTTGCAAGATATAGAGGATAATTGTTGGTTTCGGTGAAACGACTTTTGGTATTCATGAGTGAAATTAACGTGATATTACATCGATACCAACAAGTTTTCTGTTTATTTTTTATTAAAACTCCATTTTGTTTAGTTTGTTTCAATGAATTGTCGAAAATCCCGGAAAACGTCATCAGAAAGCATAGTATTTATAACGTCATTTTAACGACGTCATCGACGTATGGTTTCAAACATTTATTACGCTCGGTTTACTTTTTGACGTTAATCATGGTATAAGATTTTGATAATTTCGCTGAGTGCACAGTGAGTTTATCAGGATATAATCCATTGTTATATTTCGATAAACCATAAAATATGTTAAAATATTCCCTGTCATGTGATATCATGATTTAGGCCCCGCCCATTTTTAGACATTTAGTAAGTTTCATGAAATAAAGTCTAGGCTATTGTGGACTTCTAACTTCATTGAACATGAACTGAAACTGGGTCAAAGTTACATTGACATTCAATGTGAACAAAATATGGAGGAAAACCAACAAAATGTTGGCGTTTTGCCAATCTCTCAAGTTCTGAAATAGACAGCAAATAAATAAAAGTACAAGCCAAAAATACTACAATTACTATCAATTTTTCTGCAAACACACTGAAAGAATACCATAAAGGAAAAAACATGAATGAAAATTTTGAAGTTTTGTCTGAAGTTGAACTGTGTGAAGTTCTTGAACATTTCTATTTACAAGGACGTACAAAAGATGGTGAATTATACAAAATTTTTTTAGAAAGTTTCAGGTATGGCATAAATAGATAATTGAAGACGCCCCCACAAAACAAACCCTTTGATATTATATCTAGCGCGGAATTTAGTCTAGACAATGAGGTGTACAAAGCTGCTCAGTTGGAAATAAAAAGAGCCGGGAAAGCTTCAGCAGAACATCACCCAAACACTGATGATGCTGATCTTGTGAAAGTGTACCACAGTGTCTACCTTGCACAAAACACCCCTACGGGGCTACCCAATCGCGTTCAAATCAACATTCGTTTGTACTTTTGTTGGCGTGCCAATGAAAACATTGAAGCAATGACAAAAACATTTTAAAATAGATACATATGAAAGTGGAAAGCGCTATGTGTATAAAGCTGTGGATGAGCTAACGAAAAATCTCCGTGATGATACAAAGCTTGTTTCTGGTCACATGCCCGAGGATGACGAATGCGGAGAATTTTGTCCTGTTAGGTATAACAATCTGGTATTTTCTAAATATGAATCATTAAACTTACATTGTAATATGATTGCAGTTCCCCCACCCCCTATAATCAATCATAACTAAAACTATTATTAAAAGTGATGAATACCCCACCCCAACAGTCCACTGACACAGTATATAGAATTTATGTAACATTTGATGCTTTAATTATTGGACCTGTACAACTAACAAAATGTAAAGCTCCTGTGAAGTACATTTGTATTTATGTAATTAAATTGTAACAAGAGTTTTGGAGATTATGATTGATTGATCCTTAAATTCCAAGTACTCGATCGGGTGAAGAACCAAGTACTCGAAAATAGAATTTAGTACTTGTTGCCATCCCTTATGTAAAGTAGTTACTTACACTAATTGCGTAACAATAAAATAATTAAAATATAATAAAATTATTGATTCTAAATCGTTAAATAGTTAATGTTGATTTTTAACAGGGTATATGAGAAGTATATCTCTAAACTTAACCCAGCATGCAATCGCCTATGGAAGTTGCTTCCATACTGAGGATGAAATCTGGTTTCAGAACAAACCAATTGATTCTCTTCAGAAATTTATGACAAATCTGAGCAAAAGAGTTCCTTTATCTAACCATACGAAGTGACTTTGAGGTATCATAAGGGGATTTCAAAGTCTGCTCATGTTCAGCCGTCAAATAAACGAAATCTGTCAATATTTAAGGCAGGGAAAGGTAATAAAATTGTTATTTGTTTTTTTGACGTGATATATGGGGATATATTACTCACTTCTGCATAATGTTACTCTCGCCTAACGGCCCGGGTAATATAAGTTCTGGCGGGTTATATATCCCCATATACCACTTCAAAATCCAAATAACATCTAATATATATATTTACAAAAGAACTTTTTAACCTGTGACAATATCCAAAACACAGTACATGTATATTTTTATGTTTTGGTTGTTTATCGATATATAATGATAGATTATTATCCCGATAAACAATATTTCAAGCATGTGAAAATTATCAAACTTTTCTACCCGGATTTACGTCAGAAAGTAGTCCGAGCGTAATGAACGAGGAACCATACGACGATGATGTCGTTAAAGTAGAGTCTTAAACATGAAAAAAGCAATAAATAAATGAAACGTAATATTACGCAATGTAATATCATGTTAATTTCACTCGTGAATGTTTTTGTCAGATATAAATAGCGATGGAAAATTCATGATCAAAAGAAATCTGATGTAATGAATAAGACTCAGACACTACGTGGCTGCGGAGAGGTTACTATGCAACTTCCTGACGTCCTGGTTGAATCATCTGATCATTTGTGACGTCCCAAGAGCAAGCTCCGTATGAGGTAAATATATGTCTCGCAGTCTATCCAAAGCTAATTAGAACAAAAAATAATCTAATACGCAACAATGATAAAACGGTGAGTAATGACATTAATTTTCACCTGATTTAGTTTATTCAATTAACAAATTGAAAATACTAATATAAATATTTCAATAAGGTATTAGGTTCAAAGGCGATGACTGGGAAACTGACTGATTTAACTATAGGAGAAACAACAAATTTAATTCATCAAACATGTTTGGAATATCTAAGATTATTCTGATTATTTTACAATTTAGAGTGATTTTTAGTACAAGCCCAGGACTATTTAGGTTAAAACAGGAACATTTAAATAAGAGGATTATAGGACACAGTTTCTATGAAACGAAAGTTAGTCACGATAATTGTGCAAAGTACTGTATGTATTTATCCGCCTGTAAGTCATAAGGTTATGATACGTCAACGCTCATGTGTGAGCTGAATGATGTTGACAGCTTATCTATCCAAGAGTCAGAGTTCGAGCCTCGTTCTGGAGCAGTTTTCAGTGACGCCTTGTTATGGCCAAACGTAAATATCCAATATTTGAATAGTGAATCCTTATTCTTTTAAATTTTGAATTCTTCAATTACAAAGCGAGCTCATTTTGGATTTAAAGTCAATATTCACAAACCGCAAAATCTGTTCGTTTTCATTGTTTTAACCATTTATACAGGGGTTTATATATGAAGTTACATAATGCCACTCAGTGTTGCCATATAAGAACTACATACAATGTAACTTAGTTTGTTAAGTTAACATTACATGTAGTTACTAGACACTACAAATATGATTGAGATTTTAGCATCATTACAGCATGCTTATTTCGTTATTTTTATAGATAATAACGGCAATGTTTTGCTGGAGTTTTTAGGTTTGGTGACATTTCTTTCAATTTATACGCATACATTACATAATTGTAATTATAAAGTTAATTAAAATGCATTTAGTCCTATGGTTGGCCGCTTAGAGTTTTTTTTTTTTAAATAAACACCCTAATTGCATCTAGGTAATGAATTTGATAAATGGGTGCCGCAAAAAGCATTCCCTAAGCATTGTACATCATAGCTTTTAAAATTTAAAAATCTCGCGAAATATTTATTTTAATCAGATTTGCTTTAAGCGAATTTAAAATTCGCGAATAATTCTGTCTGCTCACAAATCGCGAGCTTTTTGTCACACAAAAATGACATTATATACAGTATATATTAAGTGACCTTGCAGTAAATGGCTCTGTGAAAACTAGGAATTATGTTTAACATGAACACATGGTGTAAGGGTAACAATTTGTAGAAGAAAACTCCCATCTAAATGTTATTTCTTCAAAACATTTTTAAAGATGACCAATAATTAAAAATTATTTTACTTTCTGAAAGGTGCCGCGATAACAACGGCAATGCTTGTTGGCGTTTTTTTGCTGTTATATTTACTGATTGCACTTAAGGTACCAAGAACGGCAACTTTCAGTATATTTATAAGTCATGACTGTCTATTTAAATATCTTTTTAGAATTTAAAATTCATTTGTTTGTTGAATGACTTATCAATTTTTGAGGGTATTTAATCTGTATAAGTATCTTAAATTAATAACTGATGTGATAATCCTGTGATAATTTAATTACAATATCTAATCTGTAATATGAACATCATTATTTAAATATATCTTTTTTTAGTTTTAAAATTGCCTCTCTATGTCATGCCACAATGGAAATAAGACCTGCTCTTATTGTGTAATCCTTGGTATTGGGAAGCATATCTTGGTTTCTGGTGCATTATATATTTTCTAATATTTTTTTTATTTTATTTTATATACTGTTTGTACACCATTGTATGTTTTCCTTTCCCGAAATCTATCTATCTATATATCTGTTAGCGGCGAACATGGCTGTCATTTGATCAAAATAAAACTTCCTAACGTTGTTATTTATTGACATATTTCCAGAGCAAATCGTTGGCTTATTGATGAAATTGTCTCCCTTGAATTTAACGATTTTTCAGTCCAACATATTTTTTACTACAATAGCTAAGAAATATAATTATATAATAGCAAAAACTGAATTAGACTTTAATACTTTTTTCTGATAGTTAAGTCACATAATTTATTCACATAACACTAAATACAAAAAAAAAAAATAATAATATCAAACAGGGAATGCCACGTACCAAAAACGCAGCCTCCCCAAAACGAGCCCCACAGCACCCAGAAGTGCACACCACCAACACACACACACACACACACACACACACACACACACACACACACACACACACACACACACACACACACACACACACACACACACACACACACACACACACACACACAATCATGTACACACACACACACATATACTACCGACACACACTAGCATACAAAGCAAACACACGAGGACAAAACGAACAATTAAAGGAACACAGTGGGGCACCGCCTTGGAACGGTCAGTGGCAAAAACACCACTGGCGAGCTTAAATCGGTTTATGGTGCGCACCCAACCTCACCCTTACCCCCACCATGTTCCAAAGTCACAGGACAGTGTAAATAAAAGTAATCCCTGCTAGGTGAATCTCTAACACACGCAATGGAAACAAAAGGCATGGTATGTAAAACACAAAAATGCTCGTGTATAAATATATAAAAAGCAAACCTTGAGAACCAAGGTTTCTTTTTTTAAAATGGTGTAAAATAATTAATTATGAAACATTATCTTCTTCATTCCGTGTTCGATAAAAGATATTGTCACTTTAACTCTACTTAGAGTAGACTTAAGAAGTAAACCATGTACTTTTATCGAATTTGTCTATTTTAACGATCGCGGTAGATAAGCCCTTCGTTATACATGTATATAGAATAATTTGATCCGTGATGAACAATCAACTTTTTAAATAAATTTCAAAAAAAAGAAATATCTTACGTTAAATATTTTCTACATACAAATACAGCTAAAAATTTATTTCTTCTCTTTTAAAAGCACCAAAAAAGCTTTACTTTTTAAAAAATTGACTTTTAAAGACGATCGCGGCAATTCAGTTCTTTGTTATATATCAAATAGTTTTATTTTTAATCGCTGTTACCTCCCTTTAAAAGCACAAAAAGTCAGTATTTATGCAAGATTATTTTTAAACCCTCTCAAATGCTTTCAGAAAGATCCGTGTTTTTACATTCAATTTGCATGTGTTTTAATATGCAAAATTTGTCTCACTAAAATATCTATCTTATTTCAGTGGCATTATATACATGGACTCCCTCCAGCACTACCCTCCAGCCCGAGACAGAAGCTCATTTTTCTCAATAATAAGGCTGGTGGCCTATCATTTTAATAACTTTTCAAGAAAGTGATGTTTAAACATTTCTTCTGCAATAAATTAACAAAATCTTAATGCCTGAGCATTGAAAAAACTTAGATAAATGACAACACATTTTCTGTATTTTCACATAGACTCTTTTTTTCTTTATAGTATGTTTTGGGGTGAACACAAGCTAAAGCCATCTGTCTTACTTCAGTGACATATACATGGCCTCTCTCCACCAAAACCCTCTAATTGTTCTCAATAGTTAGGCTGTTAACATATCATTTTAACTGATGCTTTAACATTTCTCTAGTTTCTCTTTAAAGTATATTTTCGGTTTGAATCATTTCAAAATCTCAATTCATGTCGTTTAAAACATTTGAAATAAAACACAATGGTACATTGCCAAATTCTTGTTTTTGTCATTGATAAACAAAGAAAGGGGACATTTTCACTGCTTTCGAGAGTATACTTCAAAAAGTGTCCTTACTTATAAATAAGGCTGTTGACCTACCTTTTAATTTTATAATCTGACTTATCAGGTATTACCCTGACAACAAAACAAATTTCATAATATTCTCAATTCTTGGGGGAAAGAATCAAACTGTAGCGATCGGCTTTATACATGTACCCGCATTTTAAATGTTTTCAGAACGATACATATGTTTTACAAATTATTTGTATCTGTTTCACTATGCATAATTTGTCTCATTAAAGTTTCACTGAGCTATCTGTCTTACTTCTGCGGCATTATATACATGGCCTCCCAAAATAAGGCTGGTGACATATCATTTTGATTAGTTTTCAAGAAAGTGATGTTTAAACATTTCTTCTGCAATAAATTAAGAAATGTTCAATGCTTGAACATTGAAAAAAATACTTGAATAAATGACAACACATTTTTCTGTATTTTTACATAAACTCGATCCTCTTTATAGTATATTTTCAGGGTGAATACATTATAATCAACGGAAACTATCTAATCATATATTTTATGGAAAGGCATACATTGCTTTAGAATAAATAGAACTCATACCTATCAAATTCTATTTGTATGCTTATCATTCCACGTATGAAGAAAGTTCAAAGTGTACTTGGGGTTTTAAACAGTTAATAGACTGCTGTGAAAGTCTTTTACCTTTTAAGGAGATGGCCGGAAGTTGCGGTAGTAGACCATGTTCCCCGCAACAACTGTGTGTTCCCACAACACCACACCGGTGCATAGATATCAGTAAGTAAAAGTAACTTTTTAATGGGTAATATCTCAATGGGAATATTTTCTTGTGCATGTGCATTAGTAACATATTCTGGATACCAGTGCATAGGTAAAAGTACGTTACTTAAAATACTATGTAACGGTTTTATATGCTTAAGAATGGTTTTTGTCCAGAGCGTTAGTTAAGTACTAGTACTAGTGTTTCAAAGACTAATAAAAGCGTAATATGTAAAGGGTATTTTCATATGCATCAATTAGAGAACGATAATTTAAATACAAACTTTTGCAAATCTTACAACTTACCATTCGAAAGTAAAGGCATTAACATGTTAAAGCAATTGAGTATGTATATGTGTTCTGAGTATGTTTTGTGAGAAATTCGAAGCAAGAGAAAAATAGTGGAACATGTTAAAGATTTAAAAGTTTTAGAAATCAAATAGTGATAACCAATAGGTAGAATGAATTTAAGATATGTAATGAGATTTATAAAACATCATCCTTGAGATGTAAAATTGATAAATGTACAAATGGTCTGGTGGAGAGTGGTGTACAAATTACCTTTATTGTACGTATCTTAATTGTTATCATTATAGACTGTGGCGGTTTACCTACTTTTTTATCTTTCGTGTGTGTTAACTGTTATCCCTATAGACTGTGGCGGTGTACCAACTATTTTATCTTTCGTGAATTCTAACTGTTATCCCTAAAGATTGTGGCTATATACCTAGTTTTTTATCTTTTGTGTATTTTAATTGTTTTCCCTACATATTTTCGCGGTTTACATACCATTTTATATGTCGTGTAGTTTCATTGTTATCCCTGTAGACTGTGTTAGTGTACCTACTATTTTATCTGTCGTGTAGTTTAATTGTTATCCCAATTAATTGTGGCGGTGTATCTATAAAGTTATTTTTCTTGTATTTTAATTGTTATCCCAATAAATTGTGGCGGTGTCCCTACAAATTTATCTTTCGTGTATTTCATTTGTTATCCTAATTGATTGAGGCGGTGTACCTACTACTTTATCTTTCGTGTATTTTATTTGTTATCCTAATAGATTGCGGCGGTGTAGCTACTATTGCTTACGCTTCAGTCAGCCTTACTGAACCTGGCCGAAGTTTCCTCCTTGACAAAGCGTCCGTGGTATGCACTGCGGGATATGCTTATAATCTCACCCAATCATTTGCAAGCTTCCAGAAAACCCGGACAATATGACTTGTGTACATGAAGGTAATGATGACATCTCGCTTGTTAACCCACTGTCTCGTAGGAATATTACGCCTTGTCCTCTGGGGCACTTTATCTCTTTTTACATAGTTTTCTTAGAACCTTTTGCTTACATACGCTGCCTCCTGGGGCATTTACCCATTGTTTACCTACACCTATAGCTTTCTTGGAAACTTTACCCTTGTTTATATACCGTCTTCTAGGGCATTTGGCATCTTTGTCCTTGTCTTCTAGGGTACTTTACTTATTCTAAATACCATTTTCTGGGACACTTAACACTTGTTTGCACTTTTTCGTCTTGTTACCGTACTGTCTTAAAGGGTGCTTTACCTCTTGTTTACATACTGTATTCAAGGGCAGGGGCGTAGCTGCCATTAGGCACATGACGCCTGGGCCTACAGATTGTTTGGGAAAAATTAAAACCGTCAAAAATGCAATAAAATCTGAGGGGTGGGGAAGCTATGGGTGTTGTCTGCAGTAATTTCATCTGCAATGAAAGTAATCTTGTATTCTAGTCATCACTTTTATGGTAAAATTGCAAGTTTTTCAAAAATATTTCGAAGTAAATCAAACAAAAGCATACAGGGGCAGGGCCCGTATTCATAAAGCATCTTAGAATTTTTTTTGTCTTAGAAATCAATATTATCTAAGATTTTGACAATATTATCTTAAGTTTTGTCTAAGATAATATTTTCACTAAGAATTTTTCTAAGACCAAAATTTGGCTTAGAAATTATCTTAACTTGGCCTTTTTTGTCTTAAAATCTAAGACAGGTACCCCCCTATCTTAAGTTTTAAGAATTTTCTTAGAATTGATAAACAAAATGGCCGCCAGACAGCAAACGCTCAGTTAAAGGTAAAAAAATCTACGTTTAATACGATTAAAAAGTTGCAGCGGGTTATTTTCGGTATTTTCGGTGGTTTTTTTTCGCTTTCCGTGTTTAGACGATGATTCAGGGGAGGTAAAGGTGTTATAACTTCCGTGTCACGAGATTATTAAAATTTCAGCTGTTCATCATTTTATCGGATTAATAACCTTCTATAATCAGCCTATCAGAATGATTTGATGTAACAAATATGCCACCTTTGTGTCATTTACTCTTTCTCCTACGACTTGATAGTGGGCTGGGGAGTAATTTGATCGAAGGAGTAAGAAACATTGGGTGACACGAAGGGCAGTGTGATTCATGGGTTGTGTGATCAGTCGAAACTGTTTAAATACCGATTGCATGGAATACGGAATTTTAATAATAGAAGTACTATGTTTGAACACCGACCCTGTATTCATATGATGGTTGTGAAGTAACTTTAATTAGAAAAATGCTATACTGCATGCTCAACCCCTGATTCACTAAGAACCATCCACTAGCCATATAAACCCACAACTGTCCGTTTTAAATTCTTCGCCAATGAAGTGAATTTAATTAGAAAACATTTAGCCAGTGTAGGATTTGAACCCACGACCTTCTGCTTGCAAGTCAGATGCTCTAACCAGTGAGCTTACCGGGCTTCTGGATACTCGGAAAAATCAAAATTTAACATACCACTCTATGACACTTGACAATATGAAATGCAAGGTTGCGGGTTCAAGCCCCACCAAAGTCATGACGGTACCTCATATGACTACGGTACTGGTTTTTCCAGGAAGCGGACTCGAGACTGACTCGATAAGCTCAAAGGTTTCTTCACAATCAAGCTAAAATGAATTAAACTAATTGAAACTATTATTATTCCTTCTTTTGACTACTGTTCTGATAATTAAGTTATAAATATAGCAGGTTGTGCGAAATGGGGTCCACAATGTATGGTGAAATGGTCAAATTTCATATGCTTACAATCAAGCATTCCAATAGTTTGACGTCATTATAGAAGAGAAAATGAAAGTAGCCAAAAAATAAGATTTTTTTTTTTTTTTAAATCAGTACTGGGATGTAATTTGTGGATACACGACTCGAACAAATCGGGCATTCTGCATCACATAACTATGTTGATAACCTACTTTTGTTTATAGGTCTATAGATGTATCTTGTTGGAAATTGTAATAGTGTGGTATGTAATGCTTTGTTAAATAATTTAATAGTTTCACCTGTAAAGTATGTGTATTCAGAGTAAAAAAAACAAAGGAATAAAGCTAAACAGGGAAACAAATGCCTCATTTTTACTTCCGTGTGTTGAAAACCAGACTGGGCAGACAGGCATTGTCTTTTCACTTGAAATACCAACAATTTCCATCTATAGGACAGTGCTAATTGGCCTCTTCATACAGCATTATTATCTTGATTATTTTGACTAGTTAACCTATTAACAAAATGTTCGAGAATCCACTTAGAAAGCCAGATGACTGTAGTTGAACTGCCCGGTGAATCATTGTCACAATTTTCATTCCCGCACAAGTTGATTTTAATACCTTATTATGGAGAAAAGTAATGTACTTGATGTATGCGTATGTAGGTTGACTTCATTTCCCAAAAAAATGGAATGAAGTGATTGGAGTTGTTACCTGAACATTTTCATACATGTAGAAGAGTGATTCTCAGTCATGTCTTATTCAAAGAAGGATTCAATAGGAAATTGTTGGGGGGGAGTCATTGTGATTTTATTTGATATAAGCAAGTACTGGTCTGACTGTGTATTGAAAGGACAAATATCCAGTACAGTAAGAACGATCATCTTGTATATGAACCCTTAAATGGAAACAGATTGAAAATCAGTTTGACAGATGAGAAAGAAACATTGGCTTTGGGGTATCTACATTGCAATAAGCTGTTTACAAATACAAGTAACATCTATTGTATGGGATAGTTCATTGCCTATTTGCCAACACAACTAACGTTTGACAACACGGTATTGTGGAATTTCATCATTTATGGATGGTACTTAACCAAAGTATGTATTGAAGAAACAGGTTAGTTTAAAACATACAAAAAAATGCAGTCATCTTTATCTTGGGGACTGTTTTTGTCTGAACTGAACTGCACAGGTATAGTACTTACTTTAATAACTTTCATACACCCAAATTTTATATACAGTAACATATAATAATATGTAATTCAACACCTAGAATGTGTGCATAAATCTATTAGAAATACAAAAGAAAATTCAGATAAACATTAGTAGGTATATAATAAAAAATAGTATTGGGTCAAACAGTTGAATGTTTTTCAGATTTGAGTCAAACAAGGAAGCCACTTTATCAACAGTAATCTATCAAATTACATTACATGTACTAAAAATGTAGATCTATGGAAATGCATTTTACATGATGTTAAGTAGTAAAATTCTTTGTTTATAAGTGTATCTTATTTTTTTTATTTTTTTCAGATATGGCTAGAAGAAATTTTAAAGAAAGACCAGACATTATTAATGATTTAAGTAATGGTGACCTTGTTGATAGGTACAGGTTTGACAGGGATGGAATTCTATATCTGGAGCAGTGTTTATATGACAGTTTAAATTCTACAACTCAAAGAAACAAAAGTTTGGCACCTATAATGAAAATTTTGGTAACATTGAGGTACTTTGCTACCGGTGGCATTCAGTTAAATGATGCCGATATACATGGCATCACACAGCCAACAGCTTCACGCTGCATCAGTCAAGTGACTGATGCCTTGTGTGAGCCTGGTTTTTCAGGAAGGCATATTAAATTTCCATTGGATCAGCAAAGTATTCAACAAATCAAGGACGGTTTTTATGGTATTGCACGTTTCCCGCATGTAATTGGAGTGGTTGATGGTACACATATCCAGATCAAAGCTCCAGTTGTGGAAGAACCTGCATTTGTAAATAGAATGGGGTACCATTCTATTAATACACAGGTTGACTTTTTAAAACTTTTCAGTATTTTCATAACTTTCACTTTTAATTACCAATACAAAATGCTTATAAAATTCCTGCAATTACATTAGATTGAGAATTTTGATTGTATTTCTTAATGGTTTCATGAGATTATTAGTTATACGGGTTTTTGCCGTGTACATCTGGACATGTACCCTTTTTGTATTGTATGTCGCCCGAGCCGTAAGGCGAGGGTGACATACAATACAAACAGGGTACATGTCCAGATGTACACGGCAAAAACCTGTATTACAAATATGTAATACCGCAATTTAAAATTATTGCGCTATTTCACAAGAATATGTATTTTCAATAATCTTAAAATGGAGCCGTATCGATCAAATATGTACACGGATCGATTAACCAATCGGAAAGCGAGCATTTTGGTAGCGGTATTATATATACAAATGTTCCATTAGCCGTTACATATTGAACTCATTTCTGCTGTATAGCTAGTCAGTTGCTATATCCACTCACCCACACACACACGACTGTATGGCTCAAAATTTAATTTAAAAAAAAATCAACATTTTGAAAATGCAGTAGAAATTACTATAAATGATTATTGCATGATTAACTATAAAAGATGTTAAAGGAACTGCAGGTAGTATCTTATTGTCTTAAATATTACATAACTATTCTTTTACTCTTTGCTGCCTGTTTTTCTATATGTATTTCAGATTGTATTTGATGATCGAGATAAAATTATTGACATAGTTGCTAGGTGGCCTGGGGCAACTCATGACAGTAGAATTTTAAGAAATAGTGGACTTCACATGTTAATGGAGGGTGGCCATATCCCTGGCGCAAACAATTACTTACTAGGGGACAGCGGATATCCATGTAAGAATTGGCTGTTGACGCCTTTCTTAAATCCCCAAGCAGGATCACAGGCAGAATATAATAAGTAAGATTTTTGTATACTTATACGTATATGACTTTCAGTCATTGTTCATAAAATAATACAGTATTTTTATCGCTTGAAATTTTAGTGATATTGTTTCATTTATACACACTAAAACTCCTCTAAATCAAGACTATCAACTATTAAATTTACTTTACATTACTTATGCTTACATGTCAGTAAGTCAGTAAGTTGTAAAACCATACATTCTGTAATAACAATCATAAGCGTAAAAAAAGAAGATAGCCAAAGTAAACTTTTATCATTATGGCTATGTGCCTTGACTATTCATAATAACTGGAAATTTGATTAATTACGATTTACTGTAAAGTTTGTACATTTTTACACTTTAATATTACTGCATGTACTTAATAAATTGCTAAGCAGTAGCAATTTAATCACCATGAAAGTTTCATTGCATTTATAACAATGTGCTCAGAGTCAGAAGGCTATCGTGAGTTAAGACAACACTTGTTTTAAGAGACCACCATTTCAATTTCCCCCTGTGTGATGGCATAATATAGGTCTGACTGGACATGTCAATATGTACATTGAATTCCAGAGCACACAAGAAGACAAGGTCAAAGGTGGAAAGAGCAATTGGCCAATTGAAAAGGAGATGGGGAATTCTGCATGGAGAAATCCGTCTTACCCCGGAAAAACCTTGCAAGTGAGTAAATAAGGAACATAAAAAAATTATGTAATCATTGTAAATATTTCTGCTTTACTGACTTTATCAGCTCGACTATTCGGAGAATATGGAGAGCTATTACAGTCACTTGTGCGTCGGCGTCGGCGTTGCTTCTTTGGTTAAAGTTTTGCCTGCTAAGTACTATCATGCACATATCTCAGTAACCACTTATGATATTGACTTGAAACTTTGTTCATGTCTTTAGGGATGTCATACAATCAAGTCAGATAACTCTTGTATAAATTTAGTACAAATTATGGCCCTTGTTTGACTTTGAAAATTTGGTTAAAGTTTTGCCTGCTAAGTACTAAATTTGGTTAAAGTTTTGCCTGCTAGGTACTGTCATGCACATATTCCAGTAACCACTTGTGATATTGACTTGAAACTTTGTAAATGTCTTTAGGGGTGTCACACAGTCAAGTCAGGTAACTCTTGTATAAATTTAGTGCAAATTATGGCCCTTGTTTGACTTTGAAAATTTGGTTAAAGTTTTGCCTGCTAGGTACTATCATGCACATATCTCAGTAACCACTTATGATATTGACTTGAAACTTTGTTAATGTCTTAAGGGGTGTCACACAGTCAAGACAGATAACTCTTGTTTAAATTTGATACAAATTATGGCCCTTGTTTGACTTTGAAAATTTGTTTAAAGTTTTGCATGCAAGGTACTTTCATGCACATATCTCAGTAACCACTTATGGTAGTTATATCAAACTTAGCAATAGTGTTCAGGGGTACATTTTGTATCAAACAATTAATTTACCAAAAATTAAATATATAGTGATAGATTTTGACTTTTTTTATGATTCAACTTTCCTAGTTTATACTTAATAGTTAGCAGAATTTTGTTTTGCTATTATACTGATAAAAGTTTTGTTTTATTAGCAAACACCCACAATAGTCGAGCTTGCTGTCTTGTTTGAATCAAGTGATTGAACTAAAGTTACTTGCTTGTTATCTGAAACTTTTTTTTCAGAATTTGATGTAAATTGAAACTATTATTCATTTCAGCATAAAATATAGGAATAACTGTTTTGTAATTTTGATATTTGCGATTGTATATACGGTTTTCAATGGTTGCAAATATTTTTAACGGCGACGGCGTTAGCCGGAGCTGTTAAAACTGTTTGCGACCATTAAAACCGTATATACGGTCGCAAATGTCAAAATCACTAAATAGTTAACCCTTTTCTAACGCACAATGTTTCTAAATGCGATAATTAAAACGTCGTTTTTTTTGTGAATTTTGCGACTATATATACGATATTTAATAGTCGCAAATTTAAACGTCGTCACCAATCAGAAACGACGTTACACCGGTACTGCGTTAGAATATGCTGTTTTTGTCTATTTTGCAAGTGTTTTACGAGGATATTAAGGTTTTCTTGTTTAAGTGTACATCAAGCTCAACCCTAAACATTTTCATACTGGTATGACTGACATAAAAATTTACAGAATATGTGTCTGTTGCCATAATCTCATAAAAGAATGAAAAAGGAAAAATTTAATTTGTTAGTATATTAAAATGTTCACTTTGAATTACAGAGAAAATTTATGTTTTCAGGGTAATTATGGCATGTGCAGTTTTGCACAATATCTGCATAGATAGGAACATTCCTATGGTTGATGGAGGACCAGTGAATGGGAATAATTTCCCTAACAATGTTTACAATGGCGCACAAAATGGCCTACAGTACAGAAATTTTGTTGCCACCACTTATTTTTGAGTTAATATTTATTTGTGCCTCCGATCACATAGACACTCGGGTGTTTAATTAGTTTGTGAAAAGCTATTTGTGCCTCCGATCACATAGACACTCGGGAGTTTAATTTGTTTGTGCCTCTGATCACATAGACACTCGGGAGTTTAATTTGTATGTGAAAAGCTATTTGTGCCTCTGATCACATAGACACTCAGGAGTTTAATTTGTTTGTGCCTCTGATCACATAGACACTCGGGAGTTTAATTTGTTTGTGAAAAGCTATTTGTGCCTCTGATCACATAGACACTCAGGAGTTTAATTTGTTTGTGCCTCTGATCACATAGACACTCGGGAGTTTAATTTGTATGTGAAAAGCTATTTGTGCCTCTGATCACATAGACACTCAGGAGTTTAATTTGTTTGTGCCTCTGATCACATAGACACTCGGGAGTTTAATTTGTATGTGAAAAGCTATTTGTGCCTCCGATCACATAGACACTCGGGAGTTTAATTTGTTTGTGCCTCTAATCACATAGACACTCAGGAGTTTAATTTGTATGTGAAAAGCTATTTGTGCCTCCGATCACATAGACACTCGTGAGTTTAATTTGTTTGTGAAAAGCTATTTGTGCCTCTGACCACATAGACACTCAGGAGTTTAATTTGTTTGTGCCTCTGATCACATAGACACTCGGAAGTTTAATTTGTTTGTGAAAAGCTATTTGTGCCTCCGATCACATAGACACTCGTGAGTTTAATTTGTTTGTGAAAAGCTATTTGTGCCTCTGACCACATAGACACTCAGGAGTTTAATTTGTTTGTGCCTCTGATCACATAGACACTCGGGAGTTTAATTTGTATGTGAAAAGCTATTTGTGCCTCCGATCACATAGACACTTGGGAGTTTAATTTGTTTGTGCCTCTAATCACATAGACACTCAGGAGTTTAATTTGTATGTAAAAAGCTATTTGTGCCTCCGATCACATAGACACTCAGGAGTTTAATTAGTTTGTGCCTTCGATCACATAGACACTCGGGAGTTTAATTAGTTTGTGCCTCTGATCACATAGACACTAGGATTATTTGTATGTGAATTGCTATGTGTGCCACCAATCATATAGGTCACAATGGCAAGTAAAAGAAAATGATTCAGTCATCATGGAAATGTAACAGAATACCTTTATTGACAATCAATTTTATCTTGATAGCCATAAGGGTAGTCTTTTATAGGAAGTTCTCTGTGTTGTCATCTGTTAATACAAACAAAATACAAACGAACAATTGTCTGCTATATTTGTTAAAGCAAAGTTAACATTTGATCTAAACTGATTATGTTTACATACATTTTGATAGTTTTTAATTTTCCTTTAGTTTTTTCTCAAAATACTTTATTTGCAATATCAACTTTCTTTTCTTCAGATTTTCAATACTCTGTTGTTCCATGTTGGAATGGCATGTACACGTACATGTACAACTCGTGCTGAAAAATGTGTAAAAATATGTATTGACTCAACAACAAAAAGCAAAGTCTGTTCACATGAAAGTATGATGAATTCTTATCTAAGAAGTAAAGTACATTAACATTTATTCTACATTTTCTAATGATGATAGAAGTGATTATGCCTGTATGAGTTTCAGACACTTAATTCCAAAATGTGCATTGTGTATTAGAAATCAGTTAAGTACATGTATATATGCAAAGTTTTAGGCATTGCTACATTGTTGCTTGGTTTGCATAATTAGGAAAAAAAAGAACAGCATTGGTTAAAGGAATAAGCCACTAATAACTGACATAAATGTTCTTCTATCTCAGAGTAATGATTAAATTAATGTACCTGGTACTAGAACCATTTCTCTCATTCCTGATCACTGGATTTTCCGATGACTCAAGATCCAGTACTATGTCAGTTATATCTCTGAAAAAAACCCAACAACCGTGATTAATTTTATGCATACACATGTACTAATACTGTCTGATATAATATGTGTCTGTTTAAAAAGAAAAAAAGAATTTCTAACTTTAATCAAGTCTAATTAATTAGGTAACAAGTGTAACGCTTTTTGTGTGACATTTTCAAATTACCATTCTAACATGACTCACGATTTTGTCTCTATATACAAATAGTAGAAAAATTATGTTATATTAAACCTTTGTGGCTAATTACTGCGTATCAGTACACCAAATCATTATTTATTAAACGACTAACACCGCTGGAACGGATGTTATTTCATAATTTAAGCGATTTGTTAATTCTATTTACAACTGATTTTGAAATTAAAAATGTCTCAATGTAACTGAAAATTTGATATAGCCACTAGAAGTATTGTTATACTTTCACTTAGAATTCTGACTACTTGAATTTGTATTAAGTTTTAATTCACACCTGTTGAATTTTCATTCATTCAGAATTTTAGAGTTATAAGGCATTATAAAAAGAGACTGTTTTCTTGGTTACAAGCAATCTTTTGGCTATTTGTAATAACTAATATATTAGCAAAAAACACATAGTTTGTATCCAGTCTCAACTAATTAGCATAACATATGAATGTCACAAGTGTAACAATAGGAGTTTAAAACATCAGTATTTCACCAATCCTCGAGTGGCACTTCACTTTTTGGGTTTTATCATGTCTGGAAAGTCTACTAACAAGATTTCTTAAAGAAAGTTTTAAAAAATGACAGTTTGCTACTACAGGACAGACTTCATGTTCAAAACAATTCAGCTAAAGTATTAAGAGAAAAATACTTTATCAATATTTAGAATCAGTGACATTTTCATGTACCTTTGACTCAAATTGTTCTGTAGTAGATTCATTGATGAATCTAACATAGCACTGCCAGAACCGGTCACGGCCACAGACTCTTTCCCTATAACATTCATCACAGCTTCTGTGACAATGTCTAGATTTTTGTTACATACACCTCCACCTGGTAAAGAAATCATTAATATAAAAAATTTACCAAAATTAAACAGAATATATTACCATTGGTTTATTTACTAGATTGTTGAAATTTAAGTCAAATGAGATAATGCATCAGAAGCCCTCAGAAATTGCTCACAACCAGGAGCTTCCGGGGGCCTCCCTGCACCCCTGGGCAGGGTTTTGCCCTGGACCGACCGGGAGTCCTTTCGGCCCCCAGCTTAAATTTCAGGATTTTCAATTTTGGCAACTTGCACCCCTGGGTATGGGTATGTGCATCACATGCACACTTTATGACTAAGGGTATAATTAATTATTCATTATCATATCATACTAGTGTACATGAAAATGCCTTGATTATATAACAGTTTTTACATAACCGTGAGTGCTCTTTCTCGGACATAATCAGAGTATAGGTTTCTATGCTTTGATGTAAGATTAAACCATTTTTTTTCCAGCTTCTCCCCAGACCTTGGATAAGAGGCAGAAGCATTGAAAGTGTCTGCCACCTCCTTCCAAAGTTCTTTTTTTGTCTGACTTGTTATTCCTGAAATGCACAATTCTACTTTGATCCATTTTTTAAGCAATGTCATATGACTGTTTCCAGACAATAACTTGAAAACATGTGGTGATGAACTGATGGCTCTTTTGATTTTGAGCTCAGTAAATCAGTCACAGTGACTGGTTCCTTGCATAGTTAGCTTTTTCCACATTACTTATTGCAGAGGACATTGTTATTTCAGTCAGCTGCTTAAATATTTGTCATGTGGTATTGCATAATGGACTAATAACAAGATTGTTCAAATTATGATCCACCAGGGTGGTCACTTGTTTTCAAATAGGCTAATTAAGACAAACTTCTATCTTAAAACAGGTTTGGTACTGTATGCTGAAAGATATTAAGGATTGTAGTATTACCTAGCGGAAATATACCAAGATTGTTTAGATTATAACCCACAGAAATGATGTTAAAACTTTAAATGATTTTATAATGTAGAATCAAATTTGTGTAAAAATAGCATCGACACAAACTATTTCATAACAGTACCACAATATGTTTTTATGTAAAATTGCTTACTGTACCTGTACCAGGATTTTTCAATTCAAGACCCCATTGGTTAAAATTTGGGCGTCAGGTGTGGGTGTGTGGGAGGGATGACTTGATTTAACTCTCTTAGATTTATAACAAAATATAGAAATGAGCAATTGACATTACCGGTATTTCCATATTTGGGGTATTCAGTTTGTCAGTTATTTCATCATTTAAGAGCACGTTTTCAGGTTTTTAGCTCTTCTGGCTACGCCAGGGTGAGCTTTTCTAATTGATGATTGTCCGTTGTCTGTCAACATTTTGATTCAAATGACATCTCCTCTGAAACCACTAGGCCAATGTTGATAAAACTATGCAGGAATGTTCCTTGCATGAAGCTCTAACAAAATTGTTCAAAGATCCATGCAGAACTCTGGTAGCTATGGCAACAAATAGGAAAAACTTTAAAAATCTTCTCTGAAACCACAAGGCATAGAGCTTAGATATTTGGCATATAGCATTGTCTATTGGCCCTCTACCAAGATTGTTCAAATTATGACCCCCGGGTCAAAATTGACCCAGCGGGGGTGGTCACTTAGTTTTGCATAGGCTTATATAGGCCTTCTTGTTTCCAAGTACAGTTACATATTGCTGCAGTGTTTTAACTGATGAATGATATTTTTCAAATCAAGACCCGCTTGGTTAAAATTTGGGCTTCAGGTGTTGGTGTGTGTGTGGGGTGGGGGGGTGACTTGATTTAACACTCTTAGATTATAAACAAATATAGCAATGGGCATTTTGCATTATTTCCATTATTTTTCGCTGGAACTACATGAAGCTTGGTCAGAAATAATGCCTTGATGAAATGTAGGTTGAGTTCGAATATCAGTCATCTGAGGTCAAAAAGTAGGTCATGGGTTGAAGTCTTAGAGAAAACATTTGTGTGCAATAGAGACTCCATTTTCCATTGAACATTTAGGAAAAATAGTCATGATAATTGCATTGATAAAATATACTGTAGTTTGAGTTAGCCAGGTGAGCAGTAAAGGGCCACCATGGCCCTATTGTTTTTATTATTATGCCTGCTTAAATTGATGTAATTATTCTTGAAAACATCACTCTATCTATACTTAAGGACCAAAGTTCTTTTGATTGGTAAAGTAAATAGGATATCTTATTCATAATTTGAAAAGTGTAATAATTTCCTCAATTTTGAATCAATTTACAATGGTAGGAAGTGCAGTGCACAAGAACCAAATGTCTATCTTGACTTATTACAGAGTTATTGCCCTTTGTTACTTTTCCTTGTCCATAGCATAACTTGAAAACTACTGGTTGGAATTCAATGGTGGGAAGTGCAGTGCACAAGAACCATAACTATATCTTGACTAATTACAGAGTTATTCAACATATATTTTAATGAATTCATGCGAAACATTATTTAAACACAAAAACATGTTCTTGGCTCGAGGCAAAAAAATAGGATAGGTCAGGAATGCTGAAACAAACATAATATTTTTACGCCTAAGCATTATGTACATAAAACTTAGATAAATGTGAAATTCATGGTTTATGCAGTCACTGTCGATTGAATGCTTCTGTATAGATTTCTAAACTGTACACCCTATGATGTTGCATAGTCTGAAAATATAAATTGGGAAAAAAAAATTATAAGTGATTTGTCCATTCAGATGACCTGCAATAGGAGTCGGCATTTTGTTAACAATAGTCTGCCCTATGTTCAATAATTTAATACACTACACTATGTTTTTTGCTACATCAAATAAATTGTGCAAGGGTATTATACCATGTATACAGTAGTTGATTAAAAAGGTGTTTTAATTATCACATATAGCACATTAGACCCTTAAATGAGTGATTTTGACAATACTATTGCAACCATAATGTAAAATTAGGTGGTTTTCGCTTTGAAACAATTTCATCAGGTCAGTATAAGGTTTCAGTCCAAAAATTTTTGTTGCTGTTAGAGACTGTGTACATGTTTAAGTATGAAAATTAATGTAAATTTTATACCTTTGCTGTACTTTTATATGTTAAATCTTATTTGTATTCATGACAATTAATCCTGTTGTAGTTTGAAATAAATAAAAAAAAATTGACAACTGTGCTCTCTTCACACAAGCTGTTTCAACTCAACTGGTTCTTTATAAAACAGTCCAACAACTACGCAATTAAACATGTATTGTATAAACTTAAAGCTTATTCATCAATTTCGAAAAACTTGGGAACCATATTCATTGCCATGTCACAAGCTATGGCACTGTTTCCATCTTGCCATCTAAAATTACCATATGAGGTGCCCTATGACAAATAGATCTACATTGTATTAACAAGTGATGAAATAATATAATGGGAGTGGAACCTAGGGACTTTTAACGATACAAAATGAGCTATGAAACTGCATGGTCCTAAAGGCAATTGATTTATATAGGCACTAAGCTGGCTACTTTTAGATGCACTATCATGCGTTTGCATTCATCAAACCATTTCTCAAGGTACCACAGCAGTCTCGCACTACAGTAATTGTTTATCAATGTTTTGCATCTGTAAAATTTTACAGGTTTTGAAAAATGTTTGCAAACTGTGACTCAGTAAGTATATTATGGCCTTCAACTCACCGGATCAACGGCTACCAAAAAGTTTCCTAGCCACACACATTGTTTTGACCATCAAAATTATGAACCTAGTGTGGAGGTGCAGTATCAGAGGGTCAAGAGTTGAATTCCCACCAGTGCGCCCCAAAAAAGACATGAAATAATGTAGGTAGCTTGCACTGGCAAAGTTAAAATTCATGGTCTGAACATAGCCGACTTCCACGGATTTCAGCACTGGGTGACAGTGGGTCTTTCATCAATTCTAAGGCTTTGTGGTCTTGTGAATTCAATCCAGAATCGGGATGTTCATACATCATTTAATTATGACTGTTATTTTATCTGGACGATTACCCAGATACACACATCACCTAACGTTATAATTCATCTAAGTAGACTACAATTAAATAGAATCTACCACTGGTAAATCGATGTTTGGCTAACTGATGGTTTGTCAGATGTAGCTCCTTATTTTTGTATGGCTGTGCCATAACATCGGTCAACAGAAGGCAATCCTGCCTAGAAAAATTGCTTTGCCTCTCTTTCTTCTCCTCCATGATAACTGCTGTCAGATTTGACATTCGTCTGCTTACAGTTTCCGGTTTCAGAATCTATATTTACATCATGGGAAATCCTGGATGACGAACACGGATTGACATGCATAACATGAGAATGAAACGACGGTGTAAGTTCACATCGTTTCAATCCATGTTTTGAACGCAACCCTTTATTTCTTTCTTCATTCTCCATAACACAGCTTCCTCCGTAAGAATGTCATCAATACGCGCACTCGAATCAACGATAAAATGCGAAATATTTCAATTTCATTGAGAGTAAATGGTCATGCTTTTCGGAGCCGCCATTTTGCCGCGCGTGAGTAAACGCGAGCCCTGACGATTACGTCATTGTTACTAAATTTACACAAGGAAATCCTGGAAAAACCCCAAGAAACGAAAGTGATTTTTTTCTTAGATTAAACTAAGATCATTTATTTTCTTAGATTTTTTTTCACTAAGAAATTTCTAAGTTGCTTTATGAATAAGAACTTAATAATTTTTCTTAGCTAAGATAAAAATATTAAGATAAAAAAAATCTTAAGGAAAATTCTAAGATTCTTTATGAATACGGCCCCAGATGATATCCAAGTTCAGTTTTTAAACACCGGATACGACCGATGGCCTCTCCTATCAGTTAAGCGTCTCAAAAACGCTAAGAAAGGAGTTAATGTTTGCGTGTCCTTTTTATGTGCAGTTTCTTGTGCCATACGTTGTCTATGGTAATTCCGGTATGGCAGACATTTGCGTATTTCAGTGTAACAATTTTAATGTGTTTGACCTTGGTACCCAAATCTCACAGGCATTGTACCTAAATATATCTGTTGTGTTATATATTCGTTTTGCATGTTTTTGTATTTCTGTTCTCGTTCTACCAGGATTTATTAGAGTATCCTGGTTCTACGTTAGAATTCAACTCAATTTCAAAATGGTATTAATTACTTTGATTTAGATGTTATAACAAAAGATCTAAACGTCAGATTAACAATGTATAAGAGCTATATTAAATAATTTCATCTTTTTTGTAAAGAGTAATTTAGTACCATATACAACACTTAGAAATTGTATCTGCTATTGAAATTATTGTTTTACTTATGATATGTGTTTGTAAACTTTAAGAGGCTGATTCCAGTATGGACCTAGCTCATAATAATACAATTTGAAATTTGAAATTTTGCCTGAATAACTTTGAGAAACAGCTTGAAAATGTCTAGACTAGTGAAAAGGCCATTACAATCAATTAATCAAAAGGTCCCAAACCAGTCATATAATGTTATTTGCGGAATCATTTAACACCTGACTGACGGCATTTTTTTTTTTTGGAATGGTGGTCGCTTTGCAAGAAAAAAAAATTATCTGCGTAAATGGAAAAGCAATTTAATAGTGTTTTATAGAGGCAGTTAGAGTGCATACACCTAAAAATGATAAATTCTGATGAGATATTGTACGGTAAAGTACTCGTCGTCGTCAAAACATGTAAATATTTTATGACATGGTTTGCTCATTAAATTAATCTTCCATTTTGTCCAAGAAGAAATAGTGAGTGAAGCAATTTATTACCGCTATGCAGTTAAACTAGTTTAACAAAAAGGTACAAATATTGGAGGCCCGTCATTTCACTGCATAGTCATGGTTTGTAGATATAGATGTAGTACAATCCATATAGTTAATATAATTATAGAATTTTCATTATAGAATATTTGTATATTTCATATCTGATTACCAGTTAAATATCGCTTTTTACCGCGATACACTGCCTTTCTTGCTTATTTTTACATCGTATATAAACATGTAATTACAATTTTATTTACATTTGTACACACACGTAGTACTTTACTTTGTAACACTTGGAAACATCAGTTTCACAGAGACAAGATAATCCCGTAAACACATTTGATACTTGATGGAAACATGGTTTTATTAATATATAACAATATACTAACGCTTTATATTTGATGGCAGCTGTTGTTTAGATTGTTTATAGTCCCTGCTGACAGAGGGACTTCTCCCCTGGTGAACTTGCTAAGACCCCAGTATGACTCCCATGCATATTTGTACCTAACAAAATTTGAAAATTAGGGGAGATTTGTTGTACCTAACTGCAATACCCGTTCCGTTTTGTCCAAAGTTGTGATGACAGTGGTTACTATTTACTGTGTGGAGAAGGACTCGCTGCGGCGAGATTTTTTCTATTCAATGATTTCATCTGTTGCTTGCCCCTTCCGTCCGCCTAAAGCATTTTCAAAAATTACTCAAACGATGCTTAACAGTTTTTTGTTCAGATGTGTATATGATTTAAATTTTAAAAACGGCTTTTAATTATTGCTGTGCATGCCCTCATATCCCCTAGAAAACATGTGGCTACATTTGTTTTTGCTCAAGTCTGTGAATGATACCGGTCCCTAGTCAATACGATGTTTTGTCATGAATCACGTGACTGTGTTTAGACATATAACAGTGACTGCAAATATTAATTTGGTTATTGTAAGATGTATGCACTCAATTGCGTCAAAGAGCCAGGCACCTCTTAACTCATTCTACGCTAACCTCAACTAAAATATAGAAAATGTTGCTACAATTTAACTATATGCATTCTTTCATTAAGCAAAGTAACGGTGAAATGGTCGACGATTATATTAATACACGTCTATTATTATCTACTGCTTATAGCTATATATAACTGTCACAGGGTGAAAAAAATTCGCAGCCAGACCGGGGCTCGAACCTGGGGCCTTTCGCTTACAGGGCGAATGCTCTACCGACTGAGCTATCCGGCCGCCTACACATTTTCTCCCCTTTTTTCATAATTAAGTCCGAAACCGTGACATAACTTTTACGTTAACTGTCCGATATATGTCAATATATGTAGCAACCATATCTAACGAAAATCTTATTAAAAGGGCCAGTAGGCACCTATATCTCTCACGTGTTAATCAATTGCCAATAATACGAGGGGTCATGATTTTAACATAATGCGTAGATGTCAACTACACAATGCTTTGTAACATTCCAAATATCTAACCTCTGCCTGTGAGCCTTGTGGTTTTTTTTAAAGTTTTCCTTATATAAGCCTATGTGAAATCAAGTGACCCACCCTACCCCCCCTCGGGGAAGGGTTAATTTTAACCCGGGTCATGATTTGAACAATATTGGTAAAGGTCTTCAAGGCAATGCTACATGCTAAATATCTAAGTTATATGCCTTGTGGTTTCAGAGAAGAAGACTTTTAAATTTGTTTGTTTGAATAATCAAGAAACCCCCGGGCTGGGTCAGTTTTGACCCAGGGGTCATGATTTGAACAAACTTGGTTGAAGTCCACTACGCAATGCTACATGCCAATTATTGTAGCTCTAGGCCCTGTAGTTTCAGAGAAGATGAATTTTAAAGTTGTTCCTATATAAGCCTTTATATGACCCGGGGCTCATAATTTGAACAATTGGTATAGGTCCGCTAGATAATGCTATATGCCAAATATCTAATCACTAGGCCATGTGGTTTCAGAGAATAATTTTTTTTAAGGTTTTCTTATATAGCCTACGTAAAACCAAGTGACCCCGGGCGGGGTCAATTTTGACCCGAAGATCATAATTTGAACAATGTTGGTAGAGATCTACTTGACCATGCTACATACTAAATATATAAGCTCTAGGCCTTGTGGTTTTAGAGAAGATTTCAAGTGTAATACATCAGTTTACTCGAAATTCAAGGTAGGTTTCTCCCAAGCTTACTCGATACGCTTGGGATGTCACGAAATTTAAACCCGTGTGTAATTACAATGACATTGTAGGCTAAAATTGTATGATATAGACACATGCTTTCAGTGCGTGTTTTTCATCAAGGGTAATGAATTAAAACAACATTCTTTTGTGATAATTTACTGCTATAAATTTGTCTGAAATTATGTTTGTTGTATAATTTCATTGGTGTATGTTACTGTGATAAACAACAAGATGCGGCTAGGTTTGCATCCAATGCATTTTATAGTAATGCATTACAAATTCCTAAAAAGTAATCAAAAATTTGTTTTCAGGTCTCACTGGTTTAAAATGCACGCTAACTGGGCAATGGGAACAAGCGTCGTGTTCACCGACAGGTAACTTTAAACAACTTATTTACTTTTTCCTACATGTTTATTCTGTAAATGTCGGGGGGGGGTTCGCGACGTTTTCATTTTCGCTAATTTTCGCGATTTTTTTTATCAAACCCGCTAATATAGCAGTTTTGAAGTAGAGTTCGAGAAAAAGCTGATTATTGTTTTTTTTTCATCCCCATTCTGTATTTACACTTATTTCTGCTTACTTGCGTGAAAAAAATCTACCATGTCCATTAAGTAGTGGATAAGGAAATCTCATTTTCATGTATTTCAGCGTTAATTTACAGTAAATACTTAGTTCTGTCGTGATTCTTTTAAGCATCCTTTTTTCAATTATCAACATTTAAGTGATCACGATGCTTTAATATTATTCTTAACATTTGTCTTCTTGGTCGTACTCTGTCATTCAATGTAGTATTTGTCGATCTCTGCATTAAGATAATTCATTCAAAATAATCGTATGGGTTGAGGTATTTCTTTTTCATCTCACAGTTCTAAAACACGTTTCTACATACATGTTTTTATGGTTACTAAAACTTACTGGTATTCACATGTAATTACTAAAAACATTTAAGACTGCAATTTTATTGGTTACAATATGGAATACATTGTCATTATTGAAAAACACAGTTTTATACATCTGTACAATACAATATAGTACATTTTTTTATTTCATCGCTTTTACCTGTATAGAAAATGACATGCCGAATAACGTCGCGACACGCGGCATCACGCGGCGGAACTCGTTGTCGCGCTTGAATGCGCTTTATTGCTATTTTGTCTATCAGATGCGGCAATTGAATGCCGCATACAATTTGCGATGTCGCGTCACGCGTTTGATTTCCCGCCGCATCACGATGCTTTCACACTCTTATTTACATGCCGCATGGACGCACATGCGTGGGGTTTCGCCTGTGCTGTACTGTATGATTGCAACAGTGTAACAACCTATGGTTGAAAAACAGAAAAAATCAGTTGCTTTTAGAGAATTAAATAAGCTGTAGAAGGGAGGTTCTGTCTGTGCACGGTTTACAGTTCCATTATAGCAACCTAGTATATGTAGATAATATGTGTCCAATTGCCGTGGCAATTCTGAGATCAGCAAACACTTGTCATAGCCAAGTCTTTTATAAATTGTATCACCATCTAACAAGATATTGTCCAAGTCATTTCTGTCCCACTCATCAGGAGGTTTTTTCATACTGTACAACATTGCAGCAAGACTCATAACAGTGCACTGTTTCCCAGCCCCATCATGGTTACTATATTCCTGGTGAGATGATGCTTGCACTGACATCATTTTAGAAATAGTCATTGAACTTCATAATCTTTTCTAAATTAATTTACAAATTATTAGTTCATTGAACATGCTCATAGATAGCCTTATTACTATAAGTTGAATTGTCCCCCAAACATTTTTAAGTTTTAAAACTTGAAACATCAAACAATCCAAATGTGTGAACTAATATAATGCTTGATATTAATAAAATGTGTGAAATATTGCTTAAATCTGCCCAAGGGTTTTTGAAATGAAGGCTGACATACTTCTATATGCCCCATATATATGTAAGATTCTACAACAAGCGGCTCCTTTTCCTATACAAACATATAGGGAAAAGCACGATTTTCCAAGGACGACGTGCCGTAAATGACGTAACGACGTGACGTATGTAAACAAGCGCGTCCAATCGTATCTCGCGTTTTAAGGTTACAGTGATGTACTACTACCCGTTAAATAAAGTTCACAATTGTTTTCAAAGAAATTTACGTGTTAGAATCGAAATAATAAATTGTTGCCTATATTTTATCGTTCAGTACAATACAGGCAGTCATTTGGATGCGAAAAATTAAATCACTCGTGCTTCACACTCGTAATTTATGTACTACGCATCCAAATTCCTGACTATATTTTATTCAACAATAAAATACAGGGACATATTTATTATTTCTTAAATATAAAGGCCCATTATGCATTTTTATATGGGCAAGATGACTTGTTATTTATTAATCTAGAGAAAATATCTTCATTTCTGCCATGGGCTATTAAATTGTGGTCAAACTAAGTGGACAGACATACCAAAAGTTATGGTTTACTTTTTAAAAAGCCCACATTGTAATTAATATTCAGACTGTTTCCTAAACTTGTACTTGTACTTGTTCTTCAAGATAATCCGAATTATGCTCATACATTTATGAATTATTAATTCATTATTAAGGTTACCTGGTCACTTTCTCTTTTTCTAAAGATGCCAAATATTATCAGGTAGATGAGCTATCAGCAACCTTTACAATAGGACAGGCAGCTCTATCTGAAATTGTTTATCTCAACTGATAATATCTCTGGGTATCATTATTTTGTTCTTATATTATTTGTATTTAATTTACCAAACATTCATCACAGAGAGCAGGTTATTAGAACATTATATGCAAAGACAAAACAGGACACAAACATTTTCAATAATACTATTATGAGTTGTTTAACTTTGTTATGTATAAGCATGTGTTTTTTTCCCAAATATTAGAGCTTCATTTTCATATATCCTTTGAAGCACCTGACATGTATTAAAAATAATGGTAAATTGGTTGATGAATGATTGTAAAGTTCTTCTCATTACATCAATACATTTATAGTCGTACCTCTCTTGTTTTACATTTATATGGTACAGCCCCTGCACTTTCTGCTAGGTTGATAGATATTACGCTCTAAAACAAAAGTTAATACGATATACAGTACATATGCATGAAAAAATGTTGCGTTTAACATTCAAATCTTTATATATGAAAACTCATAATCATACATGACCAAAAAGTGAAGCTCGGGCAGCAAATTTAAAGACTTATATCCAAATATATTACTGTCCTAAAATAGCTAAGACTTATAATGAACCGTGTCATATCAAATCAACTCATAACTGCTGATGACCATTTAAATGACCATTAGTTATAAACTTCCAATGCCAAGAAAAACGTAGTGGCCTTATCATATCACTTGACACTGTTTTGACAGACTTATTGACGGAGGAACCAATGCAAGTTAAACAGCTGTGATAACTTTATTCTGCTGAATTCTCCTTTAAAGCAGCAATAATATTTAATAGAGAATTTGCTACTTTTCCAAATAATTTTTAATAATAATTTGACTTTTAATAATAATTTGACATTTTCAAAAGATCATTATTGTGTAGGAAATTATCTACTGAAATGAAATATAAATGGCATGACAAAGTTATTGTCTGATTAACATAATTAATATCCATTAGATCTAGATTATACTTGTAAATACAGCATTACTGATATTTGATAATTTATTATTTTGATAACATTTCAGCATAATAGTCATCAACTATTGTATAATTACAGAAACTAATATCTTACCTAGGAATAAACTGTAGAAAAATGGAAGAACAAACAGCTATCAGTTCTGTTTTCTTGAATACCACAAAACTTGGCGTTTATCTTTTACCTCATGGAATGTACATGATTGTATGTAGAACATAAAAATTTTAATAACTTCATAATACATCATGTGACATCAACTAACCTTTATGACATCATAATTCACAAGGACAGTGTATGACAGTGCATGATTATCAATGACCTTGTGCACTTAGAACTGTTTCCCATTTAACAAATTGATATTTGAATGAGTAAATTTAACTGCGAAACAATTCTAAGTAATTAAACCTCACAAAATCAACTTATCAAATCTGAAAGTATTAAATTATTACAACTAATGTCATCTTATATAAAAAGGACATCATTTGCAATATTTATCTTGATTTTAATTTTTATTAATGCAGTTAGAACTTTTTTAAACCTTAAAATCTGAAAAGCGAAAAGGTTCTAACTGCCAATTGCAGTTAGAACTTTTTCGCTTTAAAAAAAAACGCGAATTTCACTTAGAACCTTTGGAAAATTTTTCATTGCGCATCTTTATAAACAAACCAGATCCAAGATGTTTTGACATAAGATGCATATGGACATAGGTGTGACAAATTTACAAAAAACTGAGTTTTGGAAAAAATGTCAGTCAGAACCTTTTCGCTTTGACCCCTCGTATTGATCTGATAACAAGACATAGTGATTTTTCCCCGTCCCCGTCCAAAAACAAAGCAAAAACAACAAATATTTCCTGGTATACAGTATTTTCTGCGACACAATGCAAAAATTAAAGGGAGATAATAGAAATATAAATATGAACGTTTTCCAACAAAAAACATGGCGCAACATCAAGTTGTTTAGATAAATATTTATAAACAACATCTTTTGTAAAGATATTCTCCATTCAATCAGAAAGCATAAAATATCATAAGACATCAACTACCAGCTCGATATTCGCGAATAAACATCTGAACTACCAACTGCAAGTTGGATGTTTTTTGTCGAATAAACACCTGAATAACCAACAACTAGCTCGTTATCCACGAATGGCATTAGAATACCCAAACTACAAGCTGTATATTCACGAATAAACATCTGAACTACAAACTACAAGCTGGATGTATTTTGTCGAATTAACATCTGAACTACTAACTTCAAGCTGGATGTATTTAGTCGAATAAGCATCTGAAAAACCAACTACCAGCTCGATATTTACGAATAAACATTTGAATACCCAACTGCAAGCTCGATATTGGCGAATAAACATCTGAACTACCAACTGCAAGCTGGATGTATTTTGTCGAAAAAACATCTGAATAACTAACTACCAGCTCGATATTCGCGAATGAAAATTTTAATGTCCAACTACTAGCTCGATATTCGCGAATAAACATCTGAACTACCACATGCAAGATGTTTTTTGTCGAATATACATCTGAATAACCAATAACTAGCTCGTTATTTACGAGTAAACATTTGAATACCCAGCTACAAGCTGTATATTCGCGAATAAACATCTGAACTACCAACAACAAGCTGGATGTATTTTGTCAAATTAACATCTGAACTTTCAACAACAAGCTGGATGTATTTTGTCGAATAAACATCTGAATAACCAACTACCGGTTCGATATCCACGAATAAACATTTGAATACCCATCTACAGGCTCGATATTCGCGAATAAACATCCGAACTATCAACTGCAAGCTGGATGTATTTTGTCGAATAGGCATCTGAATAACCAACTACCAGCTCGATATTCACGAATAAACATTTGAATGTCCAACTACAAGCTGTATATTTGCGAATAAACATCTGAACTACCAACTGCAAGCTGGATGTTTTTTGTCTAATGCACATCTGAATAACCAACTACCAGCTCGATATTCGCGAATAAACATTTGAATACCCAGCTACAAGCTGTATATTCGCGAATAAACATGTAAACTACCAACTACAAGCTGGATGCATTTTGTCGAATAAACATCTGAAAAACCAACAACCACCTCGATATTCGCGAATAAACATTTGAACGTCAACTTACAAGCTAATGTAATTTGTCGAATGAACATCTGAATAACCGACTACCAGTTCGATATTCGCGAGTAAACATTTGAATACCCAACTTCAAGCTGTATATTCGCGAATAAACATTTGAATGCCCAACTACGATGTACAAGCCAACTTCACATACTTCACTGAGGTTGTTGTCGTTACCAAACGATCTTTTGTTTCAGTTCCATGATACAGCATTCTTTGTACAACGTTTACGAAAGTTCAAGATTTGAATATCAAATTCCCTCGTCATTTCAAACTGAACATTATTTGGTAATATACGAGCCCTTTCAGTTGAAAATACTCCAGTGTTACAATGTATATGATTTTTAGTGTCATTTTCAGTTATTTATTCCTTATGTTAATTCACAAGTTATTGTTCCCTTTTGAGACTTCTTATCATCCAACCCCAAAACTAGATTTTATCCAGTGAAAACTTTATCCCACATAAGACAAATTTTGTGAGAATAAAGTAGTTTATCTAAATATCGATTAATACCAAAACAACTACAAAACACTTTTTAACATTTTGTCTGACCGTTCATTCTGTCATCTATCAAGGCTTCCGTTATTTATTCTAATATTTTACATAAACAAGTCATAATAAATACATTACAACTAATAATACGATGAAAATGAATTACCTGAAATAGATTGAACATTGAAGTTTTAAAACACATACATGTACATAAACAATCGTAAGTTAAGAAGCGGTTATTCAATACTTTTCCAATTTTAAGTAATTGTTCTTTAATTTATAAAAAAAAACATCTTATAACTTCACAACTATATTCTGATATGACATTATTATATTTTTAGTCAAAAAGGATTGTTTAAATGATATGCAATTGTCCGCTGCATTTGTTTTTCTAAAATCTATATTCTCTTGTATGCTTTATTCATGCCCCGTATTTAACAGATATAGAATATGTGTATGTTTTAACGGGAAAATATATACGCTATGTTAAGCTAGTAGCGTAGACATATTGTGGACGAATATTATTAAATTTCAGCTTTATGTAACGGTACTCCGTTCGTGGGAGTAAATTCGAAAATCCGGAAAGACCTTATATCATAAACAAAACGATAGAAAAATTGGCAAATCAGAATAATCATTATATAATCTCTTTCAAAAAAAAATAAACCATGGACTTCTCATTAACTGTCAAAAGAATACGACACGGTGTGCTCACTTAATACGTTGCTTGGAAAGTTTCTTATGGAGGATATGGAGTCTAGTACTGTCTTATACTGGTTTAACCCAGGAACGATTGTTAGGTAAACTGTCCGCCTGTTAAAATGACCACTGTAAAACCAAGGTAAAACCGTGGTAAACATTATGTGGACAAAATGGCTAAAAATACAATAAATATGTTTTGGAAAAATGTATGAATGGCTTTCTCAGATTGTATTGCCACTATTCCTGTTAAAGATACACATAAATTTTTAAGAAATCCACTATTTTAGTGGGAAACTAGAGTCTGTATTGGAAAACATTGTATGAGAATGGCATAAGATATTTCAATGATTTGTATAAAAAAGATAAGATATTTACAAAAGAAGAATTTGAACTAAAATTTAATTTACAAATAAACACTTTACTCTATCTTGGCATAACAAAAGCTATACGAACTTTTCATAAAAAAATTAATCTCAATTCAAAGACAGAAGAAACTGTAGAAAACATTGATGACCCTTTAATAACACCTTCAGCAAAAATATTATTGAAATTTTCAACTGGGTGTAGGGACATAATTATACACTTTGTTAAATATGAATAATGATTATCCAACAAGCCAAGCTAAATGGAAAGACTAATTTCCTTTTGAGGAAAATAAGTGGAAAAACATTTATAGTAACACCTTTAAAGTCATTGTAATATACAGTGGTTGCAGTTCTGAATTTTACATCGTATTCTGCTTGTTAACAAATACCTTTAAACTTTAAATCTGAAATTATCTGACCTTTGCTTTTTCTAAAAAAGAGAACCTGGAACATTTATTTTGGCAATGTAAAGTGGTCAAATCTTATTGATTTAGGTACATTCCTTCAAAGTAAAAATACGGAATTAACCTTGGATGAGATAAGTGTGTTATTTGGAGTAGAATGTGGACCCAAAAGCTTAATAATTCTGTACCTTAAAAAATGGTATTCACTTGTAAACTTTCAGAAAATAAGTTGACATGGGCTAGATATAAAATGTTTTTGCAACACCAGTTTAATAAACATAAAACAATTGCAATAAAAAGCCAGAAAACAGATGGGTTTTTAAAAGCTGGCAAATAATACATTCTGTGATAAGCTGAGAAATGTTTATCAATCTCAGTAAAATTATTGATATTGGTTGATACATAGTAATCTTATGAATTACCAGAAAACAGATTCTTTTTTTAAAAGCTGGCAAATATTACTTTATGGGATAAGCTAAGGAACTTTTATGAATCTCAGTAAAACTTCAAATCTCGGTTATTAAACAATAACGGTATGTACCAGGCTTCTATATTAAGAATATGCAGATGCTGCTCTTTCTCTCTATTTTTAAATTAAACAAAGGCTTTTCTTCTTTTTTCATTTTTTCTTTTCATATTCATTTACAAGTTCATTTGAATTTTTTGCTCTTATATAATCATTATAAGACGTACACATGTCAAGAATGTAAATTAGTTGTGACATTGCATATTGAAATCATATTTATGCGTAAGTAATGTTTGAATGATTGTAAGATATGGAGAAGAATGGTTCCCCGACCCTCATATATCAATGTACGGGGAGAATAAAATTCATATGAACTGTAAAAAAAGAGACCAAGGTTGGAACGTGTTTAACAAGAGCAACAACAAGGTCGGTAGCTGGGCTAGATCAACTTCTTTTCAATCAATGAGAGAATACAGTGATTTCAAGCATTGGACTCTCACCACTAGACCACGGATGCAGATAATTGAACAGTTTTATTCTCAAACAATTTCTGTCCCAAATTATCATATCCAATATCCTGATTTCCTGACAGATTGTGTTAACATTTTGTTCACCAACGTGCTAAGTTTATATCTTAATTATGATGTACTGCATGTATTTCATATTATACAGTGGCGCCTGCGTGTAGGTTCCCCGTGTTTGCGTGAAAAAGCACGCGTGTCGGACACGATCGTGTTTCACGGTATGTTACTGCGCATGGCCAGCTTGCAGCGTGTAGAACCGTGCAATTGCTAGTGCGCGTGCCCAGCGTGCAGCGCATAGGAAACCGTGCAATTGCTAGTGCGCATGCCCAACGCGTAGTCGCGAAACGTGAAATGTGCAAGCGCATTTATCTTTGGGCTACATGTTTTGCTCTGGATAACACCTGGTCAATTCTAGCATATTTCCATCAATCCCCTGGATTTTTCGCCAATAGTAGTACTTTTCCTATCATCCAATTAACCTCGCCGATGCTAAAGGAAGTCGGCAATCGGCATGTTTAGATTGTATCCAATGAAGTATGGAAAATAGCCAATTTATTAAAATTAAAACAACAGCCCATACTAGTTATATACGCAAGACAAAGCCTCGATACTGTTTTTCAGTGGTAAGTTACATTATGTGACAGGAGATATTTACGGTGGCACTGAAGTGACATTCACTTCTCTTTTTTTATGTCATTCCCTAATCTCACTATTTCCACTACGAAGACAGACCGATTTTACAGGTTGACATGGCAGTAATAAAATATTAGATCTATGAAATGGGTCACACTGAAACGCCAAATTAATTAGTCTTGTCGTTCCCACTACTGGCATGAGACCAGTTTCCAACTACCCGTTATCATAGCTTTCTAGTAGATACTTACTGGAGGGAACGACTTAGTATGTCGTGGTAACGAGTTACTAAGTGGTGGGCATGACATCAATTAAAGAGAAGTTAATGTTACTTTTGCAGTTTTTTGTTTAGTGGCTTGACTTCAGCAGCAGCCCACATTTTTATTTTTGAATGACATTAATTTTTGATATTGTTTATTCGTTCGCACAATACTTTAATAAGACTCCAGTACTGGCAAACTTATATTTTATATTCCGATGATAAACAGTGCCGGACCACTAAGAAGTAACCTTGGACACTTCACAGTAACACGGGGAGTGGTGGTGTAGAAGTTAAGGTGTCACCCACTCATCCCAGAGGTTGCGGGTTCGAGCCCCATTTGGGTCACAACCGTACCTCTTCATATGACACCAAGTACTGGTTTTTCCAGGAAGCGGACTCAAGAGTGACTCGATAAGCTGCAAACTTTCTTCACAATCAAGCTAAAATAAATTAGTATAACTTAACTAAACTGTAACGATCCAAACCGTTGTATCTATTTCGAAGTATATGTACGTAATTAGAGTTTTATCGTTGGTACTGGATAATCCATATGACCAACGCCCCCAGAAGATGTTAGTTATTTTCAGTTTTTGGAGGATAGTGCAAGATACAGAAAGCATCACAGTTCCAGAGACACTAGGTTCTTTTACATGCCAGGTGTATTGCGTCCATACATAATGGGACCTCGGTTTTAAGTAGCATCTGAAAGACTGTTTCGGTAGTAATTTTAGTTGGTCAGCCCCGGGAATCAAACCCACAACCCTGAGATTACAAGTCTCATGCTCTACCTATTGAGCTAACCAGGCTTACGTTTCTATTAGCCTTTCACATTCCAAATTTCAATCGTTACTGTGAATTAATCAAATATATGTTGCTATAATGTCCTCCTGCAATGGATTAAGGAGTAACATGTTTTGATAAAAGAATACACTGTGCATAACTGACAGGTCAGCCCTTTTTTAACAAGGACAATTTAAAGTACCAGCTGAATCAAAAACATATCTGCGGGCCGAGCTCGGGGCTGCAGCCCTAAAGCCCAGCCCTGAATCCGCAGGTAGGTTTCCCATATGACCAGCACCCCGACGATGGTTAGTTATTTTAGGTTTTGGAGGATCCCAATTCCAGAGACACCCCTGGTTCTTATACATACCAGGTGTATAGCACTCATACATGGGACCTTGGTTTTTAAGTTTTATCTTGAAGACTGTTAGTAATTTTAGTTCGTCAGCAACAGGAATCAAACCTGAAACCTGGAAATTACAAGTCTCATTCACTACTGATTGAGCTAACAGGGCTAACCTTTGAAACTTTTTGAATGGCTATGTCCATCTAAATTTTTTTTGACTATTTTGTTGTCTTTAATTCTTTGAGAACACAGTTTACACATCTGAACGGTTACTACTCAGTCCTGAAGGCAACATATACTCATAAAATGTGCTGTATTCCCATCACTTGGCATACTCGGTAACCCAGGCTATTCATTACCCAATTGAATACCCTGGGCAAATTGACTGAAGAAATATCGTACTTATGAATAATTAATGAGGTAAATCCAAGCCTTTCGATTGGTTTCTTGATAATTTTCTCAAGATTAACTATCCAATGAAATCGCGGCTCTCAAACCGCGCTAGGGGAAACATTAAAAAGCCTCCATGCTTGTCAGCGATGTAGTTTTAAACAGATTTTGTGCATCACTCGTCTCGGATTGCAGATTTCTATATGATCGTCCCTTAATCGGGACAAAACAAATCAATCATTTTTTTCAACGTTCTGCATGGCGGTCATTATCTTTGAGGATGCTCTTCATTGTGGAGGTGCTCTTATTTTTGTAAGCATCGATTTCATTGGATGAAAAATAGTCATGAATATTCATTTATTACGAAGTTTTGCCAGTCTATTTTCCCACGGTATATGACGGAGAGAAGCGGCAGGAATTAACCGTGGGTTCCGACGATGATCACTTGGGTAATAATCAAACCTCTTCTATATCAAAGGTCGTCACACGTTGTAAGATGCGGCCTTATCAGGATAATCCGGTATACTTGTACCTAAGTGATTCCAATTATGTTGCAACAATATACTGGTAGTTTGTAAAACAGGGCCGGGCTAATGTGTACCACAGTTCAAAATTCCTCTACCGAGAGTAAAATGAACTACTCATTTTACACATTGTTAATTTAATTTAGATCGACACGTCTTGACAAAAATAGAGCATTACATTGTAATTTATTAAGGTCACTGGCCATAAGTCTTGTCGGTCAGTCTGGTGTATAAAAAGATGCCGCCTGGTTATATAAAAGAGTTTGAATTTTGTTTATAGCAATAAAAACAATTATGGCTTTATATAATAAGTCACTTGTGCAATAAAAGAATAAGGAAACTGTCTGAACTAATTGCTATTAGTTTCCTTAATGTACATTGATAACCATTAGTGAAATGCGTCAAAAGTTTGACGGTTTCATGTCATAGCTTACACTTTAAAATGCATTTTTTTAAGAGATTAACCAACATTAAGGATCTTGTGATGAATGGTGTAAGGTATTCACTGTCGGCATGATCAAGTGCATAAATCTCTACTTACAACATGCTTATTTTCATCCTATCTTAATTTCAGGAAAGAGAGATATTAGTCCAACATGATGATTGATCCAATCAGAAACTGCGAGTCACTTTCCCAGTGCTCAGATGTACTAGCTATTGTCCATAGTGCCACAGTCAGCAGATTTGTCAAGAAAAGAAGTGATCAAATTTGTGTCAGGCACTGTCTGAATAGTTCAGTGTTAAAATTTAGAAATCTACTGTGAAAGAGAAAGTAATGTTTGAGTGGTTGCTGAAAAATCCTTTGGTCATAGAACAAAGACTTCCAATGCACAAACTATTTCTTAAATAATTTACAACTGTGCAGATGTATGGTCTACTCATTTTATATGCACTTTGCAGCATTCTCGCGTTTTTCGCTCACTTATTGTAATCGAAAGCAGGATATACAGATGAACTGCAGTGTATATCATAAGTACATGTATATATTATGAATACTACCTGGATTTTTTAATCATTTTGTTAATGTTGCCACTTGCCAGTCCTGAGACGTTCCTTTTAAAAGCAGGCTGGCAGAGCAGGTAGGAGTTTGGAAAGAGTTGACCATTTCCTGCTTATAGTAAAAGAGCAATAATTCTGACCATGAGCTGAAAAACTACACAGTGACACTGAATACACCAAGAGTTTTGCCATGCAGTTTTCCTAGAAAACAGTCACAGTATATATTTTGATGTCTTTGGTGAAATTGGTGCTGTAGTATTTGTGTGCGACTGGGTGGCAGAAGACCATAGATCAATCTAGTTAGTCATGTTCAGGCAAATTTTGCATTAGTTGCGTGGCGGACTCAGACAATGAATAAGATGGAGTTAGATAGAGACACTGCAGCTTTGGAACATTGACTGTATTATCTAAAGGTATTTGCAGAGGTAATCTGCTTGTAATGAAGAAATTCAGGAAAAACTGAAATGTTGAATTGTTACCTGTACAAGTTGTTTTCAGAAATTCCCATTATTTTGGTCACCCATAGCAACCAGAGTTTTGCATGGAATGGAATTCTTTAATCAACTTTGATAGAGCTTCATGCAAGGAACATCCCTGCAAAGTCTCATTAAGATTGGCCCGGTGGTTTCGGAGATGTCATCTGAAGGAAATGGTGGATTGACGGACAGACCTACGACGTACGGAATGCGATCCTAATAGCTAATAAAAATGCAACCAATATTTCATACACAAGGTTTTCCTTTATTTGACCCAAGAAGATCCATATTCAAACATGACCTACATTTTATTAAAGGTGGATAATCAGATTTTGGCCATGTAACAGAATTATTTGAAACTTTAACATCTGATCAGTAACACTCATTTATGTTCTCTTAGCGCTTAATTCAAGTAAGATTTTCACTGGAGGTTTTTTTCAAATTTGATTTTTCTATCCTGGTTGCCCAACCAAGATAGAGTTATTTTATCATACAAATTGATACACATACTTTGCCTAAGGAAAGATATAAATATAAAACCTATTGTATTATATTTGTAAAATATTTGCATTAACAATTATATATGCCTTGTGGTTCTAGAGAAGAAGATTTTTAAAGTTTTTCCTATATTAACCTATGTAAAACTAAGTGCCCCCCTGCGGGGGTCAATTTTGATCCAAGAGGCATAATTTGAACAATTTTGGTAGAGGTCCACTAGCCAATGCTACATGCCAAATATCCAAGCTCTAGGCCTTTTGGTTTCAGAGAAGAAGATTTTTAAAGTTGTTCCTATATAAGCCTTTGCAAAAATAAGTGACCACCCACGCGGGGTAAATTTTGACCCGGGCGTCATTATTTCAACAACCTTGGTAGTGGTCCACAAGATAATGCTTCATGCCAAATATCTAAGCTCAGGCCTTGTGCTTTCAGATAATAAGATTTTTAAAGTTTTTCTTATTTGTTGCCATAGCAACCAGAGTTCTGCATGGAATGGAATTCTTTGAACAACTTTGATAGAGCTTCATGCAAGGAACATCACTGCAAAGTCTCATCAACATTGGCCCGGTGGTTTCAGAGGAGATGTCGTTTGAATGAAATGGTGGACGGACAGACCTATGACGGACACCGGACGGAATGTGATCTTAATAAGAGAAAATACATACAACGGCTTATGAATGCTGCAGAAAATGACACTAAACTCTTCTACACAATCATAAAATCGCAAGGAAATGGTAACACAATTCAAAATACTGATACTTTAATGGTGAATAATCGTGAAATATCAAATCATGGTGAAATACTGACTGCATGAAGAATCATTTTAAAGAATTGGGGACGCCCACAGCTGCTGCTAGTGAAGATACACATTATATAAAACTGCAGAACCGCCTCATTGAAGAAAAAGAGACTATACAGGGCCAACCAATAAAGAAAGCAACTATACAGGAAGTTCAAGAAGCCATAAAGAAGCTCAATTCTGGCAAATCTGCAGACCAAAATGGAATATCTGCTGAACACATAAAAGTAGCTCACGGAGAACTTGCGCCGGTTATTACCAATATTATAAATAACATCTTTAATGAGCAGGATGTATCAACAGAGATGAAAGGAGGAATTCTGACACCTGTACACAAAAAAGACAAAGATAAGACACGCACAGGAAATTATAGAGGCATAGTAGTCACAGATACAATTATGAAAATTCTGGAAAGCATACTTAAGGAAAGAATTGACAAAATATTTGATATTCAACAAAAACCTCTCCAAAGAGGCTTCACTTCTAACAGTTCATCAATAAATGCTGCTTACATAATATCAGAAGCAATATCAAATGCAAACCAGTCTGAAAGCTTAATTATGGCTAGCCTTGATGCTCAAAAGGCATTCGATACAGTTGACCATGAAGTACTGTTCAATAAATTATACCATCTAGGTATCAAAGGTCACCTGTGGTTACTATTAAGAAATCTTTACAGAAATGCTAATGTCAGAGTGAAGTGGAATGGAAATCTCTCAGACGAATTCACCATGCTACAGGGCACAAAGCAAGGGGCAAAATTGTCAACGACTTTGTATAAATGTTACAATAATAGCACACTTGACTGTCTAGTAAGAAGTAACCTAGGGACATACATAGGAAACATCCCAGTTGCGGCACCGACATGTGCAGATGACATCGCACTCTTAGCCAATTCACAGGAAAACCTGCAATCCATGCTTAATATAATAGAATTCTGCTCCAAGACGGTCAAGGTCACCATCAATCATGAGAAATCAGAAATCTTACCAATTAAAGTAAAGCATCTTAACCCAATGTTCTTAAATGGAAAAGAAATCAACCAAACAGATAATCTTAAACATATTGGTATAGTAAGAACTTCTAAAAACACCTTAAACACAGAAGATCGGTTAAAAATAGCACGGCAAACTATTTACGCATTATTAGGACCTGGACTTCATGCCAGAAGAGGCCTGTCTCCAAAAGTGGCAGTCAAACTTTGGAAAACGTATGTACTACCAAGATCATTGTGTGGAATTGAAGTCTTGCAAAACAGAAAAACTGACATCGAAAGGTTAGACAAACAACAAAGACAAATGCTCAAGCACTTCCAGGGACTCCCTGAAAGAACTGCAACAGTAGGAGTACACATTCTCTTGGGTGCAGAACCAATTGAATCAATCATAGACAAACAAAAATTGTCCCTTTTTATGAATATCTGCAGACTTAGTGATTTAACAGAGTGCAAAGTTTTATCTCGGCAGCTAGTAATGTCTAAGCCA
This sequence comes from Saxidomus purpurata, assembly GCA_022818135.1. NCBI lineage: Eukaryota > Metazoa > Mollusca > Bivalvia > Venerida > Veneridae > Saxidomus > Saxidomus purpurata. The sequence goes on from JAFMSR010000019.1 coordinate 10,638,677, forward strand.
ACTGACCGGTCATTTGCATCAAACATCAAGGATACCCTACAAAAGTAATCTCTACCAAGTGCGAGGTCCTTGATAAACAATCCGGTGAATAAACCTAGATGGAAACAGATGGTGGACAGAGCTGTCTCTAACTATTGGTATCTTGAATGGGTTACTCAACTACAAGAAAAATCAACATTAAAATACTTACAAATACAAGATAGTCCAATTCAGAAAGTTTATAATATATGGAATGCAGTACAACCATATGAGCATGATGTAAAACAAGCAGAAATAAAGGCAAGACTAGTCACAGGGACCTATATACTACAGACAAATGCCGCAAAATTTAATCAAGTAGAAATATCAGGTAGATGCCATTTATGTCAAAAAGCAGATGAAAATCTACAGCATTTCCTTCTGGATTGTCCTGAACTCCAGACCTCAAGAACTAAAGGGAAACAGCTCCTCAAGGCCACACTGGATAAGATTCACCCAGAGGGTTACAATAAAGTGAAAGAACCTATACAAATGCTTCAGGTAATCTTGGATTGTACTCACAAAGATGTTGCACAATGGATTTGCCTAAAAGAAAAAGATCTACATGATATAGAAAAAGCCACGCAAACCTACTGCTTCCACTTACATAACCAAAGAGTGCTCAAACTTACAACTAGCTCAAATAGTTAAACCCCTATAATTAAACACAATCGTTTTTCTTGTTTGTTCTTATTTATAATGAATTAGTTAATTAAAAACCACCAGAAACTACACCGACCAACGAATTATAAACTATGCAAACTGTAAAGCTATCAATTTTAGTAGTAAGAAATAGACTATACACCTACATTGAAACGGGATATAGATAACCTTGAATGAAAATCTATAAATAAATGCTAGCTACACATAGACAGCGTGTACATAAACTACATAGTGTTGCAATAAGAGGTTTATGCATGATTCAAGTTGGATTATTGTGATTCAGTTTATACTATTGGATTTATTATTGGACTTATTATCTCAGCAGTGCAGCTGGGAGTGCCACTATTCAAGAGTGGGGATTTACCTATACAACAACAACAACAATAGCTCACCCTGGCATTTTGTGCCAGGTGAGCTAATAAAAAAGAAATACTCCACTTTTTAAATACTTTCATATTATAGGGGAGTAATAAAATTTTATAAAAAATAATAAAACGTAATTTCCAATAGGCATCTAACTCTACGTAATGTTTTTTGTTCCTTGAATAAATCTCTAACAGAATATACAAAAAGTAAAAATTGTCATTAAATGTTGCTTAAATGTCATTGACCACTTTAAGGCATTCATTTTGTGACCAAGTTCCATGAAGATCCAGAGAAAAATGGCAACTTTTCATGAAAATGACATTTGTCAACATAGTTTTAGAGTGGATAAAACTTCTATCATCATCTTATCCAGTAAATACATTTTTCTTTATCAGTAAATCAATGTGATCCTGTGACTTTAAGCAGTTAAGTAATATTATGATGACCTTAACAAATTTCATCCCCACTATTGAGATAAAAAGAAATGTTGAAAATGTATTTTCTGTTTGCTTCACCCATGTTATACAAACATTTTGGCCTATTTAACTATTTTTTTTAATATTTAGTCCCCGTCATTCAAAAATAACTATTCTGCTTGTGTACTGTTGTTTAAACACCATTTCTACAGCTGTTCTCTCTATTTGTATTATAATTCAGGATGCATCCCTAAGAATGCACACTGACAGAAGTTTCATATGGCTTTCTCCACCACAGTTTGCAGTATGGCACATATTTTCATGAATATCAGCCTGTTTGCTTTCATGTGTTTCCATTCATTCAATTCACTTTCTTCGAACACTTTGTCTCGTTATCATGTTAGCTTTCATATATTTTACCATTATTTTCATATATAATAATGACTTGCATATAATTTTGACTATTGCTTAAGGATGTTGTTTAAAAATTAATGCTACATACTACTAAGTTAGCACTGATATTCTAGTTGCCCAGGTTATAAAACACAATTATGACATACACTAACATCATTGTGCCAGAGCTACAAACTTTATTTTGTGTAGCCAATCAACCTTTTGAAATGGTAATTTCTCACCTTTTTCTCCATCTTTGTGCTCTAAGATTATCATGGTGTTCAGCTGAAGCCATCTGCTAGGTGGCCTTTCACAATCATTATCTAGTGTGACTATCCGTTCATGACCTCCAACAAGGTATATTTTACACCATTTTACTGTTGTTCATACATGTATTTGTTTACATACCTTATTTATATAACTATATTCAAAATATTGAGCAATCTGAAGGCCCTGATACATCTTTAAGTGTGATATAATTAGTTGGCACGAAAATCGTATGAAAAATAGTTAATTCCTTTCGCTAAAATTACTTAGAAGTATGTACACTCAACAACTTTTCTAAGTATACACCTCAATTATGTGTCATATATAAATCATTTTGAGAGATACGATCATGAAAATTTGTCTACAAATTATTGGATTCATTCTCTCAATACTCGGTGTAAAGTTTATGAGTATTAATGGTGATTTCATTGTCTCAGATAGTTTACATCACCACACCTCTAAATGTGAAATTCGCAAAACTGTAAATTTTGGTAATTCTAACTTTCTGCTAAATTATCTAGAACAGTATAGTTTTTGTTAAAAGGCGGTTTCTGGTACAACTTTCAGATATCCCGCTTTGATCAAATATCATCACAACGTTAAATTTATTGACAAAGTTGGTCTGTCTAGCCTTAAAAGAATTTTCTTTCCCATGGTTGTATCCAACAAACCTCGTCAATTGGATCAATTGGTTGAAGACAGTGCTGTATTTTCTCCAAAGTGACGTTTTAATACCACAAACTGACCATTAGAGATTCATGAGAAGTACCAAATACCAATTCTTGAAGACGATTACGTCCAATCCACAAATGAGCTGAACAATCATTAGGGTGTTCATTTTCCATCAAATCTTCATCCGATCGAAATGGAGTGGAGGATTAGAGTCAGGCAAATGTCTCAAATTTCCTTTTTTACACTTGACATCTGCCCCAAAACATCTTCTTAAAGGATTTGAATGATCAAACATTACAACATGTCTGCAAATTTATTATAGTGAATCATAAATGGTCGTCTGTGTTACACGTAGATTGATCACAGTCCGGTGATTTTAACGTTTTTGTGACTTTTGAATAGTGGGGTTATTGTGTTTACAGAGCTACGGACCAATGAATTTGGTACCTATCTTTATAACTGTGATAGAATGTTCAATAACAATCTTTGATCTTATGACTTTGAAATATTCATCAAAATGTCTCGAAAATTGAATAAACTACAAGATTTATTTTAGGTGTATACTTAGAAAAGTGGTTGAGTGTAGTTGTTTCACAATTGAAATAGCAATCAAATTACAAAACAGTAAGAATTCTCCAATTTGTTTGAAATTTAATTATTAAAAGTGACCTTATTTAGAGGGGGTATTTTCTTTCTTTCTCGTGGAAGACAGCAACTTATTCCTTTTTGTTGTACATTGCCGTCTGTGACACTGGAATGCCAAGCTAGTGACACATATCTATGGTCTGAAAAACAAATTGAAAAAAATATTAATTATTTCATAAATATAATCACTTTCATGGAACACATTTAACAAAACATTGAGTAGGCTAATGAGTAATTAACAAATAAACTTAATCAATGCACTTTTGACATTTCTCTCTACACCGTCTATATTATAGGCTTTATGCTATGTCAGTCATGATAATTAACTAAATTAGATAATGATTGTGATAACTATTAATGTAAACAGTTACACCCCTATCCCACAAATGAACTTTTAAAGAATAATGTAATCCCTAATTGTCTTTAATGATTAAGTTTTAAACTCATTTCTTACAGAGAAATTGTAAGATTGAATCTACTGATAAAGCTAGATGTTCATACAGTAGGAATAAAAATACTTTTTTCTTAATTTGTTCTAAAGCCAAATTGAACATCATAACATTTAATGATTTTCATATAAAAATATCAGTATATCAGAAACATTCAATAATAATATCTCATAATTATTATGTGCACATATACAAACTTAGTGACCCAAGCCAATCAGTGTAGTGTTTTATGACCCTAGTAATTGCCAAGGGCAATACTGACCTGTTGAAAAAATGAAGCTTATGAAAACATTGCATATTATTGCATAATATTATGTAATGTGACCACATCGGTCCTAAGACATCAATGATGGACTAGCTTTTGTCTCAGCTACTGTTACAACATGTAAAATTAATTTATAAAAGTTGGTAACTGAACTTCAAATAAATTTGCCAAAAAAATAAGATAAGTATTAAACTAATACTTTTAAAATTTCAACATGAAGCCCAATGGATCTATGCCATGCATAGTTTTTAAAACTGAAATTTTTAAAGGTCAGGTAGGCAAATACTAGTACTTGGTAGATAATAACGTAATGGTACATTTTGTATTCAGTTATTGCAGTAAATGCATTAAAATGAACATTAACCTACAGTTTTGAGTGATGTAAACTAACTAATTTGCTACAACCTGATAAAAAGGTATACCTGTACTAGCTTCTTATGATTAATATCTTTTTCATTTTAGACTTTTGTAGTGATACATGTATACTCTTAACTAATCATTAGCCAAGTACCGTTACATTTATGTTATATAGATTTTTTTTTTCAAACAACTTGAATCTTTTTAAGAGTTCAACTGATTGGTAAGGTTAAAAATCTGCATTTTGCGCTATATTTTTGTAACAAATACATAATTCCCAATAACCTTCCTCAACTGTCACACAATTCTCTAAATAAGAATTAGTTTTGCAAATAGTCTGTTTGATATATAAATATATCAATTTGAATTGTAATAAAAACTTGCTGTATAATCAATTGTGAAATATTTAAGTAAATCCTAAATAAAGCGCTCTATGGTTATTGCATGAAAAAAAATATATAGACACATACCAGGGTCTTATCAGACCTAGTGTTGTTAAATTGTATTCATGACATCTAAATGTTACATTCAAAATGAAATTATTTATACTTGCTGAGGAAGTATTTTTCTAAACCTGATTATGTCTTTGACAGTAGACTGATTTTAGAAAATGGGATGTGAAAAACTATATATATATGGATTGATCAGTGTTTCAGTTTGTGACCTGAAGAATATTGAGGTAACGTTTACAGACAGACGGACAACGACCATCATGACATGACCTCTGCATTATTATTTTCAGAAATTCCCATTTTTTTGGTCACCTCAACTTTCAAGGGAGTTATTTCTTTCAGCAAAGGGAAGCAATTTTATTGACAAAATGTTTCAATTATCACTTACTGTAGTTATTTTCAAAATAACTTAAACAAGTTACACCCCTTGTTAGAATTTAATCCTGATGAAGGTCTAGCTAAGACCGAAACCGGTAGATTTATTAAAACCAGTCTTAATCTCCCCGGTGTTTGACGTGCTGTTTCTCCATTAGCTATTTGTAAACTGTCCGTCTGATATGGTTACTATTGCTGATATTGTCACAATAAATACATCATTGGAAAACTTACTATCCTTTGCTAAGCCTGACTATATATCGGGAAGTAACATACAGTTATTAATAGCCAGTAACATTAACTCGACAAAAATAGATGGGAAATAGCCCTGTTTGAAACTGTAAACCTGTGTATCAGTCAGATTTTGTATTTTTTAAGTAACCTGTAGATAATTTTACATCAGAATTAGTATAAATTTTAATTGAAAGCCCCTTGTATATAAAATGTAACAAATCCCTGAAAGATACAATTTCTAGGAAATAACGTAAGGTTTTGCTGAAAAGTAAATTATAGTGCAACAGTACTGTAACAGAAGCTGCTTTGGTTTTTATATATTTATGAAGCAAAAGTCGTCACAAAGTCAGCAACAGGGGACGGACATTACACAAAGTTACTTTTTCAAATATATTAAATTATTTCAGGGCACATATAAACTGGTCTTGAGATATTTCAAACTAAAATAAGGAAATGTGATACTTGTTACTGATTAATCTGTTTAAAAAGGTAATAACAGCATTTTTAACAAAAAATGATGATGTAACTGAACTTTTCTCTGCTAATAGTTTACAGAAGTAGAACTGCAGCAATGAATAAGTTGGATCTTTCAAACTCTACAACAAAGAATGTTATGGAACACTGGTCACCTGATTACAAATTGAGTTTTAATTTATTTTTTTACCAATATTGAAGTACTGGCATGACTAGTATAGAAGTATCAGTATCAGATGATTGGGGAAAAAAACCCAAAATAAAATGCATTTTTTTTCAACATAATTTTTATATAATGTAAACAAGGTAACACTGATAGTTACACTTGTGACATTATATGCGTACTAAAATATGTTTTCAGTAAAATGTATGTAAGTTCATCAAGAACTTTTTGCATCATAAACAAATTTTGGGTAATAATTTTGAGTCTAATTTTTTATTCCACGAATACATACACATTTTTTTTTTTGGTTTCCATAAATTTCGTAATTTTGTATTGGATGTATAATTTTCACATCTTTAATGGTGCTAAATGTGCATATAGTGCACAATGTACACTTATTCAGTATCATGTAGGAAGTCTGTTTCCTTCAAAACAGGTTTTTTCTTTTATTTCTATTTCTCTTTTCAAATCAATGAGCTATTTCAAGTGCAGCTGTGTCCATGTTCAATTTCTTAAAATATTTTCATTCTGTGCAACAAGGCAAATCTTATACTGCTAAAAGGCAAATCTTACACACTTCTCAGTTGTCACTAACAATAATATTAATTTGTTGTTTTAGCATGGAATAACTGGAGGCTTCAGAGGGGTTTTATGACTCTGTGTATTGTACAGTTTTAATCCTGCCCCATGGGGGTTCTGTGGACACCTGGTACTTTATGACATACAGTACACAAAAGTATATCACCAACTGATTGTGTTGTTTTGGGGAAGGGTGGTAATGTAATATAAATGTATCTGAAAGGACCTGAATATTTTCTTTCCTTCACAAGTCCAGAAAGAATGCCAGAACACAAGCATGTTGCAACAGAATTTCAGTTCTTATTTCTACAGTAGTTGCATAAAGTAGTTTTGCCACTTTCCTTTCCATTCCACAGCCTCTAATATAGTTTTAAATGGTCATACCCTTATATTACAAATAGTATTTTGGAAGAACTTAAAAATATAAAACTGATGTTGATTTATTAAAAAAAAATAATTTAAAAGCACTTCAATTGATGGAATTTACAGAATTCCGTGGACTTTCCCTTCATAATTTTACAGAAATGCAAAACCTGTTTTTTTACTGCAAATTTATTTGTTTTTAAATCATTTTAGTAAATAAAAGTAAATTTCATACAAATGACTCCAAAAAATTGCAAGATATTCAAATATAATATTATCATGTGTTTTATAAGGATCATGTTTAGAGGGCACGGACATTACGGGGACGGACATTACAGATAACTTTTACACTTTCTTTAATATTATAAAAAGTATAGAGGATAGATTCCTATCATTTTTGGAAATGTAAGTATTGATATCAATTGTAACAATACTAGGACAGAGATTTGCACTTGCATAATCCATACAAATATTTACAACAGTTACTAATGGACGGACATTACAGGTTTTTAACAAATTAAGATTTCGCAACATATAAGATCACGAAAATTTCATGGTTTGTTGCACACTTCTGTAACTTGGGCAGTATAAACTAGCATTGTTTCCAGCTTCACATGTGATATTTAACAATTTCAGGTTCTTATGATTAAGAGTTTGCTGTAATTTCAGCACATTCGTTTTTTTTTTCAAATTTTAGGGGTGTTACGTAACATAGGTACCACTTTCATTCAAAGGAAAAAACTTGGTGAATGATCTCAAACAAATACAATGTACCGTATACCAAATTAAAGCTTACTTTCTTGTGATTAGAAAAACATAGATAAAAAGCATTATAGTTGTTGTCTCCTTTTGTAATATCATTTCTAAACAAGAGTGCGAAGATTGCCCTATATCGCTCACCTTGGTAAAAGTCCACTTGCCTGGTGGAAGATCAGTAGACAATTTTATATACCAAAAAGGTTTTCCTATATACGTGTTTGTAAAACATGTGAACCCCCACCCCTCCCACCGGGGCAAGGTCAATTTTGACCCCAGGGGCATAATTTGAACAAACTTTGAAGAGGTCTACTAGGCAATGCTACATGCCAAATATCTAAGCTCTAGGCCTTGTGGTTTCAGAGAAGAAGATTTTTTAATTTTTTCCTATATAACCCTATGTAAAACTAAGTGACCCCCCTGTGCGGAGTCAATTTTGTTCCAGGGTCATAATTTTAACAATCTTGGTAGAGGTCCACTAGGCAATGCTACATGCCAACTATCTAAGCTCTAGGCTCTGTGGTTTCAGAGAAGATTTTTAATTTTTTTCTTATATTAGCCTATGTAAAACTAAGTGACCCTCCTGAATGGAGCCAATTTGGTCCGGGGTCATAATTTGAACAATCTTGGTAGAGGTCCACTAGCCAATGCTACATCCCAAATATCTAAGCTCTAGGCCTTGTGCTTTCAGAGAAGAAGATTACTTAAGTTTTTCCTATTTGTTGCCATAGCAACCAGAGTTCTGCATGGAATGGAATTTATTGAACAATTTGATAGAGCTTCATGCAAGGAACATCCCTGCAAAAACTCATCAATATTGGCCCAGTGTTTTCAGAGGAGATGTTGTTTGAAGGAAATGGTGGACGGACGTATGACGGACGCCGGACGGAATGCGATCCTAATAGCTCACTCTGGCAATTTGTGCCAAGTGAGCTAAAAAGGTGAAAATTTCAAAGCCGACGTGTTACAAGTGAAAATCATCATTTTTTTACTACACCTGACGCTCCTGTAAGTTTTCTTTTGAATTTTCTCAAAAACTTTTCACCTGTACATACAGAACTGTGGTGCAGCTTTCATAAAAACTTTATTTCTTTGTTCTGTAACGGGTAGTTTGTGTGATGTGGCCATGTTCATGCTTTTTTCACTATTTGGGCACTTTACTTTGCATCAGGCCATAAGCCACAGCAGAATTTTTTCGATGATTTGGATGTCATTTTAGAGCGGCAAAATTGTTCTTTGAACTGGACAAATTGTGTATTATGCGCATTGTACCTAATATTGAAACCACACTTTACACTTATTATAGAGCACATTAAAATTAGACGTAAAGGTGTGACTGTTATAAAATAT